>CAJFCO010000256.1:22729-37328 GCA_904066015.1 Synergus gifuensis
CGTACAATACCTCAATGCTTTAGCTGCAATTTTAGAAATTTTCAATTTAATATCTTAATAAATGTAGACGTAGCGTTGCAGAGAAAAAAATGTCGGTAAGGTAGGGATCGGGTAAACTTAAATGTCTTCAAGATCTCTCCAGAAAAAAGCCCCTGGCACTCGAGTCTCTTAGGGTGGCGTCCCATGATTGCGTTTTGCGTTGCGTCATAATGAGAGAGAAAAAGACAAAAGTATACTTCTGTCTCTTAAGGGTGCCGTCCATGATTGGTCAGTTACGCGTAACTCGAGGTTTTTGACGTATTATACGTAAAAACTGTAACATACGTAAAAAAACATGTAAAAACGTAATAAACGTATTAGAGATGGCGGACTTGTAAAATCGTGTTAACAAGTACATAACCTCACTTTTTAAATATATAATAATTATTAATAATTCCGTTGAACGCGTTCACAAAGTTTCTTTTCTGCGATAAGATGTTAAAAAATACTTATACCGTACCGCTATATGTAAAATTTTTAAGGTTATAAAACGAAATGTGAATACATATGTATGTCGACGCCATCTTGAAAACGTTTATTACGTTTTGTAAAAAAACCCAGGACGTAATATACGTACGTAAATTACGTAAAAAACCTCATATAATTTACCTAAGCTATATTACGTGCACAATCCTGGTGCCGTCCTATGGATTGCAGAAAAGTAGAAAGCGCAAAATTTTGAAAAGTAAATAGATTTTCAAAATAATAAATAAGTAAATAAGTAAATAAATTTTGAAAGTAAATAGATCGCTAGTGAAATTTATTTTATAAACGGCACCTAAGTTCAAGGCTTATACATTGGTCCATAGTTCCAGTTGGCCCACTGATCTCTATATATAACTGGATAGCGGATGGAACACAATTTTTGTGACTAATTGAACGCCATTTTGTTTGGAAATTACTTAGGTTCAGGGTTGTGCACGTAATATACCTTAGGCATCGACATATAGAAATAGACTGCTAGACGCTATAGAAAAGCGCGTAATAATGCGTCAGAGAGAGAAGTTGCAACGGTGGGTAAACTTGTCTCTTTCTAGCCGACGCTAATTGGTGGATATCAATCTCGGTCATCTTGGATCAGATAATCTAGATAAATCTCAACTAATCAGCTTCGGCTAGAAACAGACAAATTTACCCATGGTTGCAACTTCTCTCTCTGACGCATTATTACGCGCTTTCCTACAGCGTCCAGCAGTTAGAGTTCAAAGTCGGTTATATTACTTCGAGAACAGTAACGAGAATGAGAATATAACCGAGAATATAACCGAGACTTAAATTCTCTGAGAATTTATGAGAACTTATGATTTTAGAGATTTTGATGACAAGGGAGGAAATTTTCGATTAATTAAGTGATGAAGTATAATAAACTGTTTTTTGCACTTATATTATAGTGTATTTATCTATTTTAATGAGCTTTACACATGTTGTTAATGAAAAAACTTTGTCACAAATGTATGCAGCGTATAGGTTATGTTAGCGTCTAACGTAACCTATAAAGTGACGTTTATTATAAGATGAATTTTGTGACTATTTAACTAGCAAGCTGTTGTTTTGCATATTCTTCGTTCCTAAATATGCCTTAGCTAGTAAATAACTAAAATTTAACTATGTAAATAATGTAAACAATAACAATTTTGCTAAAAACCATAAATTCTTAAATTCTCTTAAATTCTCATAAATTCTGTCATATTCTCGGTCATATAACCTGGATTTAAGTTCTCGAGAATTTAAGAACTCTACCAGCAGTCCATTTCTATATATCGATGACCTTAGGTAAATTACATGAGGTTTTTTACGTAATTTACGTACGTATATTACGTCCTGGGTTTTTTATAAAACGTAATATGCGTTTTCAAAATGGCGTCGACATATGTGTATTCACATTTCGTTTTATAACCTTAAAAATTTTACATATAGCGGTACAGTATAAGTATTTTTATCATCTTATCGCAGAAAAGACACTTTGTGAACGCATTCATCGGAATTATTAATAATTATTGTATATTTAAAAAGTGAGGTTATGTACTTGTCAACACGATTTTACAAGTCCGCCATCTTTAATACGTTTATTATGTTTTTACAGGTTTTTACGTATATTACATTTTTTACGTATAATACGTTAAAAACCTTGAGTTACGCGTAACTGACCAACCCTGCTTAGGTTCGGGAAACTTCGTGGCTTGTTTCGGCAACATTCGATTCGATATGTTAGCCGTGTGGATCTGTGTTTTGACATTTAATGTTTTTGTGAAATAAAACAAATGAGATCAGTAAAATATAAATGTTTCTATTGTGGAGAGAAGCTGGAGCCAGGTGTCCGATTTCTAAAGCCGTAATTATGCACCATCTTTTTTGTTACAAATAGATCATTATTATAATTGTTTTAATGTGAATAGACTTCTGTCATATAGAGAGGTTATATTTACTCCTTTTTAGACTTTTTAGATATCGGTGGTATAGGTATAATACACTCGAGTCTCTCAAATGTCAACTTCCCAAATCTTAAGTTCTTCCAAATGTCAAGTCAAGTTTCTCTCAAATGTCAAATCCGTATTTCTCAAATCCCACTTGATATCTACTACGCACGCTTTGCGTTCGGCATCTGATTGGTTGCTATTCACGCGCAATTTAAAATGCTAAAAAATATTACATTATACGCAATACGCATGCGCATATGATGTGACTATAGAGGATAAAGAATTTCTTGACATTTGGGAGAACCTCTGGCAAAAATTTCTTGACATTTGGGAGACTCGAGTGTACTGTAAAAAATAAAGTATAATTTATGCAAGCTACTTTTACTATTAACTTAGTCTCACATTTTGTTAAATGTTAAATGAAAAATAACCTTTTTCAATGTATGAATCGATATGTAAGAATAGAAGTAACACCTACATATGAAAGTTTTGGTTATTTTCTTAATTTATTAATAGTATATAATAATTCATAGGTATATATTTGTTATTTAACATAGATTTCCACTGAAAGATAAAGTGCTTTTACGGTCATGGATTCAAGCGTTAGACTTGATGGATTCTGCTTTTGTTCCATCAAAACAATATCCTTATCTTTGTTCGGATCATTTTGCAAATGATTGTTTGCAATTGATTGATAAAAAATTGCTCCCAGGAAGTATTCCAACTTTGTTTGGTAAAAGGGTTTGGAAAAGCTGTGGTATTTGCGGAGCACACCAATATGATATAGTTCGTCGATCATTTCATTCGTAAGTAGAAGAAAAGGTCGTAACAGGATAAGCATGGTCTGGGTGCGCCCGCTCGGATTTGATCCATATTACGGCGGCAAGTGCCTACCCTTATAAGATATATTTACTCCAAGTATCAACTAAAAAAAAAATTTTTTACAAAAGTTATAAACAAATTTCGAAAAATTAAAAAATCAAATTTTCTCGAAAAGGGCTTTACCGATCATGATGATTAAAATATATGTTATAGATGGTACTAAGGAGGTTCCGAAAAAAATTCAAGAACCAATTCTGTTAATAAGAAAGGGATAAATAAAAAAAATAAATTTTTAAATAATTTTTTTTAAAGGAAATACTTCTAGAACACCAACCATTTTTTCTCTATATGATGCTCACATTCAAGGCTTCATAATATATTTTTGCAGAAATGATGAGAACATTACTTCATAGTTTAAAAAAATAAAAACTATTTATTTGCCCCTCAAATGTATGCAATTCCATGAGAATAAGGGGCCAACTTAATTTTTAGCTGATTAAGCAATAAGTTATATATAATGGTGTAAAAGAAAACCTAATGTAGCAGCATCTTTCGATTAAAAACACATTTTATCGTGAATTATCCAGTCACAGTATCAATTGACTATAAGTATAGGTAGAAAAATACTTCTCTTCGTTTACTGCTGACATTCGCCAAACTAATTTCATGTTTGCCCAGGATGCACCACGAGGAGGTCGTCAGTCAGATTAACATCCCTTACTTTATTTACACTATATAGAACTATATACATCTTGTTTCAATAATTTAACAAAACATATACTTAACATATGTTAACATAATTAACATATGTTAACATAACTAAACATATTGTTAGAGAAAAATGTAGTGCGAGTTACGAGACATGAGCGCGAGAGAGAGAGAGGGAGCGCGAAGGAGAGAGAAGGAGTGTGAGATGCGGTGGATACGAGGTGTGAACGCGAGTTAAGAGGTCAGATGTGTCGCGAAACTCGAGGGATGCGCATGGACGCGGAGAGAATAGCGAGATTTAAAGGCAATAAAGTGAGCTTGTGTCTAATGTGTTTTTATATTTGAGTTGCAAGTTATTATTTCCTAACAATATGTTTAACATAACTTATGCTGCTATCATATATTATTTATCATACGCGAGGTATTTATCAAAAATCGTAAGACCAGCTGAGATCCTCAGTGATTTATTCACAAAAGGAAATTTTCATTCTGTCATCGAAGAAGACAGTGACGACGACTAATCCTCAGCTTTAAAATAGTACACATAAAATGTTTTGTGTATATGACGTGTATATTAGGGTGGCCCAAAAATGCATGGGAAAAATTTTTTTGATGCTACAGAGTCTCGATTCCCCAATTCGTTTCTAAATCCGAAAAAAGAAACATCATATTTTTTTTTTAATTTTAATTTTAACACGTGCCTATTTTCACTTGAAGTTTCCCATGTAAATTGCATGGGGAAAAATCACTTTTTAGAGTTTTTGGAATAATTTTTCAGGGTTTAGGAAAATGTTATGGGAAAGTATAGAGGCTTATTGAGGTCTATCTAACGAAGAATTTCATGTACCACACATATGGGTTTGACACCCCTAACACACCCCTACTGTGCCTTGAAAACTACCCTTAAAACGAAAATTGTCAATTATTCATAAAATCGACCTTCTGAGTGCTTTATTCTCGTTTTTTTTTTTTTAATAAAAATTATTTCTATCAATCTAGTGGAATATTTATCAACATTAGTTAGTTAATTTTTAATTATTTAAACAAAGTCCATTTGCTTAAATAGTTCTTTTTTCGAAAATTCATTTTTTAAAATAAAAATTAATCGGTATTTGTCTAATGGAATATTTAATAACTATTTTCAAATTATTTAAACAAATTGAATTTGTTTAAATAACTTTTTTTCGAAAATTCCTTTTTTTTATTAAAGATTATTACTATTTATTTATTATAGTATAATATTTATTTACATTGGTTAATTAATTTTTAATTGTTTAAACAAATTCCATTTGTTTAAAAAATCTTTTTTTCCTAAAATTCGAAAATGTTTTTGCGTTATTATCGTTACATGACATAAATTTATTTTCAAATATTTTCCAATTCTTGCCTCTACGTTCATGTAAACGGAGAAGACAGGTATAAAATTTCACAAAGATGGAATAATTTGTCCTAATTTTATTATAAGCCCCCAGTTATGGAAGATATGTCTCTTAGGTGAAATATTTTTCAAATACATTTCAAAACATATTCGACACTTTCGACTTTACCTGAGGACTTATAATAAACTTAACAAAACTCTTTCCATCAAAAATCTTTCCATCGAACTTTTTTTGTAATTCAATTAAATCTCAGAAATAAATGCTATTATTAATGTTTAAACAATGCGAAAATATAATTAATAGAATAACAGGCCGCCAGTCAAATTATATAAAACCTGATTTAATACCTGGATAAGAAATTTGGAAAAAAACATTTTTTAAACAAATGGAATTTGTTTAAACAATTCTAATTTAATTAACCAATGTTAATAAATATTCTACTAAATAAATAGTAACAATCTTTAATAAAATAAAAGAATTTTCGAAAAAAAAATTATTTAAACAAATTCAATTTGTTTAAATAATTAAAAAATAGTTAACCAATATTCCATTAAAGTAATACTGATCAATTTTTATTTAAAAAAATGAATTTTCGAAAAAATAACTATTTAGACAAATGGAATTTGTTTAAATAATTAAAAGTTAATTAACTATTATTGATAAATATTCCACTAGATTGATAGAAACAATTTTTATTTAAAAAAAAGAGAATAAAGCACTCAGAAAGTCAATTTTATGAATAATTGACAGTTTTCATTTTTTCAAAAAAAATTTATTTTTTCTTATTTATCCCTTTCTTATTAACAGAATTGGTTCTTGATTTTTTTTCGGAACCTCCTTAGTACCATCTATAACATATATTTTAATCATCATGATCGGTAAAGCCCTTTTCGAGAAAATTTGATTTTTTAATTTTTTGAAATTTGTTTATAACTTTTGTAAAAAATTTCTTTTTTAATTGATACTTGGGGTAAATTTATCTTATAGGGGTAGGCACTTGCCGCCGCAATATGGATCAAATCCGAGCTGGGGCACCCAGACCATGCTTATCCTGCTACGGCCTTTATCAAATATTGTTCAATAAAAATAATTTTATGTGCAATAGATTTCCTACAAAGAATTTGGACATTTGTCAACTGTGGATTGATTCTATTAGTAAAGCGACTGGTATTGTTCCGTCAATGGATAAATATGTTTGTTCAGAACATTTTGAAGATTATTGCTTTACGAATCATATCCGAAGAAGTAACAATTTAAAATTGAGTGCTGTACCAACCGTTTTTAAATCTGCAAAATCACGAGGTAACATTGTAAAATTATTTTAAAAATTTCCATATTAATATGTTCAAAAAATGAAGTTTTCCTATGTAATTTTACTGTTTTTACATGTATTTTTCAGAATATCGTGTACAAGGTGAAAAAAGGCCTTTGAAATCAGAAGGTTTACCAAGTTTGTCTTCGAAACATATTCGATGTTCATCGACGGAAAATTATAAGGATGAGCCGGATGAGCAATTAACTTCTGATAAGCAGAGTGAAAAACAGATGCCAGACAATTTTATTTCAGAGGAAAGGACTGTAGATTACCAGAATAACCTTGTAAATCCAGCTATTGGAGCAAAAGAGAATAGCAAGTCAACATATGTGGAAATTGATCACAATTATAATACGACATCCAGATCTCTGAATAAGAAATTACTTGATGAACAGGCGAAGACTAAGAAATTAACAAATATGCTCCGAGTAAAAAAGCAACGAATTAGACGTTTAAGGAAAACAATAGCTAGATTAAAGGATATGGTAAGTGAACTAAAAAAACCCAGTGGAGAGATAGTTTATGTTATTTTTGACCCGTGTCACATGTTGAAACTAATGAGGAACTGCTTAGGAGAGATGAAAGTTTTAAAAGATATGAGGGAAATTTTATTTGTTGGAAATATATAGAAGCATTAGCATTATTGCAACATATTGAGGGTTTAAGAACTGGAAATAAGGTGAAAATGGCGCACATTTTATATTTTAAAATGAAAATGAAAGTCAATTTGGCAGCTCAAACTTTCAGTAGTAGTACAGCAGATTCGATTGAGCACTGTGACAAATATTTAGGCCTTTCCGATTTCGAAGGATCCGATGCGACCATTAAATTTATTAGTCATCGATCGGTTGTTCGACTTTTTAAACTCACGCAATCCTTATGGACGAGGGTATAAAGCACCACTACGAGTAGAGAATGAAATATTTTGGCGAGAGAAGATTCTTTCTGATGTTGAATATCTAAAGGTATAACAGACTCTACTGACAAACCAATGTGGAAATCCCGTAGATACGTTCCATTTGTTGGTTTCATTACTGCAGTGCTCTCAATTATATCAATTTTCAATATTTACGTAGCATCACCAAAATCACAGTTATCTTATCTGCTTACCTATAAATTTAGTCAGGATTACGTAGAGCTTTTTTTTGTGCGATACGAAAATGTGGAACTTTCCTGCGATGCTTTGTTGCTCTTTTTTACAAAAATTACTGCAGCCTCCATGCAAAATTTTTCCTTCACTTAATGACCACATATTTGACACCCCCGTTGAAAAAGTCAACCACATATACCTCTTGTCCAAACAAGTCTGTACAGCATACATACATTTGCATATGTTCTCAGCAACAAAGTTAACCACATACGACATCACAGGTGGCTCGCGTCGTCATTACATGACACGTAAAATAATTTGGGAATGGCAATAGGTATACTTACTTACACTTATATACTTACTTATACTTACACTTACTTACACTTACGAATCCATATAGGAATTTTCAATAGGAATACTTACTGTCATGCCAAAAACTAGAATTGTAATATTGGAAAGGCTTATCTTTATATTGTATTGTGCATGTGATTCTGTTTTATTAAGATTTACAGTATATACTCTTTTATTTGCATGTACCGTAATTTAATTATTATTTTATATTTCTCTATATACTTCCAAAGTATTAAAAATCGGCTAGTTTCTGAAAAGACAAAAGAAAATATTATATTGCAGAATATTTATTATAATAAAGAGCTGAGAAAAATTATTTAAAAAAGGTTGTGGACTTCTTTGTTTTTTAAATTTGCAACGTATTGTATTATCTGTTAAGAAATTTATAATTCAAAAAACTGTTTTTTAATTTCAGAAGATTGGAAGACACCTACCAAAACACACATTTGACTTGGACGATGAATCCTGAAAGTATTCTTGGTGAAGTACAAATTTTCGTTTCGAATTTAATTGTACGTGGTGGTTGGTGCCTAAATCCAACTTGCTCACAACTCATATCTGCCTATAAGAGACTTTTAATTAGACAAGAAATTGGTCACAAATGGAAACGTTACTGCAATGGATTCCACGAAAATACTTCATGTAACCTCCACTCGTTCTGCCAAAGAAAACGTGGATCATTTCGATCCGAATGTATTTTTATTTATATTTATAATATTTTTCATTCAATATTTCGGGGTCTGAAATAATTAACAATTTATTAATAAATATTTTTGGAGAAAAGAAAGATATATCTCAATTAAATATGACAGACAATTAATGCCCTTCATACATGCATATTGTTTTCTTCAGATTTTCTGTGATACTAATACCCTGAGCGATTCTATAAATTATTGAATTCGAGAATCAATGTAACTTTCGTAATTTAAATTTTAGCGCGAAGAACCGAATGCTGCCGAAACAAGCCACGAAGTTTCCCGAACCTAAGTAATTTCCAAACAAAATGGCGTTCAATTAGTCACAACACTTTTACATGGCATCCAGTATATATCCAGTTATATATAGAGATCAGTGAACCAGAGCCGTTCCCAATAGTAAATTAAGAAATTCCTTTTCTCTATAGTCAGATCAATTGCGCATACGTATTGCATATCAAATTAGGTATTTCACGTTGTGTCGTAATAGTACAAAAATGGCCATATACTGGTGCATAAACAAATGCATAAACAAATCCCGCGGATGTGAAGGCATTTTTGACATTGTTTTGCAGTTTTAATGTTTAATTATACATTTATCATATTTGTTTACCCTGGCGAAAGCTTTGGATAGGATTCCAATCCGAGCCAATCCGAAGTCATCCGAGTCAATGCGAAATCTCTATCCGAGCGAATCCGAATGAAACCGAACCATTCCGAAGAAACTTCAATCCGAATGAATCCAAATTTTCAATCCAAACCATTCCGAAGAAACTTTTCAATCCGAATGAATCCGAATGAATCCGAACCATTCCGAAGAAACTTTTCAATCCGAATGAATCCGAGCCATTCCGAAGAAATTTTTCGATCCGAATGAATCCGAAGCTTCAATCCAAATCAATCCGAGCCAATCCGAAGAAATTTTTCAACCCGAATAAATCCGAAGTTTCCATCCGAATGAATCCGAGCTATTCCGAAGAAATTTTTTAATCCGAAGCTTCAATGCGAATGAATCAAAATCACTGCGAAGTAATTTTTCAATCCGAATTTTCAACTCGAATGAATCCGAATCATTCCGGATAGGAATCTTCCTTCAAACTTCGGATTGGCTCGGATTTATTCAGATAGGAATCATGCGAACTTCGGATTGGCTCGGAATGAAACTGATTCGCTCGGAAAGAGACTTCGCATTGGCTCGGATTCATTCGGATAGGAAATTTTCTATCCGAAGCCTTCGCCAGGATATGCACCATTATATGGCCATTTTTGTATTATTACGTCACAATGTGAAATACCTAATTGCATATTAAATACTATTTTTAGTATTTTAAACTGCGCGGAAATAGCAGCCAATCAGATGTTGAACGCAACGTATGAGCAGTGGTATCAAGTGCTTAAAGCGAGTTGCGCTTTTTACTATTGAGGGTGATTTCATGATTGCGTTTTGCGTTGCGTCATAATGAGAGTAAAAGAGAAAAAAGTATACTTCTGTCTTTTTCTGTCTCATTATGACGCAACGCAAAACGCAATCATGGGACGCCAGTCGCCACCCTGAGAACGGAACTCCTTTACGCCTTTACTATTGGGAACATGTTACTATTGGGAATGTCGAGTGTAATTTCTATTATATATATAATAATAATAATAATTATTATTATTATTATTATTATAATATAATATAATATAATAATAATAATTATTATTATTATTATTATTATTATTATTATTATTATTATTATACATAATGACTGATAAGACAATAGTCACAATTTCGCAATAGTCGCCAATTTCCTTCCACAATAGTCACCAGCTGTTCTCTCAATTGCCACTTGATACCACTGCACATGCGCTGCGCTCGGCATCTGATTGGTTGCGAACGCAAACCACACAATACGCAATACACGCATGCGCAATCGATGTAACATTTGAGGTAGGGAAAATTGGTGACTATTGCGGGGGGAAATATTTCGGATTTGGTGACTATTGCGGAAGTCGAGTGTAGTATTTTCCTGCTTTCATCAGATTCATTCCTTTCATGTGCCATAGGATTGCACCTTGAGTTGCGTCATCACCTGTTTTCATGCAATTCGATTGGATTTTTATTTTTTGGTTTTTAAATAGTAGCAAAGATACTAGAATATCTAGTATTGACTTTTTTGCACTATGAGATTTACACAGGAAGCATATATGTAGAAAAAGAAATACTATCGGTAAGAATGAACACGACCTGATATCAACCTCCCATCTATATGGTTAAAATACTAGAAAACACAGTATTTTGCGAATAATGAACACATCGTCATCAGTTTTCATCTAACCACACACCGATTCGAATATGGATTCTTTTGAGTTTGCATATTTCTCTCAAAGAAAGGACAATGGCACGATTGAATTCAATAGAAATGGTATGATTCTACCACAACACCCAGATACAAGAGAAGTGGACAAATTATATTTGCAAAGTATGTTGACGTACTTCGATGAAAACTCGAATAATGAAATACTGGACGCATTTCCAGTAATATCTCTATCAACAAACGAAGCTGACAAATTTTATAAACTTTCATTACAACGATTGAAAGACTTTTTTAAGGGTAAAGTACAAGAAGATGGATTTATACATTCAACACTTAAACATTTATATATGTATCTCGCGATTGAAGGTGAAAAGCAGTGTCCACGTTTTTCCGCATTTTTTAATAAATGTTTAAAAAAAAATAAACCAATCATGTATAAAAGAGATGACAGAGATTCTGTGGATTGTGAGGAATATGACCTGGGTCGTGTAGCAAGTTATATACCTACTTCACAGTTTAAAAAAATGAAATTGTTAAAGGGTTGGATAGAAGGAGCATTACATTATTTCGACTACAGTATAATGTTTTTTGACAGTCGTTCTGTAAGCTTTGGTGATTTTAATGAAAATATTGTCGACCTAAAGTACGAGGAACTACTCGAGATGGATTCTACTTGGTTTTTCTCGTTCGGTCATGAAATTTTTCAATTGGATGAATCAGGGTTGTTCTACAAAAGTGTTTTATACTTTATGAAAAGTCCTAAATTGAACAAATACTTGTTTACTTTACCAAACAATGACAATGAACGTGATGGTAAAGTAATGATGTTTCGAAATGAAGCCTTGAAGAATCAATTAGAGGAGACTCTATCAATTTTATTATTTCGTAAGGACACTTTTCGTTTGAATGATGTCTTTAAGTTTAATCTCTATGAGAATGGAGGCAATTTTAGCACTCACTTTGACACGATGTTTGTGAACAAATCGTCAGAAGAGTGTTCATTGTACACTCTCTTGTTGTATATCAAGGTTGAAGGCGATGACAGCTTTATCTTTATAGGTGATAAGGAAATTAAAGTGAAATTGTGTCAATCTACTGCATATGTTATTCCACATTGGGTAAAACATCGTGTTGAAGGTACAGGCAAACGAGAATTTATCAAAACAGAAATTGTGTTTTTGAATAAACATCTTAACGTCACCTACGATCCTTTGTTGGCTGACGCTTTCGACAAGAGCTGTTATTACCTACTGCAAAGTTTTAGACATCCACAAATGAAAGACATTGTATCAAAGAGTTTTAACACGATTAACGAAGCAAAGTTCTTTAAAAACACATATCAACCTATATTAGAGAACAATATATTCTTCATTAAAACAATCACTGGTTTACCAGTGGAATACTGCTCTCATGATGATGATAATAATACAATTAGCACGTTGGACGAAAAACTACATTATATTACTGATGGCAATTATTATTATTTCAAAGTACGTGCCAATAATGACAAAACTATCCCTACTATCAAGCCGAATGAAGCGACCATTATGCTAGCGCTTATGTATTTAGACATTCAACCGAAAAAGCTTTTTGAACGAATAAAAAGAGTATGCAAATGCAGATGTGATGACGATTGTGTTGACTATAATGAATTCCGTGCTATTGATTTTGACGTTCTCGAAACAATCGTTTATTGGGAGAAGAATGTGCATGAATTAAAAATTGACCAGACTTTGCCTTGTATTCATTACTCTGGTAGTACAAAGAAAATCGTGTCTATAGGAAACGTATCTGCACCTGAAATATACAAGAATTCCGATACATTTTATTTTGCTTCATGTTTTAATATCTATAATACGTATGAATACAATCAAACGCTTTTTACCGAGATAATGTCAGCGAATTACGAAAGTTTGAATGTTGAGTTCGTGGGACGGGATAAAAACATTGTAAAGATTCGGCAACATAGTTTTAATAATGGTGTGAAAATTCAATGGAATAAAGATTACCTAGTGCATCGTTACTCTAGTGGTACGTAAAGATTCGCAAGGTAGAGTTGAGACACAGATTTGCTATTGCGTATCGCGATCAGTCCGGAACTAAAAAACTTAACAATGAAATTTTCACTTATGAAATTTTTTTTCGAAGTCACCATGGCTAAACGCAATGATATATCGCTTTCAAACTTTGGAGTATAAGAAATAAGATACCAAATTGCGTTTTGACATTTGTTTTGAGTAGTAATTCTGAAAAAAATTATGTCGGTAATTTTTTTTTTTTTTTCATAATTGAAAGCGATATATCATTGCATTTGGCCATTATGACTTCGACAAAAAATTTCATTATACCGTAGCGCAGAGCATGCTCTTAATTGTATCAGAGTTACAGATATATATTATTTATAAATTGAGAAAAAAATGCCGATTCTTAATTCACATTTTGCCACTTCATAATTTGAAAAATAAAATCTTACGTATATTTTTGATGTTCCGATTACGAATTCGTAAAAGAAATAAGATATGACAGTAAAAGTGTTGCTATAAATACTACTTTCAAATGATTTTTTACATTCTAAGGGGAGAGAATGTATGTTTGTAGATTTTTTAGTTTGTTAACATAATCAGTTGATAACTTTCGAAAGAATTAGCAGATTGTATTGGTTTTTAGTATACTCGTTTAGTGTCCTAAGATGAAGGTCAAGTTTGTTAGCCAGACATTTTGGATAAACATTTAAGAACTTCGGGTATTTTGAAAATTTTTTAATCCACTTTTTTTTTAATTTACTAGCAGACCAACACGTGCGCTACGCGCACGATTATTTATTTAATTTCTTACAATTTCAAGTCATTAAAAAATCAATGAAATTTTGCTGATTCAAATTCAGAAAGTAGGTTTGAAACAATTTAACCGAGATTTTAGGGACATTACGTTACATCATTTTTTTTGAAGAGGTATTTCAAGAGATTTCTAGGAATTTTAATGAATTTTGACCATTTTCAAATGATTTTTACGAAGTTCTAAAGATTTTTAGGATTTTAAAAAGATTTCGTAGAATTTTAAGGTATTTCAGGATATTTCGCGAAATTTTAACGGAATTCATGAAATTTCAAGAGAATTTTTAAAGCTAAGGAATTTTAAGGGATTTTAGACTTTTTGAAATTTTGAGGAATATTAAGAGGTTTCTAAGAAATTTAAGAGATTCCAACGAATTTTAAGCGATTTCGAAGATTTTCGTGAAATTTTAAGTGATTTGAAAAGGTTTCTGAATGTTTTAAGAGATTTTTAAGGGATTTTAAATCCTGTTGTGAAGTTTCGAGGAATTTTAAGACATTTCGAAAGGTTTCAAAAAATTTTAAGGGAGTTTAAGAAATTTTAAATATTACAATGAAATTTCCTGGAATTTGAAAAGAAGCCAAGAGATTTTTTAATAATTTTAAGGGATTTTCTGATTATTAAAAGATTTTATAGAATTTTCAGGATTTCATG
>CAJFCO010000256.1:41808-59706 GCA_904066015.1 Synergus gifuensis
AGACACAGTTTGTTAAAATCTCTAACCCTGCCTTTGCGGTTTCAGAAACAATCCTATTATAAAAAGATGATGAGGTCGAAGTCGAAAAAACCTAACGCCCTTTCCGGCAATCTGATTCGTTGTCGCGTAAGTATCGATAGTGCTTTTCGACAATCGACCAGTTCGCGCGCTTATTTACATTTTGTTTCGTTAATCATAATTTTTTCACAATTAAATTAATAATTAATTAACAGTTTATTTAATAATTATAATTATAATTGACGTTATATGTATGTATGTATGTATGTATGTATATACTTATGTAATAATTTTTTTAACCTTTTTAATGCTTTTGTGCTGAAATATGTTAATAGGTTATGTTACTGATACGTAGTTGAGTAGGGTTAGAAGTTACGTGCCACTATTAGGTTTTAGATATTTCACGTTGTGACGAAATTAACATATATGTACACTTTTGTTCATAAAATTTAAAGATTGTTAATAATAATTTTGTCACGAGTCTAAACTCGAAATGCATTGAAAATCTAGGAATTATGAGGAAATTTTATGGAATTTTTAAAGATTTCATGGGAGATAATGGGATTTTAAATGTTACCGTAGAATTTCAAGAAGTTTCTGGAAATTTTTAGAATTTTTCATGACTTTAATCAGATTTTAATCGGACTTCAAGGTACTTTTATAACTTTTAAAATATGTATTTTGTGGGAGTTAAATAAGGAATTTAAAACTTTATAGGGAAATTTATTAAGTAATTTCAAAAGATTTTGTAGAATTTACAAAGATTTCTAAGGTTTTTGTCAAATTTTAAAGGTTTACAAAAAATATTTCTAATTTATAAAAAATTTTGTAACATTCTTAAGGATTTCATGGCATTTGAAGAAATCTTTGAAGATTTTAAAAGATTTTAAAAGTTTAGAAATTTCCAGAAGTTGCTACAAATTTTTAGAGATTTTCACTAATTTTAACATGGATTTCAGGAGATTAATGATTTTGAAGGTTTTTATGTGCAGTTTTAACGATTTTTAAGTGACTTTTACGAAATTCAAGAGATTTTAAGGATATAAAATCGATTTTGTAAAATTGTGTGGGATTTTAGGATATTTTGTGAAATTTTAAGGGATTTTAAAAGCTTTGTAAGAGTTTCATGAGGTTTTAAGAAATTTGAAATATTATCCTGAAATTTTAAGGAATTTTATGAGATTTCTAATAATTTTAAGCAATTTTGAGAGATTTTTCTGATATTTAAATGATTTTGTGAGAATTTTAAAGGATTTCATGGAATTTGGTAAGATTTCTATGTAATTTTTAAGGGATAAAAAGATATAGAGATTTTAAATGTTACCGTAAAATTTCAAGAATTTTTTTGGGAATTTTAAGAGATTTTAAAGTTTGTCATGGAATTTCAAAAGCTTTTTAGGAATTTTTCGAGATTTTCATGAATTTTAAAGTGGATTTAGAAGATTTATGAATTTGAAAATTTTTCTGGAATTTTTAAAGATTTCATGAAATTTGAAGATATTTCTAATACTTTTGATGGATTTTAAAGGATATAAAAGGGATTTTCATTGTTATCATTGAATTTAAAAGAACCTCAAGAAGTTTCTGAAAATTTTAAGAGATTTTCACGAATTTTAAGCAATTTCACAGGTTTTCAAAGGTTTCTTGGAAATTTGAGAGATTTTCATGAAGTTTAACATAGATTTTAAGAGATTAGAGAGATGAAATATAATGAATTATATAATATCGAAAAAGAACGAAAATACGCGCGCGGAGCGCGCGTTCGTTCTTATTTCTTAAAATCTCGAACCCTGTCTGTTTACATTTTCAGTGACTATCTCTTAAAGTTTCGACCTCTGCGTGTTAGACATTTTCTATCACTCTTTCCTATATTCTGTTGAAATGTAACATACTTTTTATACAATCTTTTCTTATTTTCTTGAAGAATGAAGTTTCTAAATATTAAGTGACTTCCTCTCGTATCCCAGATTAAGACACTCACTGTTTGACTTTTTAAGAATGTTGAAATTATTTTTGAATTTGACTACGATACAATCTCTGTGTTATTTGCTTCCGTTTATAGAGGGAACTACTGTGGGGGTGGTTGTGTATATCTATGTTTTAGTAACTTTTGGTTCTTCTGTAACACTACCTTTTTTCTTCTGTTCGTCTAAGCTATTGCTTGATTCAATTTAAAATATACTAACTGTTCTTATACTTTATTATTGTGGTTTTGTCTTACATGCGTAATCTAATTAATTTAACAAAGAAATTAATTTTTTCCGTGTAGTGCACTTTGAGATGCCATCAGAGCTAGACAATAATCATTACAAACACTCCAGTTTTTGTCATCGCCTTCCTGATTCTGCCATTTCTCCACTCGTTGGAGAAGGTATTTTTGTCAATTTGCCGGCCAAATGACTCCTCAATACGGCATTTTCCGTTGACGCAATTATGCTCGATTAATATCTATATGTATACTTTATCTGTATAAGTCTGATTGATATTTCGTTGATGTGTTTTTTGATCTTAGGCCATTGTGGTTTTTCTAAATCTAATTTTATCATGTTATCAAATGCTCAGTAACTGTAAATTTTATTTGATGCTTTGTTATATTCGACATTTAAATGTGTTTCTCGCAAATCAAAATACGAGTCATTTGTGTTATTACGTTTATCTAAGGTAAATCATTTCGTGGATTTCTCCGAATTAGAGATTAATATCATTTGTCATACTTTCGACGGTTGAGTTTTGTGCACCTTTTTTTTATTCAAAATTTTGGGCGAGAATCATTGTAATATTATTCTCTTATCTTTCATAGTACCAATTCGTGGTCTTATTTTGTCTGTAACGGATTTATCGTATATTTAAGTATACTTTTTGATTCATTACCTGATAAAAATATACGGAACATTATTTAAATTCACTAAACTCTCTCTCAGTGACCTTATTTACCATTACGACAAGTTAGAGCTCATGTCAAGAATTATTTTTCGTTTACTAAATTTTATTTGATTCGATCATTTTTCATTTTTTAGGTGTTGATTCCGAATTCTATTTCTTTGAACTGAAAATTTGTTTATCGCTTTTCTGAACACTCTTATCATTGAATTTACAGCAATATTCCAATAAATAATTATTTAAAATGAAGCTTCAAGAATTAATGACTTAAATTTACGAAATAGTAAAATAAATGTGACTTGCTAAAAAGAAATGTCACAATTCAGAATGAAAAATTGGTTTCGGTTCATTCAGATTGATACGGATCCAAATTCGATCTGAACACTAATAGAATTAGTCTCGAATTCACTTGGATTGACTTTGAATGGGTTTGAATGGAAAACTTGCTTTAGATCGGCTCGGATTTATTCCGATAGGATATCTATTAAAAACTTGCATCAAGGTGAACAATAAACAGAATTATAAATATTTTACTACGTCCATGCGCTTTGAATATTATACTTTCGTTCTAAAGAAAGATAGTTCTCACCTAAAAATAGCAATTTAATGTAAGTAAAAATGTGTCATCTAGCTAAGTTCTCAATATTTCAGAAATATTGGTAAACGTGTATAAAATTTTGCGACTTAATAACGTACTCATGATTATAATTCATTATAAATGAATAGTTTAAACGAAAAATAATCGTCGTAGAACTAGAAGAATAATAGCAGAAAGCAGAGAAGCAATGAGTATACTCCAAAATAAATCATTCGTAGAAGACATTGTCTCTACTTCAGCATTTAAAAGGATTTCAGGCTGCTGCTCATGAAACTCGTTCTGAAATTCGACATTGCGTTGTCTTAGTTCACTTTCTGGTTCAGTTGTAAAGATTTCTGTTGTCGTTATTTCCTCAGCCTGAAACAAGAGTTGTCATTCTTAACATACTTTAATAAAAAAATTAGAACAAAGAAACTTTCTTTAAAAAACAACTAATTTGTACAATTTTATGCTTAACATTACCTATTCTTACGACTGTCAATAATTTGAAGAGATTTCATATCTAGGGAATATCTAGGAATTAGAGAATTTTTTAAACGATGGCTTAATCATGGAAAGGCCAATTTTCGTATACGTTCTACAATTTCACGATAAGTGAAATTAATTCACTCACATGAACTTCTATTTTTAATGCATAGTGCGGCCACAGAGGTGCTGATGTATACTTAAGTGAAATTATTCTACTTGACGACTGCACAAATTATTCCAAAAACCGTCAGGCATTCTCAATGGTTTTGATATGTTTCCTTATACTACTTCTTGCTTCGCCGTGTTTTCATAAAACAAACGCACCTAACATGAAACCTAATGAAGGGACCTAACACCTCACTTATGAGTCTAATGTACCACACTCGTCTACCGATTACCGACAGCTCGATTACTGTCCTTTTTTTTTCACGCTTGGCTGATTCTGTCACCCTCCCCCCCAAGCGCCCCTTTACAATCACCACTGAAGTACGGCTGTGCCGCGCTGGAAGTGACCTCGAACAGATAGTGCCATACTGCGTAGCCTGCGTACTACCCTGCTGGAAGTAAAGAGATAGAAATCTTATCCCTTTCTATCTCCTTCTATCTCTAAGATAGAAAGGGATAAGGATTGTTAATTCCTTTCTGTCTCTCGCCTATCCCCCCTATCTCTTTCTATCTCCGTGTCAATTCACATCCACGCTTATCTCTTTGAATCTCCTCATTTCTATATTTCTTGTCAGGGTGTCCAGCGAAGACATGTGATAAAATTCCCGTACATTTCCCGCAAACTTTTTCAAAATTCCCGTACATATACATTATACATATATCAGACCTAAAAATGTAGTGAACATTGCAATAGATCGAAACATTGATTCTTCGATTCTAAAAATCGAATTTTTATTTCTCTATTGTCGGCATAGGCACGCATAGGTAGTTTAATGGCGCGCAATATTTGAAAATGAATAAAGACAAAAAATTCTGTCTATGCATAATTATTCGGTCTATAACTTAATTTGTGCGGTTTGCTAAGAGATGGCGTAACTTGATTATTATTCCATCGTTCCAATATTCAGAACCTGCGTTGGAAAGCTACAATCATTGTGCGTCTGTTTCAGTATATGTCATTCATTTGAAGCGTAAACAAAAATATTTTTTTTTCACTCAAATATGTCGAACTTTGAGCCTGGAAAAGTGTTTTTACGGGGAGTTCTTCATTACTTTATTATGAAGAAAACTGCTGCCGAAATTCATCGTATTTTGGTGGAAGTTTATGATGAACATGCTCTAGCTGAGCGAACGTGTCAAAAGTGGTTTGCACGATTTAAAAGTGGTGATTTTGGCTTGGAAGAAGAAGAACGTCCTGTGCAGCCAAAAAAGTTTGAAGATGAAGAACTGGAAGCATTACTCGATGAAGATTGTTGCCAAGCACAAGAAGAGCTCGCAAAATCTTTGGGAGTCACTCAAGCAGCCATTTCAAAACGTTTAAAAGCAGCCGGATACATTCAAAAGCAAGGAAATTGGGTTCCACATGAACTCAAGCCGAGAGACGTTGAAAGGCGGTTTTGCATGTCCGAAATGCTACTGGAACACCACAAAACGAAGTCCTTTTTGCATCGGATTGTTACTGGTGATGAAAAATGGATCCATTACGACAACCCCAAGCGCAAAAAATCATATGTGAAACCCGGCCAACCATCAACATCAACACCAAAACCGAATATCCATGGCGCGAAGGTAATGCTCTGTATTTGGTGGGATCAGAAGGGTGTGCTGTATTATGAGCTGCTAAAACCGGGTGAAACCATCAATGGAGAACGCTACCGAACACACTTAATCCGTTTGAAGAGAGCAATAGCCGAAAAACGCCCGGAATATGCGACCAGACACGAGGAAATAATTTTCCATCATGACAACGCTCGGCCCCATGTTGCTATTCGGGTTAAGAACTACTTGGAAAACAGTGGATGGGAAGTTTTACCCCACCCGCCTTATAGTCCAGACGTTGTCCCTTCTGACTATCATTTTTTCCGGTCGATGTAGTAAGCCCTCACCGGACTACCGTTCACCTCAGAACAGAGTATCAAAAATTAGCTTGATTCATTCTTGGCCGCCAAGCCGGCGCAGTTCTTTTGGGATGGAATCCACAAATTGCCAGAAAGATGGGAAAAAGTCATAGCTTCAGATGGGCAATACTTTGAATAATACTATTGTACATGTTTTTCTTAAATAAACGTTCAAATTTTGAAAAAAAAATCGCACGAATTAAGTTATAGACCCAATAAATCATTCAAGGGACATAAAAAAAAATCCCGCTTCAAATAAAAATTCTCGTACATTTCCCGCACAAATAAAATTCCCGTACAATTCCCACTTTCCACGCTTTTCCCACACGCTGGTCACCCTGCTTGTCTATCTCCGCCTATCTCTTTATATCTCCATCTTAATCCACATCAACACCTATCTCTTTCAATCTCCACTTCTCTATCTCTTTCTATCTTTTGTCCATCCTCATCTATCTCTTTCTATCTCTGTATATAATTTGTCTCTCCCCTTCTATCTTCTTGTCAATCTTAATTCGCTTTTATCTCTTTTAATCTTCAGTTCTCTATCCCTTTCTATCTCCATTTCAATCCACGTTCACGCTTATCTCTTTGAATCTCCTCTTTTCTATCCCTTTTTATCTATTGTCTATCTCCGCCTATCACGTTCTATCTTCATCTCTTTACTTCCATCAGGAATATAGAAAGCGAATCTCTGAGCATGGGTTCAGAGTCTACATATATGGTCCTGAGTGTTGACATAAAAGTGCTCGCTCCGATGAGACGATTAGAAAGGAGATAAAAACAGATAGTTAAAATATTATTATTTCAAGTTTTTAAAGAGCCCTTAAGGGCATGTGTTACTTACCATGTGAGCAAGTTTAAATAACTCGGGTTTTTTTCTACAATTTTTACATTTTCAAAAAAATTTTAGTCAACATCCGTCCGTGTTCACGTTCTTGACGGATGTTGACTATAATTTTTTTGGAAATGTAAAAATTGTAGAAAAAAAACCCGGGTTATCTAAAGTTGTTCATATGGTAAGTAACATATGCCCTTAAGTACTTTTTGTAAACTAGATTCTTGTGAACTCATTCTCGAAAAACATTCTCTTATAATTTATCGAATTGTGGTGTAACAATTTTTCACAATGATTGGTGCCCCCTTTTATACTTATTTCGATTATACGTTTTAACAATATACCCTTGCCATGCGTAAGGGGGGTGGTTTTCGAAATGTTTAATTTTTGAATATTTTGATCCAAGTTAGGGTTCAATTTATGGGACTCGACTGCATTTACCACACCAAATTTGAACGAAATCGGTGAAAAACTTGCCGAGTTGGAGGGGTTTGAATTTTGACATTTTGGTCAAATAGCCCCTATTTCGGATCCATGTAACTAATACACCTATTGCATTTAGAAAATTTTGTTCAACATGTTTTCGATAGATTTTTCTTCAATCTTTTGAAAAAAAAAAAAAGAAATTTTTAATCCAATATTTGACTGATTTTTTGTTAAATCAAAAATATTTTTGACCTTTTTTTCAAAAAGGAACGTTTTTTTTTTTTTGGTTCAAAAGAAAATTTAGGTCTTTTCCTTTGAGAACTTTGAGGTGCAAAAGTGGGTTGACTTATTTATCTATCAAAATAAACGCCGAGTAACTCGAAACACTCATGACCAGCCCCGTGTTAGTTTGAAATGAAAGTGTACCATGTCACCATGTGACGACCTCGACCGTGACCGAGTGGCGGCGCCACTTACTCATAGACCCTAAATTTTAAAAAATGCTAGGTGAAAATGTTAAAAATCAACAAATTAAAATGTTTTTCTTTTCTTGGTAAAAACAATTTTCCTACATTTTTACATATAAGACAATGACAGGGTGTTTGATATTTTTTAATTATTAAATTTAATAAATAATTTAATGAATGAAGAAATGCACTTCATTTAGATGAACGTTCGAATACATCAGGTGTGGATCCACAGTGGGACGATTATAATATAAAATATATTATAATATTATAAAAAAATTGTATAATAAAAGATATAAATTAATTTATAAGTTAACTAATAAACTATTTATTTATTTGTGTTTTTTATCGCCACGGTGGGATGATCGCCCCTATCGCCCCACACCGTAAATCCACACCTAATGTATTCGAACGTTCATCTAAATGAAGTGCATTTCTCCATTTTTAGAATTATTCATTAAATTAAATAGTTAAAAAATGTCAAACACCCTGTCATTGTGTTAAATGTAAAAAAAGGAAGAAAATTGTTTTTACCAAGAAAAAAAAAACTATTTTTAACATTTTCATCGTGCATTTTTTAAAATTTAGGTGGTTCCGCCACTCAGCCACGGTCAACTTTCAATGTTTTATAAAAATATCAATAACTTTTCGAAATAATGAACATTTTTTTAAAATTTCTGGAGCTTATTTTAAAGAAAACTTTCTATAGAATCTGGTATTTTTTCTTTGTATTGTGCGGGACTTAAAATTGTCGTGAAAAAGTTGGAAATATTGGGTCTATAACTTAATTCGTGCGGTTTTTTTTCAAAATTTGAACGTTTATTTAAGAAAAACATGTACAATAGTATTATTCAAAGTATTGCCCATCTGAAGCTATGACTTTTTCCCATCTTTCTGGCAATTTGTGGATTCCATCCTAAAAGAACTGCGCCGGATTGGCGGCCAAGAATGAATCAAGCCAATTTTTGATACCCTGTTCTGAGGTGAACCTTAGTCCGGTGAGGGCTTTCTGCATCGACCGGAACAAATGGTAGTCAGAAGGGACAAGGTCTGGGCTATAAGGCGGGTGGGGTAAAAATTCCCATCCACTGTTTTCCAAGTAGTTCTTAACCCGAATAGCAACATGGGGCCGAGCGTTGTCATGATGGAAAATTATTGCCTCGTGTCTGGTCGCATATTCCGGGCGTTTTTCGGCTATTGCTCTCTTCAAACGGATTAATTGTGTTCGGTAGCGTTCTCCATTGATAGTTTCACCCGGTTTTAGCAGCTCATAATACAGCACACCCTTCTGATCCCACCAAATACAGAGCATTACCTTCGCGCCATGGATATTCGGTTTTGGTGTTGATGTTGATGGTTGGCCGGGTTTCACATATGATTTTTTGCGCTTGGGGTTGTCGTAATGGATCCATTTTTCATCACCAGTAACAATCCCATGCAAAAAGGACTTCGTTTTGTGGCGTTCCAGCAGCATTTCGGATATGGAAAACCGCCTTTCAACGTCTCTCGACTTGAATTCATGTGGAACCCAATTTCCTTGTTTTTGAATGTATCCGGCTACTTTTAAACGTTTTGAAATGGCTGCTTGAGTGACTCTCAAAGATTCTGCGAGCTCTTCTTGTGTTTGGCAACAATATTCATCGAGTAATGCTTCCAGTTCTTATCTTCAAACTTTTTTTGCTGCCCAGGACGTTCTTCGTCTTTCAAGCCAAAATCACCACTTTTATAAAACGTGCAAACCACTTTTGATACGTTCGTTCAACTAGAGCATGTTCACCATAAACTTCCACCAAAATACGATGACTTTAGGCAGCAGTTTTCTTCATATTAAAGTAATGAAGAAGAACTCCCTGCAAAAACACTTTTCCTGGCACAAACTTCGACATATTTGAGTGCAAAAAAATTATTGTTGTTTACGCTTCAAATGAATGACATATACTGAAACAGACGCACAATGATAGTAGCTTTCCAACGCATGTTCGGAATATTGGAACAATGGAATAATAATCAAGTTACGCCATCTCTTAGCAAACCGCACGAATTAAGTTATAGACCTAATATTTAAATATTTTTCCTACTGAGAAAAATATTTTTATAAAATATAAAAAATCATTAATGATGATGTTTCTGCAAAATTATATTAAAATTTACATTAATTTGATTTTTATTATTATTTTCCTACTGATCAGGTAATACTGAACTTTTTACGTATTTCAAATCGAAATTTGAGCCCTTGTACTATATGCGGAGAAATAATTGTACAATTTTTTAAATAAGTCTATCGATTAATTACAAAACTTCCATGCAAAAATTGAAATTTTCCAAAATTATGCGAAAATTAAAAAATTATACCAAAATTCCAAAATCATGCGATGAATGAAAATTATGCGTTTTTATGCGATGACGAATCTTCCTTATTTAACTTAGAAACTTCATAAATCGCAAAGATTTCGAGTCATATTCAATTCTGAGACATTATGCGATCATGCGCTTCGCATAAAATAGGGGTCTCTACTCACGACACTTTACAGGTCTCTGAAAAAGTAACAGGGGGCTGCTGATGACGCTATCTCTCGAACATTGTAGTCTTCTTGTTCTCATGATTCCCACTCGAAGTGATGGTTTTCTTGTATCAATGAGCTCTCTCTGCATTTTACAGGGTTGAGACTGTCATTATTAAAATGCCTGCATTACGCTCGCTGATGAATTTTGAATAGTTATAGGCTGTGGAATTGCTTCTTATGTGAAAAAAAATTAATTAATGGAGGTTCGTGCATTGTGAATGATTGGTCGATGTACTTTCAATTTATTCTAGATGGTGATGAAGATTTTTTGTCATTCCTTTTTTTAGCGTTACTTAATTTTGCTGTTGATTTCGCTCCTGGTTTCACTATTGGCTTTGCCTTGTTACTTAACTACATACATGCTGTGTGAGTACCGCTGCTTCCTGTCAAAATGCAATATTTTGGCCTGAGTTGAGTGAATTTTGTGAAACCAATTTTTATATTCTCATGTTCGGATTGAAATATAGCAAATAAATCATTCAGATTGAAGAGAATTTTCTCACCATCAATTCATAATCTTTCATCCCTGGCATCAAGCGACTCATATCATCGCGCTGATAAAATTGAGTCACTAGAACTTCAGTTTTACAATCTAAAGGTTTTCAATTCTTTGTGTTTGTGAGTGTTAGAATCCCATGCTCTGTAACTATAATAATTTTTTAGCAATCCTGGCTTGTTGGTCAGATATTCCAAACTCGGCAATTAGTTTTCCGCGTCAGGAGTTGAATTCTTTCAGCTCTACTCATTGATGTTTTGTATTTCTCTTTTATTTGATCAAGAACTTTTACTAATTATACGTCCCGATGATGTCTGTTTTTGCAATCAGTCTTTGAATTCATCTCAGAATCATGAGTATCTCTATCTGAAATAACATTATCAAAAGACTCATTACTCATTACTCATTATCAAAGTCGGTAATTTTTTCGATTGACCGATATTTTTTTGCACGGTGCACAAATTTTCAACTGCTTTGATAGTGTAAGAAATTTTGAAATTAAGCCATCAGAAATATGTCATGAATTTGAAGATCTGTGTTTCTTTTTCTTGAAAGAATTAAAGCAAAAAGCAGTAAAATTGTTTTCATCAAGTTTAGCCTTTTTAGGAGCCATAGTCTTAGAGAAAAGGAATGAAAAGAGAAAACTAGCTTTCAAGTTGTATCAACTTTTTTGCTCATTCAATGAGCACTTTGCTTCCTATAAGCAAATATGATTTGCTTCCCCATAGAGGAAGCATTAAGTATTCTTTAAATTATTATTAAATTTTGATTATTTGAGAAGTTATAGTTGAAAAATTAATTTTTGAAAATACAATTAACCATAAAATCTTTATTTTTTAATGAAATGCATTAATCATATAGGTTAATCAATTCATCTCGATGAAAGGAATCTTCGTTTTCCTTACATCAGCTTTAAATTTTGAATATTTGAGAAGTTATAGTAAAAAAATGAATTTTATGAAAATTATAAAAGTACACGAAACTTGTAAAATTAAATATTTTGGTAAACCCTTGTAAAAAAATTCAACTTGGTAAATAGTGGAATAAATATGCCAAATTTCATCAATTTATCTATACGCGTTCTAAAGGTATTGCACGATCGTTAAAAGCGTGACACACACACACAATTTTTCAGGAAATCATATTAGATATATTCCACTTACAATATGTCCAAAAAAAAAAACTTTTTTAGAAAGTGGATTTTTTTTACCACTGCAAAGCTTCCTCTATGAGGAAGCAAAATGAGGACCGTTCTTAAAGTTCGAGAGCTGCTTCTTTTGTATTTTATCCAACTATTCTCAAGATCAGATGTTCAGCATGAATAATAATGAATCTCAATTTTATAAGACAGAATTGTCAAAGTACATATATATACAGGGCCGGCGTAAGAAAACTTGGCGCCCTAGGCGAAATAAATATTTGCGCCAATGATCATGACATAATAATGAAATGTGTATACTGTATACATAGATAACGTGAATAGTATTTCATTAATTGGTCACTAGGCTGCGCTCTAATTTTTTGCGGTAAATTTGAAATAAAAGATGAATATTTCAAACTTTTTTCATTGATTTGTCGTTATAAAAATAAAAATTTTGGCCCGATTTTGCCGCCCAAACATTTTGCCGCCCTAGGCACTCTCCTAGTTCGCCTATATGGTAGAGCCGGCCGTGCATATGTACAAATTACCATAGATAAAGGTACAAATCTACATAGATTTAATACTCCGAAATAGAATTTCATAATAAAGTGAGCAACATTTATCTCGTTTGTAACTACATTTTTTTCCACCATCAATATAAAGAAAACTCATTGATACAAGAAAACCATCAGTTCGAGTGGGAATCATGAGATCAGAGACACTACATTGTTTGAGAGCTAGCGTCATGGGTGTTTCGAATGAAATTATAAGAATAATGAAACAATAATAAAACAATAATTGAATTAACAATCAAAATGAACTCGACGTTCCTTTTGATAGATAAACGTGTCTCAGCCCACTCTTGGATCTCAAAGTTCTCAAAGGAAAAGATCTGAGCTTTCTTTTCAGTCACAGAAATTCCCACTAAAAATGCTGCATAAGCCTTAAAAGTTCAACCATACGAACTTTTTTGACGTCTTACGCACTATGCATATAATGACAAAGTCGTGAGCAAGGAGTGGGATTGAAATGGAGGCCTGTGATTGGTCGAGAGCCTTAGGTGCTATGCGTTTTATGCGTTATGCAAAAGTGTGTGCCAGGGACTTTTGAAGCACTGTCGCCAACGTCGACTTATGCACTCTGATTAGTCGAGACTTTGGGCTACTTCAGGCCAAAAGTGCGCGATTTTGGGCTATTCAAGCGTTCATGATTTTCGTGCGACTCAGCAGGGCGCACCCAAGCTGCGATTCATTTAACGCATTGCCTGTTTTGTAACTACGGTATTGGGTGATTGCATCGAGCTCGCGACGCCCTCTCTC
Source organism: Synergus gifuensis (assembly GCA_904066015.1). NCBI lineage: Eukaryota > Metazoa > Arthropoda > Insecta > Hymenoptera > Cynipidae > Synergus > Synergus gifuensis. The sequence continues at coordinate 55,084 of CAJFCO010000256.1, forward strand.
CCAATATTTCGAATCCCTCAAGGTAGAAAGTGGCTGGCGAAAAGTCTAGGAATTTAGTAAATTGGGGTTTGGAATATCGGGAATTAAGTGTACTTACATTTGATAAATAAATACAATTATAGTGAAAAAAATATCGAATTAAAAATTAATTTAAAAATTGAATCTTTAAAACTTAAAACTTTACTACCTTTAGAGCTATAGTGTTCAACATATCCTGTTCTTCTTCCGTAATTGGCTTTTTCGCTACATCTTTGGATAACAAATTCATTATTCGGCCACAATTATCACAATTCCAGCTGAGTGATCTAATAAATATATCAAATTTTTATTATTTACAAAGTATTAAGCAAGTCTTTATTTTTTCATCAGATATGCATACCAAGGACAATGATAGATTTATTTGGCAAAGTCTCTGATAACTCTCTATCTCTGCACAATTTTTCAAACTAGCAGTACTCTAGTGGGAAAGATAAGGAAAGTGTTTGTAAAGATTTCTGATTCCGACAGTTTCCGAACTCTCTATAAACTTTGGTTTCGGAAATTTTTCCCAATGTTCCATTAATGAAGTTTTTCCGAAAGTTTACGATTTCTTTACGAATATATCGGTGGGTTTAATCCCTCCTAGCAAAATCAACATTTTCGTAAACAAAAAATACTTTTTGTTCCCTCAATTCAAAACAATGAAAAAGAATTAGAAGGACTTTACATGTATTCAAAGAAATTTAAATGAAGCATTTTCAATACTTGACAGGAAGTAAAAATAATTCAAAAGAATTCGTGGAAATTACTCTTAAATCTCGCTATAACGACCTTCGGTGTAACGGCGCATGCTGCAACGAGCATACTGTCTCACGCTATACCGAGCATAATGTGTTCCCCTTCCTCCCATGGAACATGGACATTCCTGGCTCATTCCCGGTTTTCTTGATTAGTAGACGCCCTGTGTCATTATAGCGAGATTTTTGGTTCCCGAGGTGCTCGCCATACCAAGATTAGAGTGTAATAATGATTCAAAAGAATTCAAACGGAATCAAAGGGCTTCAAATGCATTCAAATGAATAAAATTAAGAATTCTTAATTATTTTAAACTCTACTTGCAGTATTTTACATTAGTTTGCTTCTGCAAGGCTTGCTGTTTTTAGGGCAGGAAAATCTACATAGTGGGGATAAAAGGTACTGCAGTGTGACCAACTTCTTAATAACTATTAGGTGCACAACTTTGTTTCCGCGGTTTCTTCCAACAATTTGAGGCTTTTCCCTTAAAAAGTAATTACCTGTTTATGATTCAAAGTACTGTCCGTCACTAGCCACTACTTTTTGCCATCTTTCGGGCAATTGTCGGATACCATCTCGAAAAGGCGATGCGTCTTTTGAGGTGATCCACAAATCGATCCATTTTTCGACTTCTTCATAAGAGTGGAAATGCTGCTCAGCTAGGCCATGTGCCATCGATTGGAACAAATGGTAGTCGGAAGTAGCAATGTCTGGAGAGTACGGCGGATGGGATAAGACTTCCCATTTTAGGGTTTCCAAGTATGTCTTGACGGGGTTTGCGAAATGTCGCCGAGCATTGTCATGTTACAGGATAATTTTATCGTGTCTCTTGGTACTGTAGCCGTTTCTCCTTCATTGCACGGCTCAAAAGCATCAATTGCGTTCGATACCGGTCCCCTGTGATGGTTTCACTCGATTTCAACAGCTCATAATACACCACACCAAGTTCGTCCCACCAAATGTAAAGCATAACCTTGGCACCGTGAATATTCGGTCTGGCCGTTGACGTAGAGGCATGTCCGGGCATTCCCCATGATTTTCTGCGCTTGGGATTATCATAGTGGACCCATTTCTCGTCGCCGGTCACAATGCGATGTAAAAACCCCTTCAAATTCTGTCTTTGAAACAGCTGTTCACAAGCAAAGAAACGGCGTTCAACGTCTCTTGGCTTCAATTCATAAGGAATCCAATTTCCTTGCTTCTGAATCATTCCCATGGCTTTGAGGCGTTTCGAAATTGCTTGTTGAGTGACTCCCAATGATTTGGCTAATTCTTCTTGAGTTTGGCACGAATCTTCAGCAAGTAGTACCTCCAGTTCGGTATCTTCGAAAATTTTCTTTCTTCCACCGCCATGCCGCTCCTCGACATCAAAATCACCACTCTTAAAGGGTTGAAACCACTCTTGACACGTTTTTTCACTAAGAGCAGCCTCACCGTAAACACTTGAGAGCATTCGGTGAGCCTCAGTCGCAGTTTTCTTCAAATGAAAGCAGAAAATCAACACTTGACAAATCTCGCAAATGACGAGAATTTGGCTTGAAAACTGACATCTTTGATCGAGAATACACTTCTGATGCAAACACAAATTCACTAATGTGGTGCTGTCGTTATGTTGACAGATGTCCAAGCTTACTGTATGAAATGTTTGACCTGCCTATTTCAACCGAAACTTACCGCTGCAGCCATCTATCGAAAAACCGCGGAAGCAAAGTTGTACACCTAATAATATAAATAAATCATAAAAAAAAACAATTATGAATGAATAATATATTTCAGTAAATATTTATTACCTCTTGGCAAGTTTTTGCCTTTCTTCCGTATTGTAATCTAAGGAACCTATCGTTCCATTTCCTGGAGTTGGCATAAAAGCTATGAGAGCAAGTAAAGCTGTTCGTATACTCCAAGATGGCTGCCATGTCTCAGGATGGTGTCCCGAGATGCTTAAGCATATTTTTTTATTGATTTCAAATCGACCGTTGGGCTGTTAAAAGCAATATTTGCTTTATCGATTGAAATCATTAAAACTAAACTCTACACTCGAGACAACTCACGGTCAGTAAAATAATGTTTGGTGGCTTCATGGGGTATTCTGGAGGCAGCAAAATTCTTCCATGATAAACTCCACCTTCAAAGTCAGTGGACGGAGGTCCTTGTATGGTAAAGTGCCACTCAAAAAGATTGTCTTCTAACGGATAAGCACAGTACTCTTCAGTGGGTTCATGAAGCTCTTGTGCCTCTCGCATCAATCTTTTCACAGCTGGAGTTAATCATTTTTTAAAGTCTTTTCAAAATTGGGAAATCAAAACTACAGATCAGTGGCGTAACTAAATAATGGATCCCCCCTCCCACCCGCCGCAAAAAATGTTTAAGAGACCCCGTTGAAAACAGAAAGAAGCAGTTTTGAACGATGTTCTGTTAATTTGTTGAATAGCGACGAATATTAAGGTTATATGATGTGTTAAAGATTGCTTGTATACTATTCATTTTTAATTTTTGTGAATATTTCAAATATTGACTATTTTTCATGTTGTGAAAAAATTCTCTCTAGCCTCGCTGGGAATCGAACCCAGGTCTTCAGATTGCCGGTTTGGTGCTCCAACCCACTGAGCTACGTCGAAGAAAATCGTGACTTCAAATCGTAATCAAACTCGGATTGAGTAAAAATCTTACAAGAATGTATAGCGTTGCTATCGACTTGTAGGGAGTTGCGAAAAATGAGTCTCGTCTCTCCGTAGCTTATAATGGGTTAGAGCACCAGACCGGCTATCTGAAGACCTGGGTTCGATTCCCAGCGGGGATAGAAAGAAACTTTTCACAACAAAAAAATAGTAAATATTTATAATATTGACAAAAACTAAAAATGAATATTTTCACATGAAAATATCACTGTGAAGTTGTATTAATTTTTGTGCTCATTCAATGAGCACTTTGCTTCCTGTAAGCAAATATGATTTGCTTCCTCATAGAGGAAGCATTAATTATTCTTTACATCAACATTAAATTTAGATTATTTGAGAAGTTATATTCGAAAAATTCATTTTCAAAAATTACAATAAAGCACAATTTTCTTATTTTTCAATGAAATGCATTAATCTTATAGGTCAATCGATTCGTCTCGACGTAAGGAACATTTATTTCCCTTATGTCAAGTCAAAATTTTGATTATTTGAAAAGTTATAATCGAAAAATTAATTTTTTAAAATACAATTAACCATAACATCCTTATTTTTCAATGAAATGCATTAATCTTATAGGTCAATCGATTCGCCTCGACGTAAGGAACCTTTATTTTCCTTACGTCAGCTTCGAATTTTGAATATTATAGAAGTTATAGTTGAAAAACTAATTTTTTAAAATTAAATAAAACCATAACTTTGTTATTTTTCAATGAAATGAAATAATATTATAGACCAATCGATTCGTCTCGAAGCAAGGAATTTATTTTCCTTACGTCAAGTTAAAATTTTGATTATTTGAAAAGTTATAGTCGAAAAATTAATTTTTGAAAATACAATTAACCATAACTTTGTTATTTTTTAATGAAATGCATTAATAATATAGGTCAATCGATTCGGTTCGACACAAGGAATCTACGTTTTCCTTACATCATCTTTGAATTTTGATTATTTGAGAAGTTATAGTGAAAAAATGAATTTTAAGAAAATTATAAAAGTACATAAAACTTGTAAAATTAAATATTTTGTTACACCATTGTAAGAAATTCAACTAGGTGTATAATGAAATAACTATGCAAAATTTCATCAATTTATCTCTACGCGTTTTCAAGAAATTGCTGGATCGTGACACACACACACACACACACACACACACACACACACACACACACAC
>CAJFCO010000256.1:59806-83768 GCA_904066015.1 Synergus gifuensis
ACACACACACACACACACACACACACACACACACACACACAGAGACAATTTTTCAGAACATCATGTTAGATATATTGACATTAAAATATGTTGAAAAAACCTTTTTTAGGAAACTGGATTTTGTCACCACCACAAAGATGCCTCTATGAGGAAGCAAAAATGAATAGTAGACCAATAATATTTAACATCATTTAGCCCTAAAATGATGTAGTGTTTCATATATCTATTATTCATTGACGAAGCATACATATATTAAGCACACGTAACTATATTGTAATACGTCTTGTTTCAATATTATAGCAAACTTATAGATTATCGATACATATCGATATTATGTGATCTATTTCATGAAAATTAAAGTCGATTTATAAATTGCTTCGTAATAAACTAAAGTTTTGAATAAATTTACATTTTAAAAATAGAAGTTGAAATACATAGTGAAATTTATTTTTTCTACTGCTCATACTAATTGTAAGAGGCCCCTCGGTAGGGATATTCGACCTCGATTCGATTTTGCCAAGATCGATCCAAAATGTCCGATTAATCAATCTTTTGGATCGATTCTTTATCTCCAATCTTTTGAATGAATCGATCCTTCTTGCTAAAAATCAACGTCTCAATTCTTTGACACTTCTTTACCGTCAGGACACCCAGATTCATGTATAGAGCGGCTCCGATTCTTTTTCATCGGTTCGATTCTTTAGGTGAATCGATTCTGGAAGAACGATTTTAAGATCGATTCAAGAATCAATTCTTTTTAAAGCATCAAACATGACGTACCCGTCGGAGGCCTTCTCACAATGCGGGGTTTCGCTACTACACAGTTACGCCACTGCTGCAGATCAAATTAACATTAAATTGTCGTAGATACTCTGTACATGGAAAAAATCACGTAAATAAAAATTCCGAAAACACTAACTATTTGACCTCCGTGCCATTGGTGGGATAAAGTTCCGAAAAACGGTATAACCTCCGATTTTGTTTGGGCTCTGTATACTTATGTATTTTAACGCGCTGATTACGAATACAATAGTGAAAACTCCCGCAAATTTGATTTTCATGGTGAAATCATGAAAAAACCATTAAAATTATGGGTTTTCGCGTTTATCTCAGATAATATGCAAAATTTAAAAAAATATTTCAAACAAAAGTTGTAGATCTTATCGAAATACATATTTTTTGTTTCAAACATTTTTTTTCTGCGAGTGATAGTTTCCGAGAAAATCGGAGATATATCGATTTTCATTTTTAAAAAAACCCATAAACCATGGCCCTTCACAGTCTAAATGGAAATCATTGTAAAAGAAAATTCTTGTAAAGGGAAATGGCGAAGGGATTGGTAAAAGAAAATGGCAAAGAGAAATGGTAAAGGAAAAAGGCAAAGAGAAATGGCACAGGGAATGGTAAAGGGTAATGGTAAATGGAAATAGCAAAGGGAATGGTAAAGAGAAATGGTAAAAAGAATGGTAAAGGGATGTGGAAAAAGGGAATTGTAACGGGAAGTGGCAAAGGGAAATCATCACTTTTTTCATCGGAAAATATCACTTGTAGAAAAAAATGTTTACCTATCTTAAAAAAGAGATGTTACCAATAAATCGAACATAGTTTTGATGAAAACCTGATTGGTTCCTTTGGAAATTGCGCAAATGTTTGTGTAAATATATCGAATTTGAAAACTATCTTCAAACTATTCTCGTTTTCAAAAGGATTACTAATAAAATGGTTATATAGATACAGAAAATAATTTATAAAAATAATTATTTTGATGTGAAAAATAAATAATTAGTGAAGCAAGAAAATATTTAAAAATATATAACTAAGATTAGTGAACACTATTTGAGAAATTAAACAGTAACCTTTCCTGTTTTTTTTTATATCACTTTATAATATATTAATATTTAATAATATTTGAATTCGTATATTTACAGATCAGTTACCATCAGAATTTTGAGATTTTATGGAATTATAAAATAATTTTCAGGAATTTGACTACATATTTTGTGTAATTTTAAGTAATTTGAGAAAGTTTTAGGAAATTTTTAAGCATTTTACGAAATTTCATTAGATTTTAAGGTATTTTAAGAGATTTAATGAGATTTTATGGAATCTTAAATAATGTTAAAGAATTTAAAAGGTTTATACGAAATTTATTGAGATTTTAGAAATATTAAGTGATTGAACGGTATTTCGAAGAATTTTATGAAATTTTAAAGGATTTTACAAAATTGCATGAAATTTTAAATAATTTTTCGAGATTGAACAATATTTCATAGAATATTAAGTTATTTTAATGACTTAAGGGTTTTTAAGGCATTTACGAGATTTCATTGGATTTTTAAGAAGTTCATAAGATTTCATAAAATTTTAAGTAACTATATGGGATTTGATAAAATTTTGGGAGATTCTAAGTAATTTTAAGCGACTTTAAGATATTTTACGAGATATTAAGTAATTTTAAGGACATTTATTTCCAGAAATTTTAAAAGATTTGGTGAAATTATATTGGATTTTCAAGAATTTTAAAGAATTTAACGAAATTCAATGAAATTTTGAGTATTTTTAAGAGATATAATGAGACTTCATGGAATTTTGAGTAATTTTAAGAAATATCAATTGGTTTTGCAAAATTTAAAGGAATTTCATAAGATCTCATAGGATTTTAAAGTCTTTTGAGGTATATAACGATAGGTTTGTGGAATTTTTAAGGAATTTTATGGAACAACAAAGAATATCAAAGATTTTATGGGATTTTGACATTTATTTCCAGAAATTTTAAAGCATTTGGTGAGATTATATTGGATTTACAGGAATTTCAGAAGATTTCATTGGACTTTAAGTAATTTTATGGGCTTTAATGATATTTTGGGAGCTTCTGAGTAATTTAAGCGACTTTAAGATATTTAATGAGATATTAAGTAATTTTAAGCACAGCATTTATTTCGATAATTTTTAAAGGATTTGGTGAGATTATATTGGATTTTCAAGAATTTTTAATAATTTAACGAAGTTTCATGGAATTTTGTGTAATTTTAAGAGGTATAATGAGACTTCATTGGATTATGAGTAATTTTAAATAATTTTAAGAAATATCAATCGATTTTGCAAAATTTAAAAAGGAATTTCATAGGATTTTTAGTAATTTTAATGGTCACAGCGATAAGTTGTGAAATTTTAAGTAATTTTATGGAATATCAAGGAATATCAAAAGTGATTTTATGAAATTGAAAAGAATTTCATCAGATTTTTAAGGATGTTAAATGCATTTTAAGATATGTAGACGTAGCGTTGTAGAGAAAAAAATGTCGGTAAGGTAGGAATCGGGTAAGTCTTACATGGCCTTAACAACTTATAAGAAATTCAAGGGATTTTAAGAAATTGCAATAGATTTTCACGAATTTTTTTTAGAGATTTAATCATATTTCATGGGACTTTGAGTGATTTAAAGAAATATCAAGTGAATTTACGAAATTTAAAGGAATTTCACCAAATTTTGAAGAATGAAGGCATTTTAAGGAATTTTATGAAACTTATGAAGATTCCTGAAATTAGATAAAGAATTACAAGATGTTACATTTAAAAAATTAAAATTTCTCAATTATTTTTTTCTGTTAGCAAAAGGTATGCAAAAGCAAGAAATTAATCGCGCAAAATTAATCCAAATTAAATTACTTAATTATTAATTAATTAACTAATCAAACTTTTCTTTTTTAATTTTGCATATTATCTGAAATAAACGCAAAGACTCATGATTATTATGGTTTTTTCAGGATTTCACCATGAAAATCAAATTTGCGACAATTTTCACTATAATATTCGTAATGAGCGTGTCAAAATACATAAAAGTGAAAAGAGCCCAAATAAAATCGGAGGTTACCGGTTTTCGGAACTGCACCCCATTGGTGTAAATTTACCACGTTTGTCATTGCAATTTTATGACAAAGTAGTAAATAAGTACAAAATTGTGTGAAATTTACAACTTTAAACATACCCGGTAACAAGCGTTAAATTCAGAAGAATTAAAAATTTGTATTCCTTTGAATACGCGATTTTTCCTCCGTTTAAAAATTCCCCAACGGGAAAAGAAAAAGTGTAAATCCTATTCCTCTCAATCGATGTAGTAAAATTTAATGGAAGCGTATTAAAAGGAATTAAAAAGTAGAAGAGTGTAAAAGAAGGAATAGAAAAGATTAAAATAATGTCACTTTGAGAACGCTATATGGAATTGAAATTTATGGACTGTTTTCTCATTAATAAATATTTTATATTTTATATTAAGAAAATATAAAGGATTTTAAGAGATTTCAATAGATTTTAGCGAATTTTTAAAGATTTCAAAAGATTTTCAAGAAATTTTACAGGATTTCTGAGAATTCAAATGATTATGCAGTAAAGGAATTAATAATTAAAGATTATTTTTAAAGAATTTGAAAATAATTAAAAATATTTCAAAAGATTTAACAAAATGTATATCTCATTATTACTTTAATTTTATACTTCTTTTTTTTTTAGTATTAATTATTTATTTTAACACACAATTCAATAATATTATTAAATAATTATTCTTTTCTTTTACTACAAGGAAGATTATTATAATTATATAAAATAATTATACCGTATTATTATCAATTTACATATTTATGATGCACTTATTTAACGTATTTTTCTCATTATTAAATCGTTTTATAACTTATACATTCGGAAAAGATTCAAATTTATATTTATTTATATTTTAATCATTTATTTAAACGTTTTAAAAAATGCATTAATCTTTGCTAACTTTGAAGAGAATACATTACAAATAAAATCTGTTGAAACATGGGAATTAAAATAATTTTAATTCGAAAGAGGCAGACTCGAATTGAATAGAATTAAAATTTCAGAACTTATATTCCACATTAAGGAATTAAAACAATTTATTACACATATTTTGTGAACAAATTAGAAAAATTTCAATAATCTCAAAATATGACCACCTTTTGAAGAATAGAAAACATCTGTGTGAGGTGTGCCTACCGGTACAGTTAAAAGTAATTAAATATACTCAAAACACGGTCTCTTTTGGGGAATAGTAAATTATGCGGCGGTCGCTATGCAAATAGAAGTGAATTAGTTTTAGAGAGATCCTATTATTATAATGGCATTTCTAACAGATGGAAAAATCGCGCATTTAAAAGAATAAAATAATCTTCACCTTTACGCTGAAAACTGAAAATATTATTTCTTCTGAATTCAACGCTTATTACCGGGTATTAACCTTTTTTGGTAAAATTAGTACACCACTGACAATTTTGTGCTCCCTATAGCTGATATATGTGGTAATTTTCAACTGAATTATTTTAGAGTGCAAAGAATCCGATCATTTTGAATTTTTTCAGCTCATCCTAATGTATGTGCAAATAGAAAATATTTCAACATTTCCTGACTGCGTGGATATGTATTTACAGCTGTTTCAAACTTTCCATGTGGTAAGCATCAAAATGTAATCAAAACACAAGATATAATATAATCTTAAAATTTATTAACACCAGCTATCATACCTGGACTTTTAGCGTTATATTTTCCTTCGAATGACATATTTGCTAAAATTCTACAATTGAAGACACAAGACGGATATTAACAATCCAGGTACAGCCCTTTTTAACACAGTTAAATTTTGAGAGAAATATTTCGCCACTGTATATCCATTGTATCCGTCATATTATCAGCTCAACGTCAATTTTACAATTCACAAGTCAGTTGCGTATCTAATGATAAAAAAATTTTTTTTTAAGTACTAGATTGTGATAAACTATATACTCTATTTCAGATAAAACACGTGATTGTACGAGAAATTAGTACAAAAAAACATGTTTATAAGGTGACAAGGGTGGTAAGATGAAAAAAATCGAAATGATGTTGTGACACCCAGTGACAGCCACTTGTCGCCAGGGTTGTGAACGTAATATACCTTAGGTAAATTACATGAGGTTTTTGACGTAATTTACGTACGTATATTACGTCGAAAATACCAAATTCCTATGAAGCGGGGGGTAGGATTGTAAAGTTTCATGAAACTTTGGTCAAATGAAAAGTTTCATGAAACTTTTGAAACGTTTCAAAATTTCATAAGTTTCATACATTAAGGCGGGAAAATTCAAAATATTAAGAAGTACTATAAAATTAATACATTTGATAGATAATGGTATATTTCATGTTTCGTAACATTAAACATTTTATCTAATTAAAAAGAATAGATTTGTTTAAATATTAAAGTGGGTGTGTATATGTCACGCTTTTAACGATCCTGCAATATCTCGAGAACGCGTGCAGATAAATTGTTGAAATTTGGCATACTTTTTCCATTATATACGAAGTTGAATTTCTGATAAGGGTTTAACAAAATATTTAATTTTTTAACTTTTATAACTTATATGGAAAATGAAAATTCTTTTTATCAAGGCGAATTGATTGGTCTGTATGATTAATGCATTTCATTGGAAAATATTTATGTACACAATGCTTGTGGCGAACCATTTATCAAGATCAAGAATTCAATAAAGAGAATTTGTTGTAACCCTAACATGCCCTAACCTAAGAACACGAGATGATCTAACCTCAACCTGACATGAGTACGCATGCGCATGTGTTTTCGTGAAACTTTCGAATGTTTCAGAAATTTTGGTCCCATGAAACGTTTCATCGTTTCATGAAAGTTTCAATGTTTCCATGAAACGTTTCATTGACTCACAACTCTAATGGGGGGTTTTCTACGTATAATACGTAATTTACAAATGTAAAAAACCACACTAATATACGTAAAAAACCTCAAGTTACGCGTAACTGACCAACCCTGCTTGTCGCCACTCCAATGAACCAACCTACATCTTCATTCGTATATGAACCAGGGTTGTGAACTTAAGGGCCTGAACACAATCATGTAGACTCGAATCTCCCAATATCAACGAAATCCAAACCAGACCCTCTCCCAATATCAATGAAATTCCTTTTCTCAAATGGCACAACCCTGGATGTAAGTCGATGAAACGTTTCATTGAAACATTGAAAGTTTCATGGACGAAGGAGTAAGGGTGCCGTCCCATGGCAGCAGAAAACGCAAAGCAGAAAGCAGAAAATCATTAGAGTGAAAGAGAGAGAGAAAATCTGCCTGTCTCTTTCACTCTTATGATTTTCTGCTTTCTGCTTTGCGTTTTCTACTGCCATGGGACGGCATCTTAATAAGGAGCATGAATAAGGAGTATTATCTCTGGGAGTGGGGGTAGGACAAATCCACCAACAAGAATTGTGCCGAGTTCGCTAAGGGTGGAATCCCATGCAGGCGCAAAACGCAAAGCGTAAAACGAACAGCCAATGATAGAGAATCTTTGAGAAGATAGCAATCTAAAAGTGTTCTACAATTGGCTGTTCATTTTACGTTTTGCGTTTTGCGTCCACATGGGACCAGGGTTGCACGGTTACGCGTAACTCGGACTTTTATATGTATAATACGTATTTTACGTGTTATACGTAAAAAATGTAATAAATGTATAAAATGGCGGATTTAAAGGGAGGGTGAGGGGAAAAGAGCATAACATAACCTCAATTATTCAAGAATTAGGTTATGTTTTCTTTCTAAATATGTAAGCGCAGTCGCCATCTTGAAAACGTAAATTACATGTAAAAAACTAGGGACGTAAATTACGTACGTAAATAACGTCAAAAACCTCATGTAATTTACCTAAGGTATATTACGTGTGCAACCCTGCATGGGACGGCACCCTAAAGGTGCAGTCCCATGTCGGCAGAAAACGTCGGCGTAAAGCAGAAACTCATGAGAGTGACAGAGATGAGCAGATCTGTTTGTCTCTTTCACTCTCGTGATTTTCTGCTTTACGCCGACGTTTTCTGCCGACATGGGACAGTACCTTAAGAAATAATGAACGTTTTCTGTATTTTTGTCATGCGCTTTGATGTTTTTGTGTCACGTGATATTCTCCCTCTATGCTATATATTTTGAATATACACTCGAATCTCCCAAATGTTAAGAAATTTTTGCCAGGGGTTTTCTCAAATGTCAAGAAATTCGTTATCCTCTATAGTCACATCAATTGTGCATGCGTATTGCTTATAATATAATATTTTGTAGCGTTGTAAATTGCGCGCGAATAGCAACCAATCAGATGCCGAACGCAAAGCGTGCGCAGTAATTATCAAGTGGGATTTGAGAAATACGGACTTGACATTTGAGAGAAACTTGACTTGACATTTGGGAGAACTTGAGATTTGGGAAGTTGACATTTGAGAGACTCGAGTGTATCAAACATAACTTCAAAATGCATCAAGAGGAGGAAAATCATGTGACGCAAAAACATCAACGCGCATAACAAAATTGTAGAAAACGTTCATTATTTCTTAGGGCTAGAGCACAAAGGAGAACTAAACCTATTACCTATGATACTGACCTTTTCTATCATATTGCCATATCTCTTTTGCGGTCACGTGACAAGAAAGATGGAGCAATACGATAGAAAAGGATAGAACCATCATTAGGTTTAAAGAATGGACTTAGTTCTCCATTGTGCTTTAGCCATTAGCGAATTTTATTAGTTTTTTTTAGTCGACTAATTAGTCATTAATCGACTCGAATCGATCGTACTTCGTTCTCTAACTCACATGGTAGAAAGAGAGATCCGTTCGAATTTGTGCACCGGAATCCCAATGCAGAATATCCGGTGGTGGCGGCCACGGTCATATAAACAGGTCCAGAATCTCCAGTGGTGAAAGCATTAGAGCGATGACTCGCGTTTTGTCCACGATTAGAGCTTCTCAACTAGCCACCAAAGGTACAGCGCAACGATCGGAGGGTAGAGAGTTGGAAAGAAACTAACCTAAAAGTGTGTTCGACTTGGACAGTTCGCGCTCACGGTTAATCGGTCATCTGTGCTACTTTCGTTAGTACAGTTTTTCGTTTTAAATGATCGTTTAATATTAACATATTTTACAATGCAGAAATCGTGTTGCGTTCCGAAGTGTGACAAGGAATATAGTGGTGAAAAACGTTCAATTTTTATGGTTCCGAAGGATGAGGAACTTCGAAAAAAATGGGAGGAAGCTATTCCAGGAAATCCAAGACTTAAATCTTTTCATAGTGTTTGAGAAAAGTACTTTAAAGAAAATTGCATTATACGTGAGTATATTCACAAGGATATTATATTTTAATAGGGAGGTTTTGAAATCTAGGTTATGTAAACCACAGTGATCACGGTGATGTAAACAAACCATATACCCTCCGATCGTTGGGCTCTACCCTTTGGTGGCTAGTTGAGAAGCTCTAATCGTGGACAAAACGTGAGTCAGTCACCACCACCACTGGATATTCTGGACCTGACGACCTGTTTATACGACCATGGTCTAGACATTGTGTTTGATACTTTCACGAAGGATACTTTGATCATTGTCTATTATAATAATTGCCGTACAATTATTGTGTAGAAAGTATATCAAAATGAAGAATCAAAATTTTAGATACAACCGTTATGGTCGTTTGCATCTGTCTAGAAGGCCTTTATCTGTACGGAAACAAATGAAAGTCCTGTAAGTCCGATATTTTCTAATAACCTTTTTTCTATTTTCTTGAAGATAAAACCGTGATAAAATTTTTTTTTAATACATGAAGCATGGAGTAATAGTAAGGAGACAAAACTGCGTGTCACAAATGTGATGCTAAGTTTTTCGTTTTCGGACATAATAAGGGGGCTAGATGTACGCTAATGTAAAAGCTGGTCGCTTGGGTTTCAGTGGAATATCTGCGAAAACTGTATGATATTCAGTTTTTGGCACTAAGTTTGAATCATGATAAAGTTTAGAATATCAATATAATATATATATATATACATATAATATATATCATTATATAATATCAAAGCTAATTGTAGTTTTGCATGTTTTTTCTTAAAAATTTATAAATTTCTACACAACATTAATAAATGGGAAAATTCACGCCAAAAAAAAATTTTTGTTTCTCATAGTTTGAAATCGGTTTTTGTAGAAAATTACGAACTTCTCTAAAAGAGTAATTAAAATCTGCCATTTGCAGAATCTATATTTATAGTTTTTAATAATTTTTTTTAACTATTTACAAATTTCTGCACAAAATTATTTCTACATAACATGAAGGGTGTTGGAGCCAAGTTTTAATCTAAAAATTCGATTTCTTCATTTTACTCAACAAATATTAAATTTGGAATTTTTTCCTTCTGTAGAATTAATCAATTTTTAACTTGAATTATGCGTACAGAGCGAGCAAATATCTAATTCAAATATTTTTCAAAAAATAATAATCTTCAATTTTGAAGATGGAGTTTGAATTCGTCGTTTTATGCAAAAAATATAAATATTTTTTCGCTCTGTAGCACTAATCTTTTTTCAAATATAAAACTGCATACAAAGCGAAAAAATATTTAATGTGGATATTTTTTGCATAAAACGAAGTATTCAAACTCTAACTTCAAAATTGAAGATTTTCATTTTTCTTGAAAAATATTTGAATTAGATATTTGCTCGCTCTGTACGCATAATTCAAGTTAAAAATTGATTAATTCACCCTTCATGTTATGTAGAATTAATTTTGTGTAGAAATTTGTAAATAGTTTTAAAAAATTATTAAAAACTATAAATATAGATTCTGCAAATGGCAGATTTTAATTAGGGTGGCGTCCCATGATTGCGTTTTGCGTTGCGTCATAATGAGAGTAAAAGAGAAAAAAGTATACTTCTTTCTTTTTCTCTCTCATTATGACGCAACACAAAACGCAATCATGGGACGCCACCCTTACTCTTTTGGAGAAGTTCGTAATTTTGTACAAAAATCGATTTCAAACTATGAGAAACTAAAACTTTTTTTTTGGCGTAAATTTTCCCATTTATTAATGTTGTGTAGAAATTTATAAATTCTTAAGAAAAAACATGAAAAACTACAATTAGCTTTGATATTATATAATGATATATATTATATGTATATATATATTATATTATATTAATATTGTTTGATATTCTAAACTTTGTCATGATTCAAACTTAGCGCCAAAAACTGAATATCATACATCTCTGGCAGATATTTCACTAAAACCCAAGCGACCAGCTTTTACATTAGCATACATCCTCCCCCCTTATTATGTTGTAACGTGTGTGTATGACTCACGGTCGTATAAACAGGTCCAGAATCTCTGGTGGCGATAGTGACTCGCGTTTTGTCCACGATTAGAGCTTCTCAACTAGCCACCAAAGGGTAGAGCGCAACGATCGGAGGGTATATGGTTTGTTTATCACCGTGATCACTGTGGTTTACATCGTTTACATAACCTAGTCGAACACACTTTTAGGTTAGTTTCGTTCCAACTCTCTACACTGTAAAAAATGAAAAAAAAATTCCTGTTTTTGTTTGTAAAATATGGGAAAATATTTCTGTACTATTACCACTTTCAGAATAGTGATTACACAATTTTGAGGTTAGAAGTGCGAATGAATCTGTAATTTTACCACTTCGAGTATGGGAGTGTAGCATGGTTTTGTAAAAGTAGATTTTCATTCGGAGTAGCGCATTTCACGCTTGTGATTCTGCTACGTGGAGAGTAGGTAATAAAGTTACCTACTTTGAAAGTGGTGAATTTCCTAACAATTGTAAAAGTACCAAAACTTGTAAAAGTCCATTTTACGAACGTAACTTCACATTTTAGAAATTAAAAATGACAATTGGACGTATTTATACAGACAGTTTTTGTAATAATAGTACACGTGTTGTTGTAAAATTACAATGTTATGTAAAATAGCAATGAATATGGACAAAATAAAATTTTTTAGTTAAAGTCTTCTTAAGACTGTTGGAGCAACGGACAAAATGTCATTTTTTTACTTTCGATTTTAAATCCGCAAAAAATACACGGATATAAGTGCGGTTTGGCAGGGAAGTGTTTCTGGATGTGAAAAATGGGGGTTAGTATCTGTTTTTCGAAAAAACTAATTTAGCCATGGCTAAAATGGAAAAGTTTCGGCTAACCTAACCTTTTAGGTTAGGTTAGCCGAAACTTTTCCATTTTGGCCAAACAAATTATTTTTTTCAAAAAAGAGATACTAACCCATCATTTAATAAATAACCTCATTTTTCACATCGAGAAACAGTTCCTTGCCAAATGGCACTTAAATCCGTGTATTTTTTGCGGCCTTAAAATCTAAAGTAAAAAATAACATTTTTTCCGTTGCTCCAACAGCATTAAGAATTGTAAAAATAAACCGCAATTTTATTTATATTGAAAACAATCAATATCAATTAAATAATAAATAATGATTACGTAAATAATGTCGGGAATATAAATTATTTTATTATAAATTAATTTAATATAAATTATTTTATTTCAATGAGATTACCGTAACCTGCAAAAATACAACTCACTGTACTTTTACAAAACTGAACTGAAAACTTACATAACCTAAAAGTGAAATTCAGACTGTCAGTGGATTTTCACTACTTCTTGTAGAAACGCTACTTTGGTAGTAGGTAATATTCATACCTACTCTGAAAGTAGTAAAATTACAAGAAATTTTTTTTACAGTGTACCCTCCGATCGTTGCGCTGTACCTTTGGTGGCTAGTTGAAAAGCTCTAATCGTGAACAAAACGCAAGTCATCGCTCTAATGCTTCCACCACCGGAGATTCTGGACCTGTTTATACGACCGTGGTATGACTACACGTTTAATTCTTTGGGCTCGTCGATAATTGCGCCTCCTACGTTACCGAACAGCGCGAAGAATTTGAATAATATTATTTTATAAGTTTTATTCTTATAATTTTATTCTTGTTTATTTCCACTTAAACTTTCCCACGGAATGTACTGGACTTTCTCACAGTTAGCAATAAATCTAGAATAGAAAAAATAAGCTTTCAAATAACGAGTCGCGTTGAAACTCATAAAATTAAAGAAACATCTGTAAGCTGTAAATTCGAGAGGTTCGAAACAGACCACCCTAAAATCAATGAGGTTTAAACTCTAAATTTTCCCAAATATATAAAAAACTACAGGGTCTTTTCTTTGAGTGAATTAATCTCTGGTTCGCTTCGAGATTTGGTCCTTGAGTTTTATCGCAGTTCCAAGAAAACACATTGATTATGGGAAACTCCCAAATCTCATTGCCACCACAGATGTTTTGGCCTAACTCGCCAAGGCCCGGCCGCCCGGGTCCCATCGGTTATAAAAAGAAAATAATAAATAATAATAATAAAAAGTTGTTATAAATAACAACCAGTTCTTTAGATTCAGATTCGACTTGTCTTCGGAATCGATCGGCCAAGACCCAGTTTCCTCCGGTATCGGAAAATCTAAACTCTTATTTGATATCTTTTAACAGATTTGTAAAGTGTGTGCCATAATTGTGTGTTTAAGTGAAATCTAAAATATAATATCGAGTGACTCAAAAAGTTTCTGCTTTTAATTGAATTGCCTTTTCCAATTTAGTTACTATTTTTATATTTTAGCGGTAAAAGTAACCATCGCTTATTTATTAGGCCGTGCAATGTGACGTCACAGGCCATATGGTAGGGGTAGACTGTCAGGAAGGCTAATGCGAATTCCGATCAGCTTTAAGGGCATGTGATACTTTACCATAAGAGAAAATTAGTTATACCAATTATACATTCATAATAATAAATATTTTTAGTAAATAAGAGTCAATAAACCTTCGTCTACATGAGACCAAGGTTTATTGACTATTATTAGCTAAAAATATTTATTATTATGAATATATAATTGGTATAACTAATTTGCTCTTATGATAAAGTATCACATGCCCTTAATGAAAGTATTGCAAATTGAATAAAAATAATTTTTCAGCGTAAGTAAGTCATACATTTATTAATAAGTATATTTTATAAGTACAAAATTCATTTCCGCTTATTTTTAGTACTCAATTGTCGCTTTACATATTTTAAATTTTTTAATATAAAATAAAATGTTCTAAATTTGTAGGTTATGTTGGACGTATGTTGACTATTATAATAAACATGTAGTCACGTATCGATTTTAAGTGGTTAAAAATATTAAAGGAATAAATATGCCGTCTCCATGCGGTATTGTAGGTTGTTCGAGTAGTCATTTCAGTACTCCGAAATTATCATTTTTTTAAATTCCGGTAGTTCAAACGGTTCAAACCCACAGATCGGAAGAAACTAAATTTCTCTCCGAGAAAAGGAGAAATGCTTGGTTAAGTGTTATTATACAAGATTTGTCAGAAAATGAAAGAAGGTTTATACGAATTTGTGAAAAGCATTTTCTTTCAGGTAATATGTCAATTTGTGAAACGTAAAATAAATATATAATATTTGATTATGAAAATTTTCTAATTATTAACATTATACATTTTTTAGGTCGTGTGGTTTTAAAATTTTCAAAGTTTTACATATATATATTTTAAATATATAGAAAGAAAAAAAGTTTTTAATTTCTGTATTTTTGTATTTCTTATTTTTTGTATTTCTTAATTTCTTATTTCTTTAATTTCTTAATTTCTTAAATTAATTCAAAGAGAAGATAAAAAACAAGACTTTTCATTATTATTATATTGTTACTTCTTATTCTATATATATATTATTTGAATCCCTTCAAATTAAAGGACCAACATAACCTACAAATTTAGAACATTTTATTTTATATTAAAAAATTAAAAATATGTCAAGCGACAATTGAGTACTAAAAATAAGCGGAAATTAATTTTGTACTTATAAAATATACTTATTAATAAATGTATGATTTACTTATGCTGAAAAATTATTTTTATTCAATTTGCAATGCTTTCATTAAAGCTGATCGGAATTCGCACTATAGCCTTCCTGACAGTCTACCCCCACCATATGGCCTGTGACGTCACATTGCACAGCCTAATAAACGTTGTAATTAGAGGTTATGGTGTTTTTTGTAGTTTTTTTAATAGCTTTTCATAGAGAAGTATACGTTTTTAAAAACAACTTTATAAGCACTCAGGCTCGGCGGAACGTTCATCTACTTTCCTTTTCTCGCTAACAGAAACGCGTGAGAGTGAGTGATCGAGAAAAGGAAAGTAGATGAACGTTCCATCCGCCCTGTAAGCAACCCTGCAAGAAACGAAAGATTCAAAAGTTTTGTTTCGCATTGACGACTTGTTTCAGTGAATGCGGTTATGTGTCAGTTTCGCATTGAAGGTTGGTTGAAAACTTTTAAATGCGAGACTTCGCATTCGTTTTAATGCTTTCGAATGCTTTCGAATGCGAGAAAAGTTCTGCGCGAAATAAAAACTTTATAATGCGAAAGTTCGCATTGCTTTGAATGATTTCAAATGCGACCGAATACGAGAAAAGTTCTGCGCGAAATGAAAACTTTTTAATGCGAGACTTCGCATTGTTCTAAATACTTTCGAATGCGACCGAATGCGAGAAAAGTTGTGCGCGAAATGAAAACTTTTTAATGCGAAAGTCCGCATTCCTTTGAATGCTTTCGAATGCTACTGAATGCGAGAAAAAGTCTGCGCGAAATGAAAATTTTTCAATGCGAAAGTTCACATTAATTTAAATACTTTTGAATGCGATAGAATGAGACGAAAATTTTGAGCGAGTAAAAACTTTTTAATGCGAAAGTTCGCATTAGTTTTAATGATTTTAAATGCGATCGAATGATAAAAATGTTGTACGTGATTTGAAAACTTTTTAATGCGAAATTTCGCATTGGTTTAAAAATTGCAACTTTCAAAAGTCATTTGAATACTTTTTAATGCGCAACAGCGGATTAAAATTTACTACAATACTTTATAAAGTATTTGTTTATTTATTAATATTTAAATTTTTATTTTAAATTCTTCTAAAAAGTTATACAATATACAGGAACCGGTTAATTTTAATAATATAAAATAATAATAATAATAAGATAATAAGTTTAATAATATAAACAATAATTTAGAATATTTTTAAACGTAAAAGCATTTTTATTTCATTTATTACGACCCAATACTTTTAAAAATGCGAAGCTTTTATGTTTCATTTAATACGATCCAATACTTTTGAATTCGAAGCATTTATACTTTATTTATTAAAACAATCCAATACTTTTAAATGCGAAGGATCCACAACTGCCGTCCTGCATTCGACGCCGTGAAGTTTAATGCGAATCATCGACACTGCCGTTTCGCATTCAGCGTGATGAAGCCTAATGCGAACTAATACTTTTAAAAACTTTCCATCGCATCAGAAAACGGGATTGAATCGCATTCAAAATGTTAATACATTTTAATACTTTTCAATGCGACGTTTTTACAGGGAATAACTGTTTTTATACTAACTTATGAAAATTATAAAGAAAAAAATGTTATAGTACTTTCTGATCATTTTTCTTAATAGTTTAAGAAAATATGTACTAGTTCCAAGCATTCCATACCAAGTACTTATTTTCTTGGATCAATCTCATATGGTATGGTCCGTATGTAAGATGACCATATTCTTGATCCAAGATTTTTTTTTTCAGTGCATGCAGTGAAGTTTTACCCTTCTTTTTTCATTAGAGAAACGAATGGAAAACAACACCAAAAATCCTTCCTCTATATCTATATGTTATCTTACCACGCCACGTTTTCTTTTCCATTTAGCCGTAAGATAAAACAGCTGAAAAGGATAGAAGCACAAAAAAATCGAGTAGTGCTAGACGTCAATCTGTCTACAAGGGAAGCACCGGATGAGAAGTTTGCCTGTGAATCAGATCAACATGCTGAAAATGCGACACAAGCATTTTTAACATTGAAGGTCGAGACTGATTTCCAGCAAAGTGGAGAAATAAAAGAAGAGAAGGAAGCAGAATCAGGAAGAGATGATGGATATGAAAATATTGATTGGATTAAGGTTGAAAAGATAGAAGAAGATGAAGATGAAGATCGAGATAGAATTAAAGTAAAAGAAGAAAAAGAAGAAGAAGAAGAAACATTTTAAATTTATAAATAATAAATTTATAAAGGTTGGTAAATTTATTTATTTATATTTATAAAGGAAATAAAGTGACGTAAAGTTTTAGCAATGAATAATTGCGCCTAATAAACTTTGTATATTTATGCATTTATTATAAATGGTCAGTTGTGAATTGTAAATAACTTTATAAATAATAATTTTTATTTGCACTTGTGCATAAGTAATTTTAGGATTCTCTCCCCACCTCTCTCTCCCTCCACCCCTCTCTCTCTCAATTGCAAATGAATCCGAATTTTCAATCCGAATGACTCCGAAGCTTCAATCCAAATTAATCCGAACCATTCCGAAGAAAATTTTCAATCCGAATGATTCCGAAGCTTTAATCCGAATGAATTCGAGCCATTCCGAAGAAACTTTTCAATCCGTATGAATCCGAACCATTCCGAAGTAAATTTTTCAATCCGAATGAATCCGAAGCTTCAATCCAAATGAATCCGAACCATTCCGAAGAAAATTTTCAATCCGAATGAATCCAAAGCTTTAATCCGAATGAATGCGAGCCATTCCGAAGAAATTTTTCAATCCGAATGAATCCGAATCATTACGAAGAAACTTTTCAATCCGAATGAATCCGAACCATTCCGAAGAAACTTTGCAATCAGAATTTTCAATCCGAATGAATCTGAACCATTCTGAAGAAACTTTTCCAATTCGAATGAATCCGAATGTTCAATCCGAATGAATCCGAACCAATCCGATGTAAATTTTTCAATCCGAATAAATCCAAACTATTCCGAAGAAATTTTTCAATCCGAATGAATCCGAGCCATTCCGAAGAAATTTTTCAATCTGAATGAATCCGAAGTTTCAATTCGAACGAATCTATTGTTTGTAATACCGGGATTTTCAAATTTCTAATTTCACATATTTTTTCGGCCAGCTAAAAGCCATAGAAACATTCTTTTTTTTTACGTATATTCGTGGATTAATTTATGATTCAACATTTCAGTTTTTTACGTAAAAAAATCTTTTCTTCAGTACTTTGTAGTTTTATTGTGCTCTCACGGAGCACTGCTGAAGCCGAATTTTCCCCTTTTTCTGAAATGCAACACTGTGCAGCATGCCAGCGAAACTTCTTGTAATTCTTCGTCGCTTTTATAGAGTTTCTTTCGTCTTCGGTCATTTAAAACTAGTCACAATTTAAAAGGCTGACTAAACATAGTACTTAAGAATAAGTATTAGTGTAATATGCACTATGTGAAATGATATTTGATTGAACGAAAGAGTGTAATTTTTTTAAAAGGCATTCTTAGATAGATAGATTTGTAGTTTATTCTTGTTGACTGAAAGTTTTAAAAAAGAAGTTAAAGTTATCACAATTATAAATACTGTTTGAAGAGCCAGCGTGCCAACAAAACTTCTTGTAATTCTTCTTCGTTTTTTTTATAGTTCTTAAGAGAATTTCTTTCATTAAAATAAAATATTTATTTTAATTTTAAAAAAAATTTTTCATTGCAATCAAATGTCTTTGAACCGAACTTGCGGATTGAAATGTTTCAGTAGGATTTCAGATTCATTCGAATAGGAATTTTCGTACAGTCTTCGGATTGGCTCGGATTCATTCGGATAGGAATCATCATTTAAACTTTGGATTGTCTCGGATTCATTCGGATAGGAATTTTCCTTCAAACCTTGCATTGGCTCGGATTCATTCGAATAGGAAATTTTCTATCCGAAGCCTTCGCCAGGGCTAAAAGTTGAGATATACATATTCCTTTCTTAAAAAATAGATAACCTGTCGAGTGTCCGCAGTTTATTCGTGATCTGATTGGTTGAGAGATGATCACGTGGGATCTTCACAAGTGCGTAACGTGAAGTAATTATATAGGCGCGCAAAGCGCGCTGTTATGTTCTAGTATAAACATATATCTCAACTTTTACGACCGGATCATGTTACTACTCATTCATCGAGTCGCGTCCAGTTTCAAGTGGTGATAAAAGAATATTTATGGCTCTAAAAGTCAACGCATAGACCCAAAAATAGTGTCATTTTACTATTGCAAGGAGAGAATTTCCACTCCATACTTTTAAGAAGAAGAAAATATAATTATGGAAGAGAACAGGTAATTTTAAGTTTAAAGAAAGAGAGGGGTTTGTATGAATGGATTCATACATTAGGAGAGAGAGATAGAGATAGAAGCCCAGTTAAAAAAGAATCATTGGAAGTATTACAATAATGATAAAAAAGTATTTTGATTATTATTAATTTTTGTTATTCATTTGTTTAGTTATTGCAAAATTTCGTGAAAGAGGGAATTAATTCTCTTACAAGGGAATAAATTCCCTAGAACTGGGCGGTTAAAAAACCGCGAATTTAAAATAAATGAACCATTACTATGACCGTTAGAGGATGGGTGAAGAACAGAATAATTCGTTCATTTTAGAAATTCATATTCGTATATATTTTTATCTTTTTAAAAAAAGGTAGATGGATATACAAAGAAATAAAACAAGTTTTTAGAAGGAGAAAAAAAACAATAGGATTAATGATTAAAGAAGATAATGAAGTAATAAACAAATATATGATTAGGAACTGTTTTCAGGAGAGGAGATGTTAAACAGTGCCATGAGGTTCGTCAAAGGAAGAATTTATATTGGACCCGGAATCTTGAGACTCATCCTCCTCGTTCTCGGGGTCCAATCCATCCACGGCCCTAGGTGTAATCATTAGTCCAGGCTAATTTAAAGGCGATACCGTCAAGTATCCTTGTATTTTAGATTAATAGTGTATTTAAGATTAATAGTGTCCTCGTTTCCTTCCTCATGAATCAGGAGGATTTTAGGGTTGCCTCCCTCGAGGTAGCATTCCAGGTGAGCCCGGGTACAGTCGAGGCAATCTGACGCTTCCCTGAAGCTCACCAGGGATATCATACAGGATAAGCATCCTTTTGATATACAGAAGTTCTTCTCCACTAACAGCTGTTTTTTTGTGAGATAAGGGCCACGGTAAGGGGCTGGATATTTCTCTTTAACTTGGGGATGGAAATCCAGGCAATATAAATTATATATCTCCCTTACAAAACAAAAGGGTAACGCAAGGAAATGATAAATAGGGCTTACATTTGTTGGGTCTTCGTTTACTGTTAGGATTCTATGTAAGTTTCCTTCTTCTACCCAAGATTCCAACACTTCTTCACTTATCGGGATTTCAGATAGAATGTCCAGATATTCTTCCTCACTAATTATGTTATCATCCATGATGATTCTCTTTTTTCCTTTTTTTTCTGCGCTTGATATCAATCTTTCCCTTTTTCCTCTTTTTTTTCACACTTATGCGCACTATTACTGCTTAAGGTATCAAAGAGAAAGGCCTCTATTTAATATGCGCAATTACTATCGCGTTGATCTTTTGACCTAGTTTTTTTTTAATCGATTCTTTTCTCAGGGTGGTCCCACGAAAAGGTTTAAGGCCCTTATCGATACCTCCCGCGAACAATCATAGTACATAATTTAAATTTTTTTATTGGGTAACAAGGAAGATTGATATCAGCTTATGAAAATTCCTTCTTAGTATGAATGAAAGGGGGAGGTTTTTATAATAAAAGGGGTATAAAATTATTTATTAATAAAAGTGTATTAATTCATAATTTGAATCTAATTGATAGGTTGTCCGCTAGGCTGAGTAACTGAATTTTACTGATCAAAACTAGCGTGTTAAAAAGTCCCTAGTCTTCTAACCTCACTTCCAGTTATCTGTCTGCTATAAGTTTAGTATAAATACTACGATATTTAAAATGTTTGTAATTTAATAGCAGTCAATAAAGTTTATATTGGATAACTGTATTATTCGAAATTAATGGTGTTATTTGGGACTATCCGATGGGGAGATTATCAGTTATTTACTTCAAGATTCATTCCATCTCCATCCTGAATATGGATTCTAGCTTCTCCCGTGATTTTTGTTTTTATTAACCCTTAAGGGCATGTGATACTTTACCATAAGAGCAAATTAGTTATACCAATTATACATTCATAATAATAGATATTTTTAGTAAATAAGAGTCAATAAACCTAGACGAAGGTTTATTGACTCTTATTAGCTAAAAATATTTATTATTATCAATGTATAATTGGTATAACTAATTTGCTCTTATGGTAAAGTATTACATGCCTTTAAGTGGTAACGTCATTTTCGGCACCTTTAAATGGTATCGTCGGGTCACTCTGGCGCTTTAAAAAGTTTTGTAAAGTGCTCTAAAAAATTCCGAAAATTTCATGAAATCTCTTCAACTATCCTAGTATATGAATCAATCACTATATTGTTAATTTGATCATTTGTTTAAACAATATAATCAAATAAACAAATAAAAACGTGAAAAATGCAGTATTTTGTTTAAAAAATTATAACTTTGGACGTAATATATATTTTTTTTTAATCAAACGGGAAATTAAAGCTTAAGGGCATGTGATACTTTACCATAAGAGCAAATTAGTTATACCAATTATACATTGATAATAATAAATATTTTTAGCTAATAAGAGTCAATAAACCTTCGTCTATATAAGGCGAAGGTTTATTGACTCTTATTTACTAAAAATATTTATTATTATGAATGTATAATTGGTATAAGTAATTTGCTCTTATGGTAAAGTATCACATGCCCTTAAGAATGGTACTTAAAGAAAAAAAAATAGTGAGATCCTGTGTGAATAAAAGGAATGCTTGTTTTGAAAGAATGAAAATCAAGTTTTTTCAATATACGGAAAGAGGTACAATTTTCAATAAAATAGACGTTATTTTATTTTTTATTAATTTTATTCATCAGAATCACATCAATTTTCAGTCGAAAAAAATTTTATAAAAAATATTTTAATTAAAAGAAAATTTTATAGTCGAAAAACATCAAAATTTGAAAAAAAAATCATAAATTCGAATTTCCATTAAAATTTATCTTTAAAAAATATCAGGTAAGTTTAACCCACACTGAGAGAAGTTTCATGTAACCGCCGTGCGAAACGTCGGGTCGGATTTTTTAAACAAATTTAATTAACAAATGCACTGTTTGGCTATTTTTAGAGGTAGAAACTTGGTTTTTTCAACATAATCAAGTGTAAATGACTAATTTTTAAACCTTTAGAGAGTTTACATGACAATAAACAATTTTAATTGTTAACAACAATTATAAAAACAAATTTTTATCAGCTTCGGCATTTTTTGAGAAAAAATTGCGTTTCTGTGATGCACGAGCAACTTATTATTTAGCAATGACTCTTTGCTATCAATCAATAACAATTGATAATTGTTTTAACAAAATTAATTAACAAATGCATTTCTCGGCTATTTATAAAAGTAAAAACTCGGGGTTTTCAACCTATCTTGCTGTTTATAACTAACTTTTAAATATTTTTTTATACTTTTACTTTTTAATTTTTTTATACTTTTAAGGGCGTTGGACCCAAAAGTGTTAAGCTCAAGATTCCATTCTCCATTTTACTCAACGAAAATTATAAATAAATATTTTTTCGCTCTGTAGCGCTAATCTTTTTTCAAATATAAGACTGCATCCAGAGGGAAAAAATATTTAGTTTCGCTACTTTTTGCATAAAACGAAGAATTCAAAATCTAACTTCAAAATTGAATATTTACATTTTACATAAAAAAATATTTGAATTAGATATTTTATCGCTCTGTACGCATAATTCTAGTTAAAAATTGATTAATTCTTCAGAGGGAAAAAATTCCAAATTTAATATTTATTGAGTAAAATGAAGAAATCGAATTTTTACATTAGAACTTGGCTCCAACACCCTTAAACTTTTTATTTTTTTTTTTACTTTCAAACTTTTTAATCTTTTTTGTTTGTGAACGAACTATCCGTTTAAGTAAAAATACTATTATTATTATTATTATTATTATCTGATTAATTAAAAATATAAAAAATTGTTTAAAAGTTAGTTGTAAACTGTAAGATACGTTGAAAACCCCGAGTTTTTACTTTTATAAATAGCCGAGAAATACATTTGTTAATTAATTTTGTTAAAACAATTATCAATTGTTATTGATTGATAGCAAAGAGTCATTGCTAAATAATAAGTTGCTCATGCATCACAGAAACGCAATTTTTTCTCAAAAAATGCCGAAGCTGATAAAAATTTGTTTATACAGGGTGTCCCACCACCTATATGAACATCCCGCTTCCGATTTTTCATTAATTCACATTTAGAGAGTATGATATGGAGAAATTTAGGTAAATTTAGGTTCATTCAATGCAGAATTAAATCACCTTTCAGACTCTTAAGCTAAATGAGTGATTTTTTTAATTTATCCACTATATATTTTGTCATACTTTTTTCTATTGTCATATACTACTTAGTAATTCAGTAACAGGCTACCTCCCGCTGTGAGGGTTTAGTCCTTGCCTGACCTTACTTGATATTACCCCGTAAGGTTCTTTTTACTGCACTTCACTGTTTTTACAGCATTTTTTTCGCATGTACCCTTTATTCCCGAAAATATTCTTGCGCTGATTGGCTGTTACAAATTTTTTTTTCACTTAAAAACTCCTCCCTTGGAGGCGTGCTTATCATACTTCTGTCTCTCTCGCACACTCAGCTCGGAGTTCCCACGGGTGTACACAGCCCTCTTAAAGGGTATGTAGTTTTTAAATCCCATGTTAGAATAGGTGCGACTGTTACTTCAGCCCAATATAAGTAACACTCTGTTTAATCAAACTGGTTATTGGGTCTATAACTTAATTCGTGCGGTTTTTTTTTCAAAATTTGAACGTATATTTAAGAAAAACATGTAAATAGTATTATTCAAAGTATTGCCCATCTGAAGCTAACACATGGGTCATTAAGTCCCGGGACTAACCAGTAAAAATACAATTTTTTTCCAAAATTCGACTTTACTCATCAACATAGTCACCTTCCATAGCGATACAATCATTCCAACGTCTTTCTAAGTTTTCAATGCCTTTCTTATAGAATGATTTGTCTTTGGCCTCAAAATAG
>CAJFCO010000256.1:109142-126100 GCA_904066015.1 Synergus gifuensis
TTTTTTCGCGATTTCTCAACTCTAAAATTATCACTTTACACATGGAGTGGTTTTTAATGACCGATGGTTCTTACCACCCCCGGTTTTTAGGGTACTATAAACAATAACTTTCTGCATTTTTAGATTCCCGAATTTCTATTAAATATTGCCCTTTTTTTCGCGATTTCTCATCTCTAAAATAAGCACATGTGTTAAAGTACATTAAGGGTTGTTTCTCACCCTTAAAATTAAAAAGTGTTTCATATTTCTTCATAGAACGTGTTTTTGAGTTCCCTGAAGTAATATTAGCGAAAGAAATTTTAAAAAATAAAAAATTTGTTTGGATCGTTCAATGAACGTTCAAAACTTTATTCACATGGGAAATGCGAGTAGTTGTCAGGGAAAATAGAAATTGACATTTACGTTAAGGGCGTGTGATACTTTACCATAAGAGCAAATTAGTTAAACCAATTATACATCCATAATAATAAATATTTTTAGCTAATAAGAGTCAATAAATCTTCGTCTACATGAGACGAAATAGGTTTATTGACTCTTATTTGCTAAAAATATCTATTATTATGAATTTATAATTGGTTTAACTAATTTGCTCTTATGATAAAGTATCACATGCCCTTAACTATGTTATTTTTGTCGTATTACATATATAATTTTTATAATTTATTTGACAAATTTTAGAAACTATCCAAAGATTTCGAAGGATTATTAATAATTTCCAGGTATTCTCTGAAATTCTCTAGGTTTCTAATGATTCCAAGAGATTTTCAATAATTTATAAAATTTTCAAGCGGTTTCTAGAAATTATAAATTATTACGAGAGATTTGTATAATATTTAAAAGATTTAGTTGAATTTTAAAAGGACTTCATGAAATTTTAAGAGATTTTTAAGGAAGTTTAAGGAATTTTAAGAATTTTAAGGAACTGTACAGTTCGTCGAGAAATTTTAAAGGATTTCACGGGATTTTTATGATTTTCTAGGCGCGGATCCAGTAATCGTGTGACTTTCTTCAATGTTTGGAAAATAAAGGACAGATAGGGGTATTTGCCCCCTACTTGTCCTTTGTTTTCCAAGCATTGAAGAAAGACACGATTTCTGGATCCGCGCCTGTGATTTTCTAAAGATTTTGTGGAATTTTAGAGAATTTTGAAAAATTTTGAAAAATTATAAATGTTTTTTACGTATTTTAAGGGATTTAAAAGTTTTTCGTGGAATTATAAAGGAATTTAAGAAACTTGTAAGAATTTTAAGAAATTTTAATTACTTTAAAGTGATTGTAAATAATTTAAATTTTCCTCATCGAATTTTAAAGGATTTCACAAAATTTTTATGATTTATAAAAGATTTTGTAGAAGTTTAAGAAATTTCAAGAGGCTTTCAAGAATTTTAAGAAATCTTGACGTATTTTAAGGTTTTTCATGGAATTCTAAAAGCTTTTGAGAAGCTTGTAAAAATTGTAAGTAATTTTGACATTTTAAAAATGATTTTAAGGAATTTTAATAGTCCTCATAGAATTTAAAGAAATTTTGAAGCGGTTTTTAGGAATTTTAAAGGATTACAAGAGATTTGTATAATATTTAAAAGATTTAGTTGAATTTTAAAAGGACGTCGTGAAATTTTAAGAGATTTTTAAGGAAGTTTAAGGAATTTTAAGAATTTTAAGGAACTTTAAAGTTCCTTGAGAAATTTTAAAGGATTTAATGAGATTTTTTATGATTTTCTAAAGATTTTGTGGAATTTTAGGGAATTTTGAAAAGTTTTCTAAAATTATAAAAGTTTTTTTTACGTATTTTAAGAGATTTAAAAGTTTTTCGTGGAATTATAAAGGAATTTAAGAAACTTGTAAGAATTTTAAGAGAATTTAAGGAATTATAAATAATCTCGTGGAATTTAAAAGGATTTTAAAAAGCTTGTGAGAATTTAAAAAAATTTTAATTACTTTAAAGTGATTTTAAAGAATTTAAAATTTCCTCCTAGAATTTTAAAGGATTTCACAAAATTTTTATGATTATAAAACATTTTGTAGAAGTTTAAGGAATTTTAAGAGGCTTACAAGAATTTTAAGAAATCTTTACGTATTTTAAGGGCATGTGTTAGTTACCATATGAGCAAGTTTAAATAACCCGGTTTTTTTCTACAATTTTTATATTTTCAAAAAAATTTAGTCAACATTCGTCCGTATTCACGTTCTTGACGGATGTTGACCAAAATTTTTTTGGAAATGTAGAAATTGTAGAAAAAAACCCGGGTTACCTAAATTTGCCCATATGGTAAGTAACACAAGCCCTTAAGGGATTTTAAAGTTTTTCGTGGAATTCTAAAGAAATTTAAGAAGCTTGTAAAAATAGTACAATAAGTAATTTTGACTTTTTAAAAGTGATATTAAGGAATTTTAATAGTCCTCATAGAATTTTAAAAAATTTCAAGTCATTTTTGATTTTTAAAAGATTTTGTGAGATTGTTTATTTCATAATTTTTTTTTTATAGATTTTAATGCACTTTAGAGATTTTTAAAAAATTTCACGAGATTCTGAAAATGTTTTATGGAATTTTAAAAGATTGCTGGGAATTTTAAGAGATTGTTAGGAATTTTAAAAAGATTAGTGAAAATTGAAGGAATGTCATGAAATATTAACAAATTTGAAGGGATTTCGTGAAATTTTAAAATGTTTCTAAGAATTTCAAGAAATTTCAATGAATTTTAAGAGATCTTTTCAAAATTTCTTGTAAATTCAAGAGATTTTTACGAATGTTAAATATTGTTAAGCGATATTAAATTTCAAAATATTTAAAGTGGTAATATATGAAATTTTTGAAAAATTTCAATAGTATTATTATTGAAAATTTATACGTATTTTTAATACTTTTCTGTCAGGGAAATTTGTTTGAAAGTCAGGGAAATGTCAGGGAAATTGAAAAATTGAATCTTGTGGCCACCCTGTAAAATTTTATCGTTTCAAATGGGTTCATATAATGTTAAAAGAAGAGAAAAACAGTTTCATCCACTTTACCCTCTTGGTTCACCCTCAAAATTAACGACTAAGTTTAGGGGTTGATATTGAGGTTGAACCTAGGGGGTTAGTTGGATAAAACTATTTTTCCCTTCTTTGGACATTAAATGGGACCTATTTGAAACAATAAAATTTTAGGTCTCGAAGTTGAGAGTTTTTTAATTAATTTTTCTGTACTTAGGGGTTGATTTTGGGGGTGAACCTAGAGGATTAGGTGGATGAAACTGTTTTGGGCTTCTTTAGACATTAAATAGAACTATTTCAAAGAATAAAATTTTAGGTCTTGAAGTTTGAGGAATTGCTATGATTTTTTTGTACTTAATGGATGATTTGAGGGTGATCTTAGTGTGGTAGGGGGTTGAAACTGTTTTGTATGTCTTTTGACATCGAATGGAACCATCTAGAGCAATAAGATTTTAGGTCTTGTAGTTTTTTGGAAATTTCAATTTCGGGAATATTTAATTTAAGGAATTAAAAATTTTTGGAATTTAACATTTGAACAGCTTTTAGACAACAGAGAAATTCCGATAAATTTTCGAAAACGCCACCTTGTAATTTTGAGTTGTAAGCAAATGTTGGTTCTAAGAATAAATAAAAGTATTTTATAACGAAATATAAATATTTTATTGCTATTTCAAGTTAAAAATTTTTTTTTTTTAAATTTCGAATATGTAATATGGTTTTAGGAAAAAATATTGAGAAGAAAAGTTGTAGGTCTTCAAAAAGTAATTTTTTTGTAAAGTATATTATCCTCTTAACTCAGCCGGTTTCAAGACAAAATAGAAAAACGAAGTTTACACATTTTGCTTGCTCATAGAGGAAGCTTTGTAGTCGTTACATTTTCCAATATTTTTAAAATAGTTTAATTAAACTTTTTCAGACTGTCCTAGACATTTTAAAGTCTCCAACTTGTTTTTACTTTATTGAAATTTTCTAGACAGTCCAAGACTTTATGTAGTTCTTTCTTGCACTTAGTATTGAAATATCTTAAATAAGAATTCAAAGAAGGAGGTTTTCAATTTTTACAACATTCCAAGATTCCCAGACTGAGTTCTACACTTTTTATAGTACATATTTTTTCCGTGTATAAACAAAATTAATTTTTTTAAAAACATTTTAAATCGATATTGGAGGGCTATAATAAAGGGTCATGGAAGGTACGTCGATAGGTCAATTGATGCGTTTGGAATTTCTGAAATCATTCCATTGTTTTTTTTAATTTTCTGTAAATATTTGATGTCATTATCTAATGCTTTCCTTTTGCTTAATACATTATTTCAGAACAAAGCAAATAATACCATGACGATGGTTAATCCACGAGTTTTCTTCGATGTAGAAGTGGGTGGCTTGCCCATGGGTCGTGTCATCTTTGAGCTGTATTTCGATGTCTGTCCAATTACCTGTGAAAATTTTCGTTCTTTGTGCACCGGAGAAAAAGGATTGGGAAAAACTACAGGCAAACCGTTGCATTATAAAGGAATTGTCTTTCACAGAGTAGTAAAGGATTTTATGATACAAGGTGGAGACTTCTCAATAGGAAATGGAACAGGAGGTGAATCGATCTACGGCGGAACATTCCCAGGTGATAATAAATTAATTATTTAAAAAAAAAATTTTTTTAAACCGAAAATAAATCATTAAACTTATTTATTCAATGTTTTCTATTGGTGACACAGTTCATCAAATTATTATTTTTTTGTTTAATAATAAAAGCTTTTTATTAGAAAAATAATTTTCTTTTTAAAGATGAGAACTTTGAGCTACAACATGACAAACCTTTTCTCTTGTCCATGGCTAATCGAGGTAAAGACACGAACGGATCACAATTTTTTATGTGAGTATAAAAACTTAATCTTTTGTTTCAAACTGATAACTTGAGGAAAAGCATTATATAACTAACACGTTTTATAATATTTCTCGAAATATGTCAATAAATACTTCGGAGTGAGGATATTGATTGATATTTAATAATACTTTTAAATTTTAATTCATCTTCCGGTAACATATGTGACGCGATCTGAGAAAAGAGCCCTTAGTGTTCCAGCGGAGATTTTTCAGGAGTATAAAATGCATGTTTCTTAAGGCCATCTAAGACTTACCCGATCCCTACCTTACCGACATTTTTTCTCTGCAACGCTACATCTACATTTATTGAGATATCAAATTGAAAATTTCTAAAAAAATAAAAAATTTCTAAAAAATTTTTTATTTTTACAAAAATTTATGACCAGGTAAACATACCTTAGCATATTTTCTTTAATTTTAGAAATTTTCATTTTGATATCTCAATAAATGTAGACGTAGTGTTGCAGATAAAAAAATTTCGGTAAGGTAGGGATCGGGTAAGTCTTACATGGTCTTAAATTCACTGTTAATAACGGGTTTCTAATTCTGTTAACCCGCAGAACGTCTTTCGCAGAACATCCCTCGGCAGACTACGTGCATTTCCTGTATTTATGAATAATTTTTTATGAAAGTTGAACAAACAGGGTGTCTACCCACCCTGGAAAACCTGGAAAACCTGGAATTGTCAGGAAATTTTATTTTACCTGGAAAAGCCTGGAAATGTCAGGGAATTTTTTCTATAGTTAGGGAATTTCTTCAAGTATCTTATTTTTTTTTTTTTTAAATGAATTAATCAGGGCTGTGCCGACCCGGAAACCGAAAAAGATCAGAACAGGACCAGGACTTTAATTCAAAGATAACGAGTGGCCCAGGAGTTAAAAAAATACCATAGAATATTAAAAGGAATTTTAAAGGGACTCTGCAAGACTGTAAAATATTTTTATTAATTCTAAGAAATTTCATCAGATTTTGAAAAATTTGCAAGTATTTCAGAATATTTATAATGATTTTACGGAAGTTTAATGGATAAAAAGACTTTAAGGAATTCAAAGAATTTTGAAGGATTCTAAAAGATTTTGATTAATTTTAGGGATTGAAAAGAGTTAACAAAAGATTTTTTCTGATGTTTCAAAATATTTTAAGAGATTTTAATGAACTTCAAGGGATTTAAAAATATTTTAAAGGATTGCATGAAATTTCTACAGAATATTTTTAAGATTTAAAAGAACTCCAAGTAATTTTAAGCTATTTCAGTTGATTTCCTCCACATTTGAATCAATCCTTGCTTAAAATCACTTAAAATGTTTTAAAATCTTTTTTAAGATCATTAAGATCTTTTGAAAACTTTTGAAATTAAAATTCCTTACGATCACTTATTAACATCACTTGAAATCTCTTAAAATCTCTTTAAATTTCTTGAATTCACTCAAAATAGGATGAAATTCATTGAGATGTCTTAAAATATTGTGAAATCTACTTAGAAATATTTTTAACATACTTTTCATAACTGCCTCAAACTCTTTTAAAATTCCTTTGATATCTTGTAAAAATTCTTAAAAATTCTTAAAGTGTTTTGAACTGTTTTAAAAATATTTTGAAATTCCTTAAAATATTTTTAAACCCCTTAGGTTTCTTAGAATTTGAAGAATTTCAAGAAAAATACTTTTATATTCCACAAAATTCTTTATAATTAAGAAGAAATAATAATAAAAAAAAAAAAAACTATTAGAATCCCGTTATTTGTACAAGACAACAACTCCTAAAATTTCTTTTAAAAAATGTTCAAATTTCTCAAAATTCATTTTAAAAATCTATTGGTCTCTAAATACTCTGCAATTCCTTAAAATTTTTGAAAAAATCTTTGAAAATCTTTTAAAGTTTATTGTGTTATAAAATATTTTAAATAAATATCAAGAATAAAAATAAATCTTTGCACTTTGTGGTAAATATAAATGTGTTACTTTTAGTTGACGGAATTAAAAATAGAATAGAATACTAAAAATAGAATCGACACCTTGATAACTATTTTTATTTCGTATCCCATACTTGAGTGGCCAAAAATGATACCTGGAAAAATTTAGAAATACCTGGAAAAATCCTGGAAAAGTCAGGGAATTTTTTTTCAAGAATTGAGTAGACACCCTGACAAAATATCAATAAATATATATAATTTCTAATGTTAAATTATTTAAAAAGATATATGTATATAGCAAATAGAAAAAGTATCCCAAAAATACGATTTTTTTCTTCTTATGACTGCGACTAATCTCTTAAGGCCATATAAGACTTACCTGATCCTTACCTTACTGACATTTTCTTCTCAGCAACCTTACTTGTACATTTATTGAAATATCAAATTGAAAATTTCTAAAATTAAATAAAATATGCTAAGGTATGTTTATCTGGTCTTAAATTTTTGTAAAAATAAATAAAAAATTTCGATAAATTTTTTTTTATATAAATGTCAATATTTAGGACCAGATAAATGTACTTTAATGCTTTAGCTTAAATTTTAGAAATTTCCAATTTGATATCTCAATAAATGTAGACTTAGCGTTGCAGAGAAAAAAATGTCGGTAAGGTAGGGATCGGGTTAGTCCTACATGGCCTTAAGAAACCCTTAAAAGTTATTCTGACTTCATAATATGAAAGAGCGACGTTTATTTTATCCAAAACGATCATAATCCGAAAAAAATGATTTTTGAACGAAATTTGGTTTCCTTTTCTCAGATCGCGTCATATATAGACTTTCAATTCCATTGACGCAAAACGAATCGTCTATGTTATCATTCTCCAAAAAATATTTGTCTCATTATAGTTTCTATAATTTGATGATTATTGAAAAATCTCAGACTGCTTATGAAATTCTACTTACTTTTCTCACATAAATTACCAAAGAATTATCTTCTAATTCATATACCCAAATTTGATACACACTGAAAAATATTTTATTCGAGTTAATAAATGATTCTAATTAAAATTTAGTATTATATGTTTTAATAAACGAATGACATTGACTTTATTCAGAAAATTGATATGTTATGCGTTCAAAAATATGAAAAAATTATTTCAAACATCTATGACATTTTTACGTCTGGCATATTCCTCTTTAAATTTGAGGAATTAAGGCCATGTAAGACTTACCCAATCCCTACTTTACCGACAATTTTTTCTCTGCAACCTTACTTATACATTTATTCAAATATCAAATTGAAAATTTCTAAAATTAAAGTGAATATGCTAAGGTATGTTTATCTACTCTTTTCTTGTAAAAACTAAAATATTTTTTCGAAAAAATTTTTTTTTATAAATGACAATATTTAGGACCAGATAAACGTACCTTAATGCTTCAGCTTCAATTTTAGAAATTATCAATTTGATATCTCAATAAATGCACAAGTAAGGTTGGAGAGAAAAAATGTCGGTAAGATAGGGATCGGGTAAGTCTTACATGACCTTAATGTATTTTCAAAAATTTTTAAAGTTTTTTCAATGAATTTGAAGATACTTCAAGAATTTTTTTTAGGAATTGAATAGGTTGTCGTGGAATTTAAGAGACTTTAAACGATTTTGAGGAATTTGAAAAATATTTGTTATGTATAATATTGTATGAGCAAATTTAGATTACCTAAGTTTTTTCACAATTTTTACTTTTTCAAAAAAATGATAGTGTATAGATGTGAGGAAGGTCAACATAGACGTCTGTGCACTTTTTTTTTTTATGTTTTTAAGTAAAAACTATGAGAAACCCTCGGGTAAACTGAATTTGCTCATATGGTAATAGTCACATACCCTTAAGAAATTTCAAGAGATTTTAAAAGATTTCAAGGGATTTCAAAAGATTTCAAAAAATTTTATGAGCAAGTGCACACCTGACTTCAAGAGTGATTAGCCCCTCGTGTTGATCCATCTTTATCGCAGCGAAGACTTCATTTAGAGTTCCACTATTTGGAGGTCTGATTATAACAATATATATTTATTTATAATAAATGCAAACAAAACTTGAAAATTAATTGCACTAGATTTTTGAAAATTTGAAGAAATTTCATCAGAATCAATTCAAAATCAACTTAACGAGAGAAAACTCAATTTCATAAAGACTTGCTGTAGATTCAAATGTGGAGGAATGAATAACTTGACACTGTTTTTGTGTAGTCATGAGAGAAGGAACTGTACTCCAGCACTACAACACAATGACCTCTGAAAGCTGGCTCTTTCTGTTCACCATTCGTCCCCTTAATTATATTTTGTTGTTGTAGTACAACGCAACCAGCGCCTCACCTCGACAAGTAAGTTGAACAAATTAATTATGTTAATAAGTGTTTACACGTAAAATGGTATAAATTCTTATACTCAAAATTTCTTCATTTACAGAGTGCACGTGGTTTTTGGAGAAGTCATTTCGGGTCAAGAAGTCATTTCACACATAGAAGGCCTACCTGTGGATCGTATGTCCCGCCCACTTCAAGATGCTAAAGTTGTTAACTGCGGTGAACTGGTTTTGAAGACCAAAAGTAAAGGTCAGTATTATCTACTTAATTCTATAATAAAACAGAGGTTGCTATTATATCGAAACTACTTTTATAAACTTAAAGTATCCAAGTGAGTCACACCTGATGAAGCCAATATTCTCGCTTCGCTTATTGGTTGAATTTGCATTTGCCTATACACTAGGGGAGCAGCGACGAATGCGGCGCACATAAAGGAAAATGCACGATTAAAATTCCAATATAAAGTAAAATATTGTAATAAAATATATTTTGTTTAAGCTAATATCTTAAAAATGCTTTATGAATGGAGATAATTTAACTAAAGTTTAATAAATCAGTTAATTAACGTGTTTTCAAAAAAGTGCACCTGCGCCAAGTTATCCTACCTTGATTGGTAATGTGGCGCGTTTCGATTTAAATTCGTAATTATTGAATAAAAAACAAAGTATGAAGAAAAATTAGTAAAATCTAATAAAAACACGATAAATATATTTATGATTAATATTATTATTGTAACATATTTGAGGGATTATGTTTGTCGAAATTTCAAGCAAAAATGTTTTTTTAACAGTTCAGAATGTCTCACAATAATTTGAGGATTATATCTGTTGAAGTGTCAAGGAAAAAATTTTTTGTTAACAATACAGAATCTCACCAATATGAAAAATAAAATAATGAAAGATATATTAGAAGAGTTGCAGGTTGATATTCTCGGAGAAAAATAAACCACAAACATGTGCGCCACGTTACCTGCCGATTTTAGTCCCGAATGTGCCATATTAGTTCCATGTGAATAATATTTAATAAAGATTTTGTATATAAAAATTTATTAATTTTACTCAAAATGTTAAACTTTAAAGCATTCAAAAAACTGAGAACACTATATTTCCAAAAATTTTTTATAATTTTAGGCAAAACTTCTGTAATTTTTTACTGGTTTTCAGCTACTCTAACAATACAAGCAAAAGAACCAAAACTAACTTTTCGTCATAAAAATAAAGCAATTTAATTATCCCGATTTTTTAATAATGTAACGTTGAAAACATATATACATCTAATGAAACTATATCCACAAGCAGAAAATGCGTTAATATTCTAAACCTCGAACGCGCCACATTAGTCGCCGCGCCGCATTCGCCGCCGCTCCCTTAAAGAGAGAATGCAGTGTTGCCAGACCCGAGTTGTGGAATTGCGGAAGAGCAGGCTCCAAAATGCGGATTTTATTTTCAAAATGCTGACCAACCCTGGTTTCCATAAGATTCTTGTGGAAACCAGGGTTGGGTCGTTTAGTTTAAAATCCAAAACTCAAAGTCAACTGCCTGCGCGCGCACCGCGTGTTGGTTCCTTGCTGGAGAAATTCTGCCATTGGCTGTAAATTGGCGTGCGATACAAAATCGAATTGAATTAATTGAGATTTAAATCGCTTGCCAAATTTTGACCAATGCCAGCAGAGGAATCCACTAAAAGTTCAAAATGCGGAGTTTTGGGCTATCCGCATTGTAAAAAGCGGATTGCGGATTCAAGTCTTAAAATGCGGAAATTCGGTGTATCTGGCAACACTGAGAGAATGTGACTTCAAATTTTGAGACTGCGAGAATCTATTTTTTATATAATCTAACCTCTTTTTTATGTAAGGATATCGTGTACATTTTTAAAAATCCTTCGACGTTATTTGAAATTTCGTCCAATTTTATTAAATTCTTTTTAAATTCCTAGAAATTTTATTATAACATTAGGGTTATTCCGTGGGAAGGGTGGGGGATGTGGGAGGCTGAAATGCCGAGAGAAAGGGATGGCATAAGTGGTATGTAATATAACTATAGTATTAAGTCAGTACAAGACGATATCCGAGAGGTGACCTCGCTCCTGGATCCGTTATAGGATAAAGAGAGAACAACTTCGCGCCTCTTGACGTCGTCAAGAGATCGAAATCCTCGTCCCGCGAACTTCCTTGGCCTCCGGGAAACTTCTTTGGAAGGTGTAGGGCGTCACCGCCCTCCCCGATGACGTCGTCTGGTTGGGTGTAGTTCATGGATTAAGCATGGTGAGCGTCTAGCTCTGGTGAATTACAGGGAGAGACCACGAGAGACTAACTGGTGACGACTGGCGAGTCGCTCTGCGCTCGTCAACCGATATTCGAGAACCTCTTGGTCCTCCCGTCATTGATTGTGCCTTCGACCGATCAATAACCGGCCCAGTGTCGTAGTGAGAGGGGGCCTTTGTGTAATATCCATTTCACACCCCTTCCCCCTGTGGGAGCTCAGGTTTATGCCTCAAAACCCTGCACAGATCCGAGCTGTGCCTCAATCCGGGCTTCGTTCCAATTTAAGACCAGCTCCTGGTCTAACCGTCTAAGGATCTCCTTGATTCGTCTTTGACATCAATTTTCTCTCAATTGTTTCCTCTTATGGTTTCCATTAAACACCCTTATTAGAACCTGAAACAAGGAAACAAAACAAACGAAGCTGTCCGGCCTTGGGTAACATCCGTCATAGTTTATACCAAATCCTGTGTCACGTACAAATAAAGCTTCAAGTATTGGATCCAATTGGTAGTCCTTTACTGACCAACAGTAAATTTTGTGTCTCACTTTACCCCTTGTAAAGTCGAAGAAGATTGTCTCATACCAATTATATTTCTTATCATAATAATATTGTAGTATAATATTAATTTTATTATTTAATAATTTAATATCTTTATACTAACTCCACATTATAATATTTTGATTTTCAGTATTTAAACAAAAAAATATTTAGCACTTTTAAAAATGAATAAAATTAGTTAATTTAAGGGTGTTAGAGCGCCGGACAAAAAGTCATTTCGTAAATTTGATTTTGAGGACACAAAAATATATGGTTTTAAGTGCTGTTTGGCAGGGAATTGTTTTTCGATGTGAGGAAGGGTGCTTACTCATTGTTTTTCGAAAAAACTAATTTGTTTGTCTAAAATAGTAAAGTTAAGGCTAACCTAACCTAAAGCCTAACCCTAGCCGAAACTTTTCTATTTTAGACAAATAAATTAGTTTTTTTGAAAAACAATGAGTAAGCATCCTTGCTCACATAGAGAAACACTTTCCTGCTAAACGGCACTTAAAACCGTGTATTTTTGCAGCCTCAAAATCAAATTTACGAAATGACTTTTAGTCCGGCGCACAGTGGGTCAAAAAAAAATTTCGCTGACAAATTGATATTCAGAAGCTATTTCTGAACCGATTGGAACCTTTTTTTTTTAATTAAAGTTTATAAAATTCCGCAAAAAACTGTCGATCCATATTTTGAAACAAAAATTTCTTTTTTTTTATTTAACAACAAAAATAAAAAAAAATTTGTTGTTTGATCATTTGGTTTCGATAAATACTTAGATTGAATCCCGAATACCTAGAATCAATGAAGCAACTATCCAGGAAAGTTTTCCAATAGCTTTTGTAATTTTATAAACAAATTTTATAAACAATTGGCCATATCAGGTATTTATGATGACAGAAATAATGTTTTTTCTACTGAATTGGCCAAAAATTAGAGACAAATATCACTTACTTACCCGATTTAGTCATTCAATAACAATTGATAATTGTTAAAAAAATTTAATTAACAAATGCACTGTTTGGCTATTTTTAGAAGTAGAAACTTGATTTTTTCAACATAATCAAGTGTAAATGACTAATTTTTAAATCTTTAGGGAGTTTACAAAACAATAAACTATTTTAGTTGTTAACAACAATTATATCAATAAATTTTTATCAGCTTAGGCATTTTTTGGAAAAGAAATATCGTTTCTGTGATGCATGAGCAAGTTATTTAGCATTGACTTTGACGATTCCGAGGGGCATTTTTATGCCATTTATGGGAAAAACCAAAAAGTGGAGAACATTAAAACAGACCGATATTGACTTTTTATTTTGTATAATGAAAAAAAGTCGTCTAGGCTTTCTGAATAGAGGAATAGTCCAAGTACTGAATATGATTAATCAAATAAATCCACTTCTTGGTTTTTCCCATAAATGGCATAAAAATGCCCCTCGGAATCGTCAAAGTCAATGCTAAATAATAACTTGCTCATGCATCACAGAAACGCAATTTCATTCCCAAAAAATGCCTAAGCTAATAAAAATTTATTTATTTAACAATTAAAATTGTTTATTGTTTTGTAAACTCCCTAAAGGTTTAAAAATTAGTCATTTACACTTGATTATGTTGAAAAAATCAAGTTTCTACCTCTAAAAATAACCAGACAGTGCATTTGTTAATTAAATTTGTTTAAACAATTATCAATTGTTATTGATTGATAGCAAAGAGTC
Organism: Synergus gifuensis; assembly: GCA_904066015.1. Lineage (NCBI taxonomy): Eukaryota > Metazoa > Arthropoda > Insecta > Hymenoptera > Cynipidae > Synergus > Synergus gifuensis. The sequence goes on from CAJFCO010000256.1 coordinate 122,785, forward strand.
ATTTCTAAATAATAAGCTACTCATGCATCACAGAAACGCAATTTCTTTTCCAAAAAATGCCTAAGCTGATAAAAATTTATTGATATAATTGTTGTTAACAACTAAAATAGTTTATTGTTTTGTAAACTCCCTAAAGATTTAAAAATTAGTCATTTACACTTGATTATGTTGAAAAAATCAAGTTTCTACTTCTAAAAACAGCCAAACAGTGCATTTGTTAATTAAATTTGTTTAAACAATTATCAATTGTTATTGAATGACTAAATCGGGTAAGTAAGTGACATTTGTCTATAATTTTTGGCCAATTCAGTAGAAAAAACTTAATTTCTGTCATCATAAATACCTGATATGGCCAATTGTTTATAAAATTTGTTTATAAAATTACAAATTATTTATTGTCTTTCATGAATTTAGTTAAAAATCGGTTTCTGTCTATAAATAATTCATATTTAGTGCGAATCAATTGACGAATCACTGTCAATCCCCATGAATCCATTTTCACTCATTTATTTGTTTATTACAAGTTCAATAAATTTTTAAACAATATCTAAGCTATTGAAAAACTTTCCTGGATAGTTGCTTCATTGATTCTAGGTATTTGGGATTCAATCTAAGTATTTATCGAAACCCGGTGTTCAAAAAACAATTTTTTTTTTCATTTTTGTTATTAAATAAAAAAAAAAGAATTTTTTTTTAAATATGGATCGACAGTTTTGTGTGGAATTTTATAAGCTTTAATTTGAAAAAATAGGTTCAAGTCGATTCAGAAATAGCTTCTGAATATCAATTTGTCCGCGAAATTTTTTTTTGACTCACTGTGCAGCGCTCCAACAGCCTTAAAAATATTTAAGAAGAGTTTCAAACATTATCAGGGGCGGATTAAGAAACAATTCTTGGAGGGGGGGAATTAATTTTTACCTAAAATTTAGAAATAATGTTGTTTGGCATAGTTTTCAGTGAACAGTTTAAAATAGTAGTAAAGAAAATTTGAATTAAATTAAAATTCTTTTATTTTTATGTTTTTTCCTGATATCCAAGGGTGAATTTCCTAATTTAATTTTTCTCACTCAACATTTTTTTTCCAATGCTGAACCTCCTGAGGGGGACATTTCCCCCATGCGGCATGCCCCCTCCCTTAGATTCGCCACTGCATTATAATACAAGAATCGCAATTGAAAATAATGTTTAAAATATTTCCAAATTTATTATTTTTTGTCCCAGTTTTATAAATTATATAACTTAAAAATAAGTTTTTGGAATTAAATAATTTTTAATTTTTTATATTCGCCAGGATTAAAAAATTTTAGTTACTGACTAATGATTAGAAAGGGAAGAAGTGAATAGAATAAAAAAATTTTTAACATTTGTACAAAGAAATGAAAAAAAAAAGTTATTTTTTTTAATTTTCGAAGTTAGATGTGCTCCTTTATTACGCTTTTTTATTTTATAATTTTTTTATATGCTATATTATATAATTATATAATATGTCAAATAAATTCAAAAATTTATTCAATTATTATTATTCAATTCAAACTCTTATTCTAAAATACTTTAATTTTATTTTAACAATATTAACGATTTTGAAAAGTGCACATTTTTATAGTAGTTGAACCATAAAGTTAGGTATTGAAATTAACTGATAAATATGTGTAATTTAAAAATATAATTTGAACGATTTTTTAGCAAAAAAGCGAGAGAAGAAAGAAGTTAGTGTGTCAGATTCCGACTCCGATTCTCATGCGAAAGCTAAGAAGAAAAAGAAGTCTAAGAAAAGGTATTATATTTATTGTTATTCGACAATTTATTAAATTCCTTTACGAGAATTTTCGAAGAGTGCGAATGTTTTGACTCCTTATTTGCACAAGTAAAAATCTCTTTCTGTCCAAGATTGATACGATACTTATTTTCCTACCTTCTCTTGAAGGTGGGACAAAAAATATCGTGTGAATCTCGAACGAAAAATGATTTTCAACGAATTTTTTTATAAAGTAGGAAAAAGGCCAAATCCGAGGATGGAGAAATATTGGAATCAAATGAAGAAATAGAGGAAGAAGATGGTGAACCGCACCCACTTGTTTCTGTGACAAAGATTGATCCCGATGAAATCCCTGAAGTACCAGCAAACAAATTTTTGTATCGTGCCGGTTCTACTAACAACGCTAACCAAAAAGAATTTCGTCAACATTATGGACGAGAACGAGTTCGTAATAACAGGAAGACTGGTCGAATTTTCAAAGGCAGAGGAATATTTGTAAGCAAAAATTTCAAGTTTATTATAAGATTAGAAGGCATCTTCATGAACATGTGATTGAACTATTTTAAAAATAATATTCTAAATGTGAAATTGTTTTTTCTTTACTACAAATTAATTCACTAGAAGTCAACTCATTTTTTGAGTTTTTATTATTTTTATTTAACTCTAGGATAGCATTAACATACAAAAAATAATAAATTACAGCCTTTAAGTGCCATAAGATATACTACGTGTGAGTAAGCTAATTGGAAATAAATTTCAGAGGTACCATACCCCTTCAAGGAGTCGTTCTAGAAGTGTGACTCCGCCACATTGGAAGCAAGCACAAAATCGAACCATCAAATTGCACGAATTTCAGGTATATATCTCATTCAAAACAAGATAATATAGAGTAGAGTGGGGCGAAATGGCCATTTTTTAATATTGAGCCCTATAAAACTCGCAAATGAAAAAATTAATAAATAACTCAGGTATCATTGCAAACTTCACGTTTTTGGCTAAAACTTTTATTTGGAAACTATTTTTCTATAATGATTAGTATTAGAATTATAGCCATTTTCTGTCCTCCGGCCAGAAAGCGTCAACTTCCCGGCCGCTGCGCTAAACGAAGTTGCCGCTTTCTGGCGTCGTCGAGCAGAAAAATAGTATACACACCTTGGCCAGTAAAAAAGAAAGCCTCAGATCACATTTTTGTCAACCTCGGCTTCGCCTCGGTCGACAATTACATGTGATCTGAGACATTTCTTATTTTACTAGACTAGGTATGTAATATACTATTTATTTTAAGACTGAAAATCGAGGAAAAACCATTTTTTAAACTTGAAATTCAAATGTTTATTACAAACAATCGTATTTTAACATTAAATCGTCAACCACTCAGTTTCAGAACAATATTGTGGAATTTTTACAACATTTCGTTTCGGACGGCTAATGCGACTTGGCCTTGCCTTTGATTTTGCCGATCTATCTCTTTTAGTAGCTGTTTTTTTGATGTTTTAGAAGGGGGTTTTATAGAAAATGTAATATATTTGGCTAAATATATTATGAGAAATTTATATATTA
>CAJFCO010000256.1:150991-167887 GCA_904066015.1 Synergus gifuensis
ATTGGTCTATAATATTATTTCATTTAATTGAAAAATAACAAAATTATTGATTTATTTAATTTTGAAAAATTTGTTTTGCAACTATAACTTCTCTAATATTCAAAATTCGAAGCTGACGTAAGGAAAATAAAGGTTCCTTGCGTCGAGACGAATCGATTGACCTATATAATTAATGTATTTCATTAAAAAATAAGGATATTATGGTTAATTGTATTTTAAAAAATTAATTTTTCGACTATAACTTTTCAAATAATCAAAATTTTGACTTGACGTAAGGAAAATAAATGTTCCTTGCATCGAGACGAATCGATTGATTATTTCATTTCATTGAAAAATAAGAAAGGTATGGTTCTATTTAATTTAGAATAATTAGTTTTTCAACTATAACTTCTCTAATATTCAAAATTCGAAGCTGACGTAAGGAAAACAAAGGTTCCTTGCGTCGAGACGAATCGATTGACCTATAAGATTAATGCATTTCATTGAAAAATAAGAAAGTTGTGCTTTATTGTAATTTTCAAAAATGAATTTTTCGATTATAACTTCTCCAATAATCAAAATTTAATGCTGATGTAAAGAATACTTAATGTTTCCTCTATGAGGAAGCTAATCATATTTGCTTACAGGAAGCAAAGAGCTCATTGAATGAGCACAAAAGTTGATACAACTTCACAGCTAGTTTGGGATATTAAAACGATTTTGTAAAATTCTATGGGATTTTAGGATATTTCGTGAAATTTTAAGATGTTTTAAAAGCTTTGTATGAGTTTTATGAGGTTTTAAGGAATTGGAAATATTATCCTGAAATTTTAAGGAATTTTATGAGATTTCTAATAATTTTAAATGATTTCGAGAGATTTTTCTGATATTTAAATGATTTTGTGAGAATTTTAAAGAATTTCATAGAATTTGATAAATTTTCTATGTAATATTTTTATGGGATATAAAAGATATAAAGAGATTTTAAATTTTACCGTAAAATTTCAAGAATTTTTCTGGGAATTGTAAGAGATTTTAAAGTTTGTCATGGAATTTCAAAAGGTTTCTAGGAATTTTTAGAGATTTTCATGAATTTTCACGTGGAATTCAGAAGATTTATGAGTTTGAAAATTTTTCTGGAATTTTTAAGGATTTCATGGAATTTAAAGAAATTTCTCATAGCTTTCATGGATTTTAAAGGTTATAAAAGGGATTTAAATTGTTATCATTGAATTTAAAAGAATCTCAAGAAGTTTCTGAAAATTTGGAGAGATTTTCACGAAGTTTAACATAGATTTTAAGAGAATTTTAAGAGATATAATGAGACTTTATGAGATTTTGTGTAATTTTAAGTAATTTCAACAACTTCTCTCTCCTTGTGTTCACGCTTGCAAATTCATCTATCACATCATATTCAAGGAATTTTTCGAATTGAAAAATGTTGTAATTTGTCGAAGAATATCAATTTTTATGTATTTCCTATTTCTGAAGGGATCGACATTTATCTTAAATTTATCGTCATAGTTAAAGAATTTCTAAAAAAATTTTCAAAAAAAATTTTTAAAGTTTACTTGACCTGCGCCCCCCGAGAGCTTGCACCCCGGGCAGTTGCCCCGGTCGCCCCGCCCTCGTTACAGTACTGCAATTTTTAAAGGAGGAACCAATCAGGTTTTCGACAACAATGTGTTCTAATTCAAATATTTTTTAAGTAAAATGAAAATATTGAATTTTGAAGTCAGATTTTGAATTCTTCGTTTTATGCGAACAGTATCGAAACTAAATATTTTTTCGCTCTGTACGCAGTCTTAAATTTGAAAAAAGATTAGCGCTACAGAGCGAAAAAATATTTATCTATAATTTTCGTTGAGTAAAATGGAGAATGGAATTTTGAGCTTAAAACTTGGGTCCAACGCCCTTAATTTAATTAAATTTAAATTAAATTAAATTTTTTAGTTTAATTTATTTAATTTAAATTTAATTAAATTTTGAAGTACTTGATGTTGACAATTTCTGTAAATAAACAACGGTAGTTGATAAATAATAGTAAATTACAAATTACCAATTCCAAACCTACGAATGAAAATTATGTAGGGCGGTATTTAGATATCGACCTTGAAGACTTGAAAGAAACGTGAGATAAGTGAAAGGTAGTTTGTGGAGAGGAAAACCTTAGGAGTTGCTTCACTTTTATGTCATTCATATCTGAATAAATTATTCTCGACAGATTGTTTATACACCAGTAGTTTCTTCGGGGTCTTTCGAGTGGATTCTATAGGAAATATATAGTAAGTAATATTTTTACATATTTAATATTAATTAAGTCTTAATTAACAAGTACTTAATTATATTAATTATTATACTAATAACAAAAATGCTAATTAATTTAATATTTATTAATTAGGATTTAATATTAATTTTAAATTTGTGCTTTATTTTTATTACCCTTATTTTTATGTGATGTAACAAATATAATAATTATCATTTTTATGCTTAGAATTACTTTAATTATGAAGCTGTATTCAGTTTCGGATGGTCCACCATCTCTAGCTTGTCGACAAGCTCTGAAAGCTCTAAACATAGATTATGAGCTTATAGACGTTGATTTTGGAAAAGGAGAGCACATGACAGACGAATATGCTAAGGTAATCATTTTCTGAAATAAATTACAATAATATTAATATTATATTATTAATTTATTATTATTATTATTATTATTATATGAATATTATACAACTTTGTATTTATTCAATAATATTTTACTTGTCACAGTAAAAAAATAATATATTTTATAATTATAAGTATTAATTTCTGTCAATTGATTTTTTTTCAGTTGAATCCTCAAAAAGAAATTCCTGTCCTTGTAGATGATGACCTCGTAATGGGAGAAAGGTAAATTAAAAAAATGTTTCACAATCAAGACGAACTATATTGAATACCAACTTATCTGCAAATTGATCTACTCTTAATTTCTAAAAAGTAGGTTTAGTTCATTTTGAAATCATTTGAATTCTTCAATAAAGTTTTTTAAATCTCTTGTAATTATTTAACATTTTTCGAAAAAAATGAAATAATTAAAGAATACATATATAAATTACAAAATATTAAAAATTTTTTATTTTATTTATATATTTAATATTTTTTGAAATAGTTCTTTTCGCAAAATAGAAGGGAAAATCCCTGGCGAAAGTTTTGGATTGAAATTCGATGTCCAGGAAGTTGGCAAGGCCAGATTTAAATTTCCAAAAAAATAAAATTGTGCTGAATTGTTTTAGATTTGTACTCTATTGTGCCGTAAAATATTTTCGAAAAAATCAATTATAAAAAAATAATTTCTTGATTATTTGGGTCAAATTTTCATTTTTTCAAATTATCTTTTACATAAAATAGAGCAAAAATCTAGAACAATTCAGTACAATGTTCATTTTTTGAAATTCAAGTTTGACGTTATCAACTTCCTGGACATCGAAATTCGTTCCGAACCAATCTGAAATTTTCCGAATCATTCCGAAATTTGTATCCGAACCAAACAATTTCATTCCAATGATCCGAAGGAAGTTTTCAATTCGAATTAATCCGAAACCTATTCGAAATCAATCCGAATAAATCCGAATGAATTCGCGGTCAATCAATATAACTTTTCAGTCCGAATAAATCCGGTCGATCCGAATAGATCCGAGTTCATCCGAACTTTACGGATTCAATCGGGTTGATTTTGATAGACCAGATTTGTTCATATTGATTGAATTCATTATGATTGAACTCAGATTGGAAGATCGGATTAATTCTGATTAATTCGGATTGACCGCGTTCATTCGAATTAAAACCGAAAATTTGCGAATCATCCTGAAATTTTTATCCGAATTAAACAGTTTTCTTTCGATTTAATCCGAAGAAAGTTTTCAATCTTAATTAATCCCATATCTATTCAAAATTAATCCGAATGAATCCGGTCAATCTGAATTAATCCGAACTTTTAATCCGAATTATTTCGGTCAATCAGAATTAATACGAATAAATCCGGTTAATGGAAGTGAATCCAATTTTATCCAAACTTTTCGAAATCAGTCGGATTGAATCGGATTTACCGGAATTATTCAGATTCATCGTATTCATTAGGATTTTCCGAATCAATCCTAAATTTCTATCCGAACCAAACAGTTTCATTCCAATCTAATTCGCATAAAGTTTTCAATACAAATTAATCCTATTCAAAATCAATCTAAACTTTTAATCCAAATGAATTCCGTCAATCTGAATTAATCCTAACTTTTAATGCGAATGATTTCGTCCAACCCGCATGAAACCGAATTTATCTTAACTTTTCGGAATAAATCGGATTGATTCGGATAGACCAGATTTGTTCAGATTGACTGGATTCATTAGGATTTAACTCGGATTGGAAGATCGGATTAATTCTGATTAATTCGAAATTTATTCCGGATTTTTTCGCAAGAAGGATAAACATTCGAAATCAAATTCACAATTAATTTTCTTTCAACAGCAATGCTATTTTACAATATCTTTGTGATATGTACGATAAATCTGGCAGTTTATATCCAAAAGATCCCAAAGCTCGTGCAGTAGTCAATCATCGACTTTGTTTCAATTTGGCTATGTACTATCGCAATATTTCGGAATATGTGGTAAGTTAATTTTACTCAACAAAAATTAATTGTTTAAAACTTGATTTTCGCAATTTTCATTATTTTCGTATTATTTTTCCTCATATTGTAAGTAATTCATCGCATAACATCATTATGATGGAAAAAGTTCGTATCTGAAAAATAATTAACAATAATATAGACAAATTTAATTAACAAATGTACACTTTCGGTGTTTTTTGAAGAAAAATACCGTTTTTTACATTCTCATCAGAGAAGGTAGATTTGTGTAAATTTTGACCCCTCCAGTTTTTGTCAAATGTCCACGTTTTGGGACCCCCTGAACCCGAAAAACATTTTTTTACGAATGTGTCTGCCTGCCTGCCTGTCTGCCTGTCTGTCTGTCTGCCTGTGTGTGTGTGTTTGTCTGTAGATTTTTAGTTTGTGAGCACGATAACTTTCGAAAGAATTGACCGATTGGATTGTCCTCTTTTAGTGTCCTAAAATGAAGGTTAAGTTCGTTGGCCAGCCATTTTGGATAAAAATTCAAAAAGTTGGAGGATTTTGAAAAATTTTGAAACCACTTTTTTGTTATGCACTGCTAAAATAGACACGCCTACCGTGCAGATGGGCTATAGCGTATAAGGATGAGCGCTGCGTCGCTCGAGTCAGTTCTTCTTAGATTGCGCTCTTATAAACTACTCAGTAGCTTAAGAACTACAATAAAGTGATGTTATCATAATTACGTTACTTTTTAGTCAATAAAAAGTTAAAAGCCTGTTTTCGGCATAACATTTTGGCGATCCTGCCAGGATAGGCATTTTTCGACAAAAAATCCACGGATTCTTGTCACATAAAGACCTATTTGGGATTACTGGAATCCACGGACCAGTAAAGGAGCAGAATCCTAAGGGATTCAAAGAAGAAGGAACTCCGGATTGATCTACGGACAATCCGTAAACACAAAAAATTGAACGAGGCCCACAATCAGGTGGAAGACGCATCTGCGTATTAGAAAGGACGAGAAGCCGAGCCAGCGCCCTGCCAAACCTCGCCTAGAAACGAAGAACTGTAGCAGCTGCCATAGTACGCTATCAGCCGACCAAGTTTGGATAACCAGCATCAGCGGTCCACGGAAACTGAACTGGATATCGAAGAAACAAGTAATCACAGTGAGTCCAAAATAGATTTTAAGATCGTTGGTATACTCCTGGTGTTCCAGAGCACTGCCACTCGTCAATAAACTAAATGACACTACTTCCAGAATCAGTAAATTGTAGTAGAACGATATACTGCATTCTGAAGTATTAAAGGACAAAAGTCCAAACTTACACAAAAAAAAAAAAAAAACTGTAACGCGTTTTTTAATCTATCACCCGACATTCGTAGAAATAAGCACACATATAGGAAAAGATACATTAAAGATCCTACACTGGCTGAATCTTACCGAATTCCGCGTGAATACGCCACCGACGATACCGACAGTACAGACGATCCTATAGACGAAATACTTTTCCCTTTTACCACCGCAAATATGTCTCGCTCTCAATCTCCAACCCTTCCTCATTCTTCTGAATCATTGTCAACGAATGAACTGCTCGTACAACTATTAGCCAAAGTAGAGGCTATCTCAATCGGTCAAAGTACGTTAAAGCAGGAAAATGATAATAGAATAGCAGAAATTTCCAGTTTGGCAAAAAAATTAGGATTTTCTGGTGAAGACGACAAAATCAACTATTATTAGAAAGAAGAGAAAGAGAAAGCACGAACAACCAGAGAACAACCGAGGAAGAAACTTTAAAAGCGAAAGACATCCTCGACACCATCACGACACTAAACGGACAAGATGATATAGGAGTTGAAGATTTTATTAAAAGTGTCAAGAAAGCTAAACTACGCTGCTCTCAACCAAATATTTTGTTAGATTTTGTTATGGCACAAAAAATTAAGGGTTTAGCAGAAAAAGCCATACGGTTTATTCCTATAGATTCCTATGACGATCTATTCAACGCTCTCCGACAAAATTTGAAGCAATTTGGATCAACATTAGCTTTGAAATCAAAATTAGAATGTTGCAAACAAGGAGCAACAGAAACCGTACAAAATTTTACACTTAGATTCAGGCAAATAACTAATGAGCTCAATTACAGCATACAAGGCCAACACGCCAGTCCTATAGAGCGAAGAATCAGAATCAAGATCGAGGAAACTGAAAATGTTAATCGCTATTTGCTAAATTTACGCAAGGAAATCGGCCTACAAATAAGACTTTTAAAACCATCAACTCTCGCAGAAGCGCAAAATATGGCAATGGAGACAGAAATGTGGCTTAGAGAGTCACAACCTGCCCGTTCCCACGTTCCAGCATCTCGACCAACGTCTCAGTTTACGCCACGTCCACAGATCATCCGACCCCAAGCAAATACCTCAGCACAGAAGCCTGTGAATCAAAATTTATCTCTTGCTGACCGTTCTAATATGAAATGCTTTAAGTGCGGCAAAGTCGGTCACATTTCCACACAATGTCAGAATATGAAACCTCAAAATTTTCTACTGGGACAGTACCAAAAGCGACCACCTATCAGGAACATACAAGAAACGGAGAAGGCAACAGAAGAACAACCAGACTGTTCAGAAATGACACAAGAGGAGATAGACGAATAACTGAATCACGAGGAATCAGCAGAATATCAGCCGTATGTGGGAGATTTCAGTCCATCCACGGAAAACGGGGAGGAAACTTATACCGACTATTGGTAGACAGTGGTGCTGCCATAAATTTGTTGAAACAAAATACTCTCACACCGCAAGATAAACCTTTTAAATTCTTAAAGAATTTTGTTATGAGCAATGACAAACACCAATCTAGAGAAGCAGTGTATTTAACATTTTTTAACAAAAAACAATTATTCCATATAATATCAGACGATTTCCCACTGCCAGAAAATGGTATCATCGATATCCAATTCTTCAAAAAATACTCAAGATACGCTATAACACCAAATTATTTGATAATTGAAAACAAAAAACTACCCCTTCACGATGACGGAAAATTCATATGTAAAAACACCACACAGATTTGTAGAATTGAAATAGCAGAACAAGATAAAGATATATGGATATCGAACAACGAAAATATAATAGATGGTTTATATAAAATAAAAAACGGAAAAATCATGTTACCAATCTTTAACTATTCGAAAAAACCATTGGCAATACCCACAACAATTCAATTTGAAACCATAAACACAATAAATTCACGAGACGTGAATATTTTCCAAGAAGGGGGCAAATACACACAGGAATACCAGCAAAGGATAGAAGAACTAATTAAGCTTTCCAAAATCGAACACATAGAATCAGACATTAAGAATATTATTAAAAAGATTATCCTAAAGTATCAAGAAGTTTATACATTAGAAAAAGATCCACTTCCTTGTACGAGTCTTACGGAACATGAAATCATATTGAATTCTGGGAAAATAATCAACCTACGCTCTCACAAGTTGCCCGAAAAACATCGCGAATTTTCTCTACAAGAAACAAATAAATTATTACAAAAAGGAATTATCAGACACTCACAATCTCCTTTTAATTCACCACTTTGGATTATACCTAAAAAAGGTAATAAATTGAGAATGGTTATTGATTATCGACAAATTAACAAGGATACTGACCAAGACGCATATCCACTACCCCTGATAGATGATATATTGGATAAATTAGGAAAATCGAAATTCTTTTCTGCATTCGATCTCTCAGCAGGGTTCCACCAAATCCCAATGAAGGAAGAATGTAAAAAATATACTGCCTTTTCAACATCACAGGGTCATTTTGAATATAACAGAATGCCATTTGGTCTTAAGAATGCACCAGCAACATTCCAACGTATGATGGATAGAGCATTCAATGGTTTAATAGGTCGAAACTGTTTTATATATATAGACGATATAGTCATTTTCGGAGAAACCATTCAGGAACATAGTAAAAACCTAAAAATTGTATTACAAAGAATTAAAGAACTAGGACTGCGACTGGAACCCACAAAATGCGAATATTTAAAGCCAGAACTTGAATATCTCGGACACCTGATTACAGCGGAAGGTATTAAACCAAATCCTGTTAAAATAGAGGCAATAAAGAATTTTAATAAATTACAGACAGCTAAAGATGTACAATCTTTTCTTGGATTGGCTGGATACTACAGAAAATTCATAAAGAATTTTTCTAGTATTGCCAGACCCCTGACAAAACTCACTCAGAAAGGCACTATTTTCGATTGGACATCTAATTGTGAAAAAGCATTCTACGATCTTGGACATGCATTAACATCAGCACCAGTATTAAGATTCCCAAATTTGAAAGAACAATTTGTGTTAACAACCGACGCTTCTAACCAAGGACTCGGAGCAGTACTATCACAAAATGGACATCCATGTTTATTCATTTCTAGAACATTGAATAAAGCCGAAGAAAATTACACCACCTCAGAAAAAGAGTTACTTGCCATAGTTTGGGCAATGAAACGACTGAGACAATATTTACTCGGTAATAAATTTAAGATCCAGACAGATCACCGCGCTTTAGTTTGGTTACATAATGTTAAAGATCCAAGCTCTCGACTATTAAGATGGAGGTTACGAATGGAAGAGTACGACTATGAAATCGAGTATGTAAAAGGTAGAGAAAATAAGGTAGCTGATTGTTTATCACGTCTTTTTCCAATAAACAATGAAGATATTTTATCTCAAGCCCTGGATGGAGTGGATAGCGATCATGAAGCTGAAAAGAGCGAAGAAGAATTATCTGATATAGAAGCAACGGACATATCAATCAAAAAACCAGTAGTAACCAGGGATGAAAAGTTAGAAGAAAGTCAAAAAATAAAATTACCAATTAAAAGATCAAGAGAACCATCGGAAAGTCACTCAGATACAACTTCAGACCAAGAGCAACTATATATAGATTTCAGACAGTGGAGACTACAACCAACATTTGGAAAAACAAAAACTAGGCCGAATGCAATAGGAAAACTCTGGAAAGAAATTAGCAAAGAAGATCTACCACCTTATGACGAAGAAAATTGGTTAAGAAAACTTGGCTGGTATATAGACGATTTTGTGAATAGGAAAATGACATTAGTTAGATTAACATTCAATGATCCACTCATAACACCCCTTGAGAAAGAAGTTATACAAGAGATGTTAGAATTCTTATCAAATTTGTACCCAGACATACAGATTCACATGTGCTTTAGCAACAAACGCGAATTAACGAAAGTCGAGAAAGAAAGAATTCTCAAAGAATCACATTCCAACCATCTAGGAGAGAAAAATACCCTAGAACAAGCCAAAAAGCTAGGACTTTGGTTAGGTATGGATAAAGACGTCTTAAACTACGTCAAAAAATGTCCTATATGTCAACTGCAAAAAACAACCAGAATAAGGAATCAGGCGGAAGCCATAATACCCGATATTCCGATGGCTCCAAACGAAAAAATAGCACTAGACATTTTCGGACCTCTACCAGTGACAACTAAAGGTAATAAGTATATATTAAGCCTACAAGATCGCTTAACAAGATATACAATATTAATTCCTATGAAAAATGAGACCACAGAATCCATCATCACGGAATTAATCGAACATTACATTTATATCTTCGGAGCGCCAAAGACGATATTGAGCGACCAAGGCCAAAACTTTTTAGCAGAATTGATGCAGCAATTTGAAGAAGCATTAAACATTCAGCATATTAAAACTACTGCATTCCATCCCCAATCCAACGGTAACATCGAGCGAATGCACTCGACCTTAAAAAACTTGATAAAAACAAGCATTGCTGATAACAATAGAGAATGGGATGAGAACATTAAATTCATAAACTTTTCTATTAACACTATGACTAACCAGACAACCGGCATGTCACCATTTGAATTAACGTTCGGACGAAAACCAAACATCCCTTCGACATTGGCAAACTCCCCCACGTTAACATATCAAGAACTTATTAGAAAATGGAAGACTAAACATGAAACAATACTACAAAAGGCCAAAGAAAGGATTCAAGTCGAAATCGAGAAGTCAAAGAAAAGAAATGACGAGGAAATTACCCGAAAACATCCTTTATATAAAACTGGAGATTTAGTTAAAATCCTAAATAATACAAAAAAAAATATGAAGTAATCGATTGTACAAATAACAATAACTTGAGAATAAGAAAGAAAGACAAAATAATTAGAATACACATAGATCAATGTATGCCTTATTTTACAGATGAAACCACTAATGATACTCCTGGCACTAGCAACGACAGTTAAATCAGATTACACTATAGAGGAACTAAAAGGCAACGTCTTTATAGAAGAAGAAGCTAAGATACACCTGTATCATGAGACATGGCGACTCATCATGGGAGTAAATTTCACATCTAACGACAAAAGGCTCGACGCAATAAATCATACTATACTATTCGCGGAAAGTATTTGTGATAAAAAATGTGAATCTCAGTACGAAATCACGTTAATAAGGCACCGTTACAATCGACTTGTCAACAAAAATAATATTTTGAAAAGATTATTAGGAAAACAAAATAGAAACAAAAGAGGATTAGCTAATTTTATAGGCGATATATCAAAAACACTTTTCGGAACCCTTACTGAAAGTGACTTAAGTCAGATAAATGGCGAATTCGACAGAATTTACAATGATAATAAAAATATCGCAACCGTTTTGACAAATCACACCAAAATCCTTAAACTAATATTAGATTCTTCATCAATAAACCATAAAGATCTCCTTTTTATCCAAAATATCGAAAAAAGTTTAGCAAGAAATCTCACTATTGGATTGAATTCAGCAACAAGGAACAATATGGTTAATAGTAAATTAGTCTTAGTTGCTATTTTAATTGATGAAACCAACGAAGACATTGATACCGCAATTAATGCTATTAACGACGGAAAACACGGTATTGTACATCCACAGATCTTGACTCCAGCGATGTTAAAAGAAACAATCAAAGATTTCGAAAACAAACAACGTACTCGTTACCATTTTGACACTGACGAAGATAACTATCAACATATAATTGACATAAGTAAATTATTAGTTGCGATTGTTAAGGGACTATTCACATACGTACTGGAAATCCCCGTGTTAGAAAAGGAAGAAGGAGCACTTCAACACATAATCCCTATTCCTCACCGAATCAACAACATTTACTTTTCCATCATTCCTGACCACGACCGTGTAATTAAATTTCGAGATTCCTACGTTCCTACCGACAAAAACACCATAGACAATTGTAGACAAATTTCTGAATATAAAATCTGCAAAAGAAATCAGCCTAATATTAAATTATTAGATAGCGAAACATGCGAAGCCACTTTATTTAAGCGATACGCGAAGACAAAATGTAACTCGTCGTCTTACTTATTACACCGTGAAACATTTATACCAATCAGTAATGGATATATTATTGTACCACTGAACGATCTAGAACTAGATATGTCTTGTAACAACTCCATCAAACAAGAAATTGTTAAAAAACCATCGGTAATAATAGGCCATAATTGTAAAATTTATAATAATTATGATACATTATTCTTAAGCATCAATATCGAATTTAATCATATTGAATGGATCAATGTTACTTATGACATCCAGTATTCAAAAGAAGATTTAATTAAGCTCGAAAGTCACTTAATACAATTACCCAAATTATTAGATAACAACGATCTAAAACAAGCTAGAATTAGTCTGGACGATACAGAAAATCTGTTATCTACTATTGCCAATCACCGCCGAATAAAAAGTTGGAAAGAATCCACATTGGAATATTTGCAGTATTTGGGATATGCTGCAATATCTGTCATAACTTTATACATAGTATATAAAGTAGGGCTTTTTAAATGTTTGAAAAATTGTTTTCCAAGGAAACTATGTCTCTTCTGCGTTAAAACTAAGGTAGAAACACCGACTCATGTAGTGACCTACCGTGCTAATTCGCGACCATCGTTGGAACCACCAACAAAAATTAAAAACAAGAAAATAAGAATTTAGGGACTAAATCCTGTCTTAAGGGAGGATTGTTATGCACTGCTAAAATAGACACGCCTACCGTGCAGATGGGCTATAGCGTATAAGGATGAGCGCTGCGTCGCTCGAGTCAGTTCTTCTTAGATTGCGCTCTTATAAACTACTCAGTAGCTTAAGAACTACAATAAAGTGATGTTATCATAATTACGTTACTTTTTAGTCAATAAAAAGTTAAAAGTTAAAACAATTTTTCTTAATGACTTTTTTGGATAAAAATAAAATTGAAAGACTTATAACATTTTGAAAATCTAAAAAAATGAAAGAAAACTTAAATTAGAAGCCAAACAACGCACGATATGAAAAAAAGTCTAAAGATGAAAATTGTTTCTTTCTGAACGCCCCATAGGATCGGCATAACAACTTTTTGAATTTCCTGAAAAAAACGAAAATTCAAATTTTCAGCCAAATAACGCGAGATGCAGAGAAAATGATAAGAAACATAATATTATTGGCCTTAAAAAGATCTACAAGTTCTCCTTTGGCCATTTTTCAATAGGATGAGTAGTTTTCGTTTTAATCATGAAAAATATTGTTAAACAGAGCCGAGCGCGAAGCGCGAGGTTTAAATCAAATATCGGGCGCGAAGCGCGAGTGCCCTGATGAGAATGTGCTCCCTAAGGTCGATAGAACCTTAAGTAAATTAGTTAACTTTTGCATTCAAAGCTGTAATTTAATTAAATTTAAATTTAATTTAATTAAATTGTAAAAAATCTGCTCGCTTCGCGGGCACATTCTCATCGCGCGCTTGTGCCCTTCGTGAAGCTTGCGCTTTACAGGACGCTTGAACCTATATGTTTTTTTAAGTTTAATTAAATTATATATTTTTTATATATAATTTATATTTTTATATATTTTTTAAAATTTAATTAAATTAAATTTAAATTAAATTAAATTACAGCTTTGAATGCAAAATTTAACTAATTTACTTAAGGTTCTATCGACCTTAAGGAGCACATTCTCATCAGGGCACTCGCGCTTCGCGCTCGATATTTGATTTAAACCTCGCGCTACGCGCTCGGCTCTGTTTAACAATATTTTTCACGATTAAAACGAAAACTACTCATCCTATTGAAAAATGGCCAAAGGAGAACTTGTAGATCATTTTAAGGCGAATAATTATGTATCTTATCATTTTCTCTGCATCTCGCGTTTTTTGGCTCAAAATTTGAATTTTCGATTTTTTAAGGAAATTCAAAATTTTGTTATGCCTATCCTATAGGGCGTTCAAGAAGAAACATTTTTCATCTTTAGACTTTTTTTCATATCGTGCGTTGTTTGGCTTCTAATTTAAGTTTTCTTTCATTTTTTTGGATTTTCAAAATGTTATAAGTCTTTCAATTTTTTTTTTATCCAAAAAAGTCATTAAGAAAAATTGTTCGACTTTTTGAGTACTACGAACGTGCGTCATTAGAATTTTTAGATTAAAAAAAAAAGTGGTTTCAAAATTTTTCAAAATCCTCCCACTTTTTGAATTTTTATCCAAAATGGCTGGCCAACGAACTTGACCTTCATTTTAGGACACTAAAAGAGTATACCAAAGGACAATCCAATCTGTCAATTCTTTCGAAAGTTATCGTGCTCACAATCTAAAAATCTACACACACACACACACACACACATTCGTAAAAACATGTTTTTCTGGTTCAGGGGGTCCCAAAACGTGGACATTTGACAAAAACTGGGGGGATCAAATTTTGCACAAATCTAATACCTTCTCTGATGAGAATGTAAAAATTTATGATTTAATTCAATTTAAAAAAAAACAAATAGGTTTAAGCGTCCTATAAAGCGCAAGCTTCACGAATGGCATAAGCGCGCGAAGCGCGCAAGACGGAGCGCGAAGTTCGACGATCGAACTATATTCGACTCCCCGCGCGCCGTAGGCGCGCTCATTTGTTTTCATCGAATCCTGAGGCACCATTGGCGCAGTACTGTACCGATTGTTAATTTCCACCTGGGCAGTATTGTACTAGTACTATTATAAATAAAAAAATATCAGCTATGGCTTTTTACTGGTTGAACTCTCTAGTTTGTTAAAAAAATTTTTTTGTGTCTTCTATCATATGGATTTTAGATAGAACATAAAATGTCTGACCATGTCTGGTGGCACGAATTACCCCGATACCGGGGTAAATCGTGACAGAGTATGGGGCAAATCGTGACACTGTTTTTAATCAACTGTATGTAATGAACTGTAGTAACTGTACTATAAAATCAATCTAATACTATACATAATAAATTGTAATACTCAAATCTATTGTTTTGTGAAACATCATAATGACTATTGATTTAACAAACTAGAACTCATAATATTTAGTCACATTCAGAATTGAAATATTTTGTGGTTAGTGCTCTGCTAGAAATGTCGGATAAAAACCGCGTATAAAACGTATTAAAACATGAACGTTTCTTATCCGCTTGTTCCCTGTTTTTGTATGTTCCCAATTTATAAATTCGTAAATCATACTACTTTATCCGGTTTGTATCCGGTTATTAAGACGAAAAGTGTTATTAGTTCAAGTTTAATGACGGATTTCATCCGATTTTATCTGTCACTCATCTGGTTATGGGAATAGAAAGTATTTAAGTTAAGTCTTACACCGGTTTATACCCGGCCATGACTGGATTTTATCCGGCAATAAGAATTAATAATTTGTGTGTTCAAACTCGGCAGCGAAACATCTTCGCATCTATCCGCTTTATATCCGACCCTTGGACAACCTTAAGTAAATTTATCTCAGCAATCGTATATTATCTGTATTGCTCCGACTTTTATCCGTTAATCTGAAGTATTAATTGTTTAATTATAATTTTGATTACGGAATAATCCCGCATCTGTCGGATTTATATCCAGCACTTGGACGATCTTAAATAAATTTATTTCAATAAATGAGGGGCCGGATGCAATAACGGGACGTACGCTCGAAAACGCGTAAAATTATTGTCCAAGCGTCTTGTGATATCCAAATTTTAAAGTTTAAAAAATTAAATTTTTTAAAAATGTAGGCTTGTAGAGAAGAACAAATCGCAACTTTTTTATATTTAAAGTTTTTTTTTTCCGATGAATATTTTTAATACTAAAAATAAAAAAGTGAAAAAAAAATTTCCCCAAATTGAATTATGTTTAAAAACATAAATCGTGAAATCTCAGCCAAATATTATTGAAACTGTTTGAAATTTGGTATAGACACGATGTATGACCTAGCGAAGCCTACAAAATCAAAAAAATAACTAAAGATGCCTATTGTTTAATAATAATTAATTGCAAATTGAGACTCGTCGATAAGCACGTTTTTTCAGTTTCGGCATAGAAAAGTATCGAGGGAACTTTGGAGTTGAAAGAACTTCCAGTGAGACGTTTGTTCCTTACTATTAAACGAAGATTTTTGGAAATTTTTAGATCAATTCATTAAAAATTGACGAAAATATCCATTATGTAAAAAAGTACGCGACGCCGTCCACGATTGCACTGTGAGCAAGGGTACAAGCGAACAGCGACAAGCTCACGGTGCAATCGTGAATGGCGTCGCGTGCTTTCTTACATAATGGATATTTCCGTCAATTTTTAACGAATTGATCTAAAAATTTCTAAAAATCTTCGTTTAATAGTAAGGAACAAATTTCTCATTGGAAGTTCTTTCAACTCCAAAGTTCCCTCGATACTTTTCTACGCCGAAACTGAAAAAACGTGCTTATCGACGAGTCTCAATTTGCAATTAATTATTATTAAACAAGAGGTAGCTTTAGTTATTTTTTTGATTTTTTAGGCTTCGCTAGGGCATACTGTTACGAACCAATAAGTACGATTCTTTAGAAAACAAGCCAGGGAAGAAAATTATAAAGAATCATTTAAGGCAAGTCGGAGAATAACAGAAAAGAAAAAGATTGAGTCAAATATATTGAGTCGATCTTTTAAATTATTTATGCGGGATATCGTGATTACCTGTCCTCATCCGAGGATAAAAGCTGTCATCATATGGGAGAAATAAATAGAGAAAAACAATGTAATTTATGAATAGAATTTATATTTTTAAACTCCCAAATTTAAACCCCATTAATAGGAACAATCGATTGTGTAATTTTGACAAGGTTTAAAATTATGAATTAAACAATACAAAATAGAATAGGATTGGGTAAAAAGTTTGGAACGATACAGTTTTGCTTCGCTTACCTATCTCCTAGCATAGCTTATTATCTACCACTAGGGATGAAGCGGA
>CAJFCO010000256.1:187887-204521 GCA_904066015.1 Synergus gifuensis
AAAACGACAAATAAGAAATAAATATGCACACCGTTTACAATTATTCGATATAAAAATATCAAAAAATGTTTCCAAAATTCTCTAAAATTAATAAAAAATATACATAATATATCAAAAATGTTGTCCGGAATTTTCAGAAATTTCATAGGATTTAAAAAACACATTTATATTTACCACAAAGTGCAAAGATTTATTTTTATTCTTGACATTTATTTAAAATATTCTATAACACAATAAATTTTAAAAGATTTTCAAAGATTTATTCAAAAATTTTAAGGAATTGCAGAGTATTTAGAGACCAAAAGATTTTTAAAATGAATTCTGAGAAATTTGAACATTTTTTAAAAGAAATTTTAGGAGTTGTTGTCTTGTACAAATAACGGGGTTCTAAACGTTTTTTTTTTTTTATTTATTTCTTTTTAATTATAAAGAATTTTGTGGAATATAAAAGTATTTTTCTTGAAATTCTTCAAATTCTAAGAAACCTAAAGGGTTTAAAAATATTTTAAGGAATTTCAAAATATTTTTAAAAAAGTTCAAAACACTTTAAGAATTTTTAAGAATTTTTACAAGATATCAAAGGAATTTTAAAAGAGTTTGAGGCAGTTATGAAAAGTATGTTACAAATATTTCTACGTAGATTTCACAATATTTTAAGACATCTCAATGAATTTCATCCTATTTTGAGTGAATTCAAGGAATTTAAAGAGATTTTAAGAGATTTCAAGTGATGTTAATAAGTGATCATAAGGAATTTTAATTTCAAAAGATTTCAAAAGATCTTAATGATCCTAAAAGATTTTAAAACATTTTAAATGATTTTAAGCAAGGATTGATTCAAATGTGGAGGAAATCAACTGAAATTCCTTAAAATTACTTGGAGTTCTTTTAAATCTTAAAAATATTCTGTAGAAATTTCATGCAATCCTTTAAAATATTTTTAAATCCCATGAAGTTCATTAAAATCTCTTAAAATATTTTGAAATATCTGAAAAAATCTTTTGTTAACTCTTTTCAATCCCTAAAATTAATCAAAATCTTTTAGAATCCTTCAAAATTCTTTTAATTCTTTCAAGTCTTTTTATCCATTAAACTTCCGTAAAATCATTATAAATGAAATTTCTTTAAATTAATTAAAATATTTTACAGTCTTGCAGAGTCCCTTTAAAGTTCCTTTTAATATTCTATGGAATTTTTTAAACTCCTGGGCCACTCGTTATCTTTGAATTAGAGTCCTGGTCCTGTTCTGATCTTTTTCTGTTTACGGGTCGGCACAGCCCTGATTAATTCATTTTTTCAAAAAAATTAAGATACTTGAAGAAATTCCCTGACTATAGAAAAAATCCCCTGACATTTCCAGGTTTTTCTAGGTAAAATAAAATTCCCTGACAATTGCAGGTTTTCCAGGTTTTCCAGGATGAGTAGACACCCTTACTTACTTAACGATCACAGAAATAATAATTATGTATTAAAATTTAAAATTATACAGGGTGAATTTTCCATTTTGAAACATCGAAATATCCCAAGAAATACGCATCAAACAAAAAAAATGCAATAAGAACTTCTTATTTTCGATGGGAAAAAGCACCCATATTTATCAAGAACAATATAATTTTTTTTAGAAAAATATTTTCCTTTCTACTTGTTTTAAAATAATTATTTATTAATATTAATACTTACACTTCCACATGAAGATTTTTCGACTTGCTTGGGAACAGTACCATTCAACTCTTCAGCTAATCCACAAGAACAATCTTTGCAAGCTTTACGCTTTCCAGTTGTGCTACAAACTGAAATTGTCAACGCCAACTGATGAGTATTTGAAATATCCTTATAAATTTTCATTTAAATTTTGAAAGCATATAAAAAAGTTTTATATTAAAAAATAAGAGTTGTAAATATTTGGACAGACTGTTTAGTTAATTACCTCTCAATGAGGATGCCTCTGGTTTCTTTATGTCGCTTTCGTCTAAAAGATCATCTTCATCAATTAAATTATCATCCAAATCATCGTCCAATTTCCATACATTGCCAGCACTTTTGGCAAACGAGAGTGGCACGCTAGAACCAATCTGGAAGAAATATCTTATTTAAAACGTACGGCTATTTTAATTTATTATAAAATACATTTATTTTAAGGGTGTTGGAGCCAAGTTCTAATCTAAAAATTCGATTTCTTCATTTTACTTAACAAATATTAAACTTTGAATTATTTCCCTTTATAGAATTAATTAATTTGTAACTAGAATAATGCGCACAGAGCGAGAAAATATCTAATTTACATATTTTTCAAGTAAATTAAAAATATTGAATTTTAAAGTTAGATTTTGAATTCTTCGTTTTATACCAAAAGTATCGAAATTAAATATTTGTTCGCTCTTTACGCAGTCTTAAATTTGAAATAAGATTAGCGCTACAGAGCGAAAAAATATTTATCTATAATTTTCGTTGAGTAAAATGGAGAATAGAATTTGAAGCTTAACACTTGGGTCCAACACCCTTAAATAATGTCTTTCGATTGGCTTCATATTTTCAGAATTTGTTTGCTTACTTGATGATAGCCCCGGACCCCCCTAAAGCCCCCTATAAAACTCTAGACATCTCAAGTCGAATTTCGATTTGCGTTGTAATGAAAAATTGTACGCATGACTCGGGTCGAAGCAACGATTCCACTTGTGTGATATCTACCTTCACACTCGTGAAATAGTTGCCTTTCAATCCTAGCCACGTAATATAAAATAATAATATATAATAATTTTCAAAAAGTTAAGGATACAAGAACGAACGCGCGCTCTGCGCGCGCATTTATGTTCTTTTTCAATATTATATAATTTATTATATTTTCTTTCTCTAATCTCTTAAAATCTATGTTAAACTTCGTGAAAATCTCTAGAAATTCTAAGAAACCTTTGAAAACTTGTGAAATCGCTTAAAATTCGTGAAAATCTCTTAAAATTTTCAGAAACTTCTTGAGATTCTTTTAAATTCAATGATAACAATTGAGATCCCTTTTATATCCTCTAAAATCCATTAAAGGTATTAGAAATATCTTCAAATTCCATGAAATCCCTAAAAATTCCAGAAAAATTTTCAAACTCATAAATCTTCTGAAATCCACGTTAAAATTCATGAAAATCTCTAAAAATTCCTAGAAACCTTTTGAAATTCCATGACAAACTTTAAAATCTCTTAAAATTCCCAGAAATATTCTTGAAATTTTACGGTAACATTTAAAATATCTTTATATCTTTTATATCCTTTAAAAATATTACATAGAAATCTTATCAAATTCCATGAAATCATTTAAAATTCTCATAAAATCATTTAAATATCAGAAAAATCTCTCGAAATCACTTAAAATTATTAGAAATCTCATAAAATTCCTCAAAATTTCAGGATAATATTTTAAATTCCTTAAAACCTCATAAAACTCTTACAAAACCTTCAGAATCCCTTAAAATTTCACGAAATATCCTAAAATCCCATACAATTCTACAAAATCGTATTAATATCCTAAAAGTCTCTTGAATTTCGTAAAAATTACTTAAAAATCGTTAAAAATGCACATAAAAACCTTCAAAATCATTAATCTCTTGAAATTCATGTTAAAATTAGTGAAAATCTCTAAAAATTTCTAGCAACCTTTGGAAATTTCTCAACTCTTAAAATCTCTTAAAACCATAAAGATTTCATCAAACTCCATGAAATCCTTAAAAATATTACAAAATCTTTTATAAATTAGAAATATTTTTTGAAAACCCTTAAAATTTGCCGAAAACCTTCGAAATCTTTGTAAATTCTACAAATTCTTTTAAAAATTATAAAAATCTTTTGAAATCACTCAATAAAATTCTTTAACAAATTTTAAAGTCCTTTAAATCACATAAAACATTTTAAAAGTCATAAAAATCCCTTGAAATCCGATTGACATTGGATCAAGGTCCTGAAAACCTCTTAAAATTCTACAATAAACATTTAGAATCCCTTCATATCATTCAAAATCCATTAAAAGTATTAAAGACCTCGTCAAATTCCATGAAATTTTTAGAAATTCCATAAAATCTTTTAAAAATCAGAAAAATCTATTGAAATCCTATAAAATTATAAGAAATCTCAAAAATTTAATAAAATCTGTAAAAATGCGATAAAGTCTTTTAAAAATTATTAAAATCTCTTGAATTTCCTTAAAATTTCTGGAAATACCATGATAATATTTAAAATCTTTTAAAAATCTCAGATATCTTTTTAAATCTTTCAAAATTTCCAGAAACTTCTTGAAATTCTTTAAAATTCAATAATAACAATTAAAATTCCTTTTATATCCTTTACAATCCATTTAAGGTATTAGAAATCTCATCAAATTCTATGAAATTCCTTAAAATTCCACAAAATCTTTTAAAAATTAGAAAAATATCTTCAAGTCTTTTAAAATTATTAGAAATCTCATAAAAATTCATCAGATCCATAAAAATTTTACAATATCTTTCAAAAATCAGAAAAATTTCTTGAAATCCTTTAAAATTATTAAAAATTTCATAAAATTTAATAAAATCCTTAAAATTGCGATGTTTTTTACAAATCATTAAAATCTCTTGAATTCTCTTAACATTTCTGGAAATTATGTGATAAAATTTATAATCCCTTAAAATCCTTTAAGATTATCAGAAACTTTTCGAAATTTCGAAATTCTACGACAAGATTTAAAATCTCGGAAACCTTTTTAAATCCCTTGAAATTTCATGAAAATCTCTAAAAATTCCTAGAACCGTCTTGAAATTCCTTAACATTTAAACTCCCTATAAATCATTAAAAATTTCGCCAAATTCCATGAAATCCTTGTAAATTCTACAAAATCTTTTTAAAATCATAAAAAGCTTTTGAAATTCCTCAATAAAATTCCCTATAAAGTTTTAAGCTCCTTATATAAATCCCACAAAATACATATTTTAAAAGTCACAAAAGTACCTTGAAGTCCGATTGAAATCTGTTAAAAGTCGTGAAAAATTCTAAAAATTCCCAGAAACTTCTTGAAATTCTTTAAAATTCTACGATAACATTTAAAATCCCATTATCTCCCATGAAATCTTTAAAAATTCCATAAAATTCCCTTAAAATTCCTAGATTTTCAATGTATTTCGAGTTTAGACTCGTGACAAAATGATTATTAACGAAACCAAATTCAAAATTTCAAATTCAATTCACGCGGAATTTACGATTCGGCAAGTATCGATTGTCGAAAATCACTATCGATATTTGCACGACGACGAATCAGGAGTGCGGAATAGGCGTTATGATATTTCGACTTCGACTCAATCATCTTTTTAGAATAGATTTCATAAGATATTGTTATTTTAATAATTTAAGGAAATTTAAGGCATTTAGGAGATTTCACTGGATTTTCAGGAATTTCAAGGGATTTATTAAGATTTCATGAGATTTTAAGTAATTTTATGGGATTTGATGATATTTTAGTAGATTCTAAGTAATTTTAAGCGACTTTAAGATAGTTTATGAGATATTAAGTAATTTTAAGGACATTCATTTCCAGAAATTTTTAAGGATTTGGTGAGAATATATTGGATTTTCAATAATTTTCAAGAATTTGGAGTAATTTTAAGATATATAATGAGACTTTATGGGATTTTGAGTAATTTTAAGTAATCTTAAGAAGTATCAATTGATTTTGCGAAAGTGAAATAAATTTCATAAGATTTCATAGAATTTTGAGTAATTTTAAGGGTTATAGCGATAGGTTGTGGAATTTTAAGGAATTTTATGGAACATCAAAGAATATCAAGGAATATCAAGTGATTTTACAAAATTTAAAGGAATTTCATGTTCAAGGCATTTTAAGACATTGTATGGGGTATTAAGTAATTTTAAAGACTTTTAAGAGATTCAAAGGGATTTTACGGCATTTCATGAAATTTTAAATACTTGTAAGATATTTTGCAGGATATTAACTTAGTTTGAGGACCTTCAACAGATTTTATGAGATTTTATTAGATTGTCAGGAATTTAAAGAGATTTCATGACGTTTCATAAGATTTTTTAATAATTTTAAGGAATTTTACGATATTTTATAGGATATTTAGTAATTTTAAGGACTTTTGAAGAATTCAAGGGATTTTACGGGATTTCATGGAATTTTAAATAGGTACTTGTAAGATATTTTACGGGAATAAATTAACTTATTTTGAGAACTTTCAAGGGATTTTACGAGATTTCATTGGATTGTCAGGAATTTTAAGAGATTTCATGTCATTTCATGGAAGTTTTAATAATTTTAAGGGATTTTACGATATTTTATAGGATATTTAGTAATTTTAAGGACTTTTAAGGAATTCAAGAGATTTTACGAGATTTCATGCCATTTCATGGGATTTTTAATAATTTTAAGGGATTTTACGATACTTATAGGATATTTAGTCATTTTAAAGACTTAAAGAATTCAAGGGATTTTACGAAATTTCAGTGGATTTTCAAGAATTTTAAGAGATTTAAGGCCATGTAAGACTTACCCGAGCCCTACCTTACCGACATTTTTTCTCTGCAACCTTACTTGTACATTTATTAAAATATCAAATATAAAATTTCGAAAATTAAAGAAAGTATGCTAAGGTGTATTTATCTGGTCTTAAATTTTTGTAAAAATAAAAAAAAATTTTGAAAAAATTGTTTTTTTATAAATATCAATATTTAGGACCAGATAATAGGACTATGAGTAATTTTAAGAAATATCAACTGAGTTCACGAAATTTAAAGGAATTTCACCAAATTATATTTCAAGAGTTAGAAATTTTCAATTATTTTTTTTACTAGCAAAAGGTGTGTAAAAACAAGAAACTAAATAAATAAATATAAATAAATATAATGTCATGTTAAATAAATATACCTTCATAATTTCTAGTTAATAATAAATAACAGCTTCAAAGAAAAAAATAATGAATACCAACTGAATATTCGTAAATGCGAGTGATTGAAATTATGTTTGTAAACATTTCTTATTTTCTTACCTCATAAGATGGTTTCTCGGCTATTACTTCACATACATCTATTTTTCCTTCATTGATTTTTCCAATTTCGGATTCTGAAGTTTTGAGAAGAAAACCGTTCAATTTCAGCTTGGAAACTTGATCTACATTTATCTTCTTTAATTCCTTAATAGATTCGCGAAGAACAATTTCTCCCTTTGGTTTTAAAATTTGTAGGGATTTTTTAAGCGCCTCATTACTTAACACAAATGGATTTCCAAATCCAGAAAGGATTACATCGATAGACGATGGACTGCGATTAGCTAAAAAAAAAAGAATGATTCGTAAACATTTTTATCTTTCTAAAAATATTTCTAAAAAATTTACGTAATTTTCGCAAAATGTCTATAGACTCAGATATTGCAAGTAAGTTAATAAGCAATAATTGTGTTTAATTACAATTAATTTCAATGGTATTTTCAAGTTTTATTGGTTTGTGAAGAGTGTTTTTAAAAAAGCAACAATCTGCTAATTTGCAACAAAATGCTAATTTTGAATCAGAAACAGTTCTATACTAACTTTATACTTTCCCATTTAAAAATAAAAGTTAAATTCCTTAAGGGCGTTGGACCCAAATGTTAAGCTCAAAATTCCATTCTCCATTTTACTCAACGAAAATTATAAATAAATATTTTTTCGCTCTATAGCACTCATCTTTTTTCAAATATAAGACTGCGTACAGAGCAAAAAAATATTTAGTTTCGATACTTTTTGCACAAAACGAAGAATTCAAAATCTAACTTCAAAATTCAATATTTTCATTTTACTTAAAAAATATTTTAATTAGATATTTTCCCGCTCTATACGCATAATTCTAATTAAAAATTGATTAATTCTACAGAGGAAAAAAAATTCAAAATTAATATTTATTGAGTAAAATGAAGAAATCAAGTTTTTAGATTGGAACTTGGCTCCCAACACCCTTAAACATTTTTTTGTGGAATTTTAAGTACTTTTGAGTGATTTAATGTGACTTTAAAGGATTTTGAGTAATTTTAAGTAATTTTAAAGATTATCAAGTGATTTTACAAAATTTAAAAGAATTTCACCAGTTTTTCAAGGGTTTTTATAAAAACTGATGGAGATTTCTGAAATGAGACAAGGGATTAAAAGTTTTTAATTTAAAAAATTTGAAATTCACAATTATTTTGTATACTTTTGAAAAATAAGCTGATTTCCTGATTTTGCGATTATGCTCTTGAAAAATAGATAATTACAATATTTTTCATGAAAATTTCATGCAAATGACACAACTAGGAGTGATGATGTATATATTTATAGAAAGACGTACAATTCAAGAAGATGTCAACATTTTCCAGAAATGTTTCACCAGAATCACCAACAATTTTTTTAACCTCTGCAATCAAATCTCGACAATCATCAGTAGTTTTATCTGAAGACAAAACTAAGACTTTGTAGCCTTGTTTCACGAATTTGTTCATTTTTAAAGCGAACACATCAATTTCAATTCGCAAATTATCACCAATGACATAAACGTCAAACGTGGAAAAACAAATCGAAGAAAATGCAAAAAAAATCAAGAAAATTTAACCAAACAAAGTCAACCAGAATCAGGAAATACTGATAACATGAGTTGAAACCAGGGTTGAGAATGAGGAATGACTGAGTAGAAATTATTACGTTTTTACAGGTCTTTTTTAATTTACGTACAGTACCCTGCATTCACGGTTGGGTAAGTAAAATACGTAAAGTAAATTACATGGTTTTTTACAGTAATTTACTAAGTATTTTACGTCGAAAATAATAAATTCATATGGGTTTTCTACGTAATTTACGTAATTTACATAAGTAGAAAACAATGTAAATTACGTAAAAACTTCGAGTGACGCGTCACTGCACAACCTTGCCTGCATTAATGCCTTGCTTCATAAACATGTCAACCCAACCCTGCTTTCCATAAGATTCTAATGGAAACCAGGGTTGGGTTAACATGTTTACAAAAGAAGGCATTACACTCGACGTTCCCAATAGTAAATAAATCCAAACCAGAGTCGTTCCCAATAGTAAAAAAAATTCCTTTCCTCAAATTTCATATCAATTGCGCATGCGTATTGCATATCAAATACTATTTTTAGTATTTTAAACTGCGCGCGAATAGCAACCAATCAGATGCCGAATGCAACGCATGAGCAGTGGTATGAAGTGCTTATTGCGAGTTGCGCTCTTTACTATTGAGAACGAAACTCTTTTACTATTGGGAACAAATTACTATTGGGAACATTACTATTGGGAACGTCGAGTGTAATTTAAACGAGTGGAACCACAGCGACCAATCACAGGTAGGTGTTCGCAGCCATTTGAGAACGCGGCTTGTATTGTATATTTATCAGGGTTGTGCACGTAATATACCTTAGGTAAATTACATGAGGTTTTTTACGTAATTTACGTAAAGTAATGTGCAACGAAGTCTTCCCTTTATTTTCGATTATTAACATGTTAACTAAACCCTGGTGTCCATAATATTCAATGGAAACCAGGGTTGGGTTGACATGTTAATAATCGAAAATAAAGGGAAGGCTTCGTTGCACATTACTTTACGTATATTACTTACGTCGAAAACACCAAATTCATATGGAGTGGGGGGTTTTCTACGTATAATACGAAATTTACAAATGTAAAAAACCACAGTACACTCGACGTCCCTACAGGGTTGCACGGTTACGCGTAACTCGAGGATTTTTCACTCCATATGAATTTGGTGATTTCAATGTAAATTACGTACGTAAATTATATGTAAAAAACTATTAAATTACCTAAGGTATATTACGTTCGCAATCCTGCGTCCCTAATAGTAAATAAATCCATACCAGAGTCGTTTCCAATAGTAAAAAAAACCCTTTCCTCAAATTTCATATCAATTGCGCATGCGTCACATCAAGTGCACATGCGTATTGCCTGTATTGTGTTAAATATGAAATGTCAAATGCGTAATATGGTTAAATGGGTTTGATGTTTAATGTGCGGATTATTTTTTGAAAAAAGGGACTTTAAAAAATGGATTTGGAAAATAAAGAAAACTATATAAGTAAATGAAATTTAATCGTAACTAACAGATATCAAGTGTTGATTGTGAGAGATTCTCTTTACTAATGGGAACAAAATGTGTTTTTATTATTGGGAACAAATAATTATTAATTAATAATTAATCCGAATGAATTCGAACTATTCCGAAGAAACTTTTCAATCAGAATTTTAAATCCGAATAAATCCGAACCATCCCGAAGAAACTTCTCCATCAGAATTTTCAATCCGAACCATTCCGAAGAAACTTTTCAACCGGAATGAATCCGAATTTTTAATCCGAATGAATCCGAACCATTCCAAAGAAACTTTTCAATTCGAATTTTCAATCCGAATGAATCCGAGCCATTCCGAAGAAATTTTTCAATCCGAATGAATCCGAAGTTTCAAACCGAATGAATTCGAGCTATTCTGAAGAAATTTTTTAATCCGAATGAATCCGAAGTTTCAATCCGAATGAATCCGAACCATTCCGAAGTAATTTTTCAATCCGAATGAATCCGAATCATTCCGAAGAAACTTTTCAATCCGAATGCATCCGAACCACTCCGAATTAATTTTTCTATACGAATGAATCCGAAGCTTCAATCCGAATGAATCCGAACCACTTCGAAGTAATTTTTCAATCCGAATGAATCCGAGCTATTCCGAAGAAATTTTTCAATCAGAATGAATCCGAGCCATTCCGAAGAAATTTTTAAGTTCGAATGAGTTCGAGCCATTCTGAAGAAATTTTTCAATCCGAATGAATCCGAAGCTTCAATCCGAATGAATTCAATTAATTCCGAAGAAATTTTTCAATCCGAATAAATCTGAAGATTCAATCCGAATGAATCTGAAGTTTCAAACCGAATGATTTCGAAGCTCATCCGAAGATACTTTTCAATCCTATGCGATGTTTCAATCCGAATGAATCCGCGGTCAATGATAAACTCAATTTATATGACGCGTACTGGAATAAACTTATCTCTTCTAATACTTGTAGCCTAGAGGTTTACATTTAAATTACATTGCATGTAGGCAAGAAACCAGTTGTCACTTTTTCGTAATTAATTTATTAAGTAAATGAGTACTTTATAAACCTTAAAAATAAAATGTCTTTGAACCGAACTTCTGGATTGAAGTTTTTCAGTAGGATTTCAGATTCATTCGGATAGGAATTTTCGTACAGTCTTCGGCTTGGCTCGGGTTCATTCAAATAGGAATCTTCGTACAATCTTCGGATTGGCTCGGATTCATTTGGATAGGAATCTTCCTTCAAACTTCGGATTGGCTCGGATTCATTCGGATAGGAATCTTCCTTCAAACTTCGGATTGGCTCGGATTCATTCGGATAGGAATAATCATTTAAACTTCGGATTGGCTCGGATTCATTCGGATAGGAATCTTCCTCCAAACTTCGGGTTGGCTCGGATTCATTCCGATAGAAATCATCATTTAAACTTCGTATTGGATCGGATTCTTTCGGATAGGAATCTTCCTTCAAACTTCGGTTTGTTTCGGATTCATTCGGATAGGAATCATGCGAGCTACGGATTGGCTCGGAATGAAACTGATTCGCTCGGAAAGAGACTTCGCATTGGCTCGGATTCATTCGGATAGGAAATTTTCTATCCGAAGCCTTTGCCAGGGCGAGTTGCGCTCTTTACTATTGAGAACATTACTATTGGGAATATTACTATTGGGAACATTACTATTGGGAACGTCGAGTATACGTAAAAAACCTCAAGTTACGCGTAACTTACCAACCCTGATGTTTGTCGGTTTGTCGATGATTTGCTGGCATGGAGCCGCTCTATGTGCTTTGCACTTCCCCGGGGAGAAAAATCACGCGAGTAAAATTCGGCGTAGAGCTTTTGTGAAACGAAATTAAAAGTGCGGTCAACAAAGTGTCTCGACTCGATATCCTAATCGTTTTTGTTAATTCCAGCCAGGTGAGTGAGAATTAAGAATATCAAAAGCAGCAAGTCATCTAGCGATTCAAGATGGCAGAAGGCCAGGACACTCATAAGAAAATCACCGTGAATATCAAAACGCCGAAAGACAAACAAAGTGTGGAGATCGAAGAGAATGCATCAATCAAGGATGTAAGTGTGTACCTGTAGAGGAGAAATTTATTCAATCGTCAATTGTTGCTCAACAGAGAAAACCAAGATTTATTTAGAGCTTTTTCTGGGCGAAGGGGGGGGGGTTACATTTGCTAATTTCTAATTGTTATTTTATGTACATATTTACGCAGTTTAAGGAGGCAGTTGCCAAGAAATTTGACGCCCAGCCGGAACAAGTGTGCCTCATCTTTGCCGGGAAAATCATGAAGGATCATGAGACCCTTGGCACGCATAATGTTAAAGACGGCTTGACAGTGCACCTCGTTATCAAATCACCACGAGCTGCTGCCAGTCAATCCAATCAAGACACATCAACCAATCCACAGAGAACTCAGGGTGAGTCAGCTGAGTCAGGTGGGTTACCGACTCGCTCGCAATATTACACTCTATTATTGCTTTATTTATTGACACATTTATTTTCTTCAACTTCCAGGGGACTTTACTTTTTTTTTCTTTTCTCTTTTCTACATTTCACAAGACTCGTGTAATCAGTGGCGTAACTATGTAGTAGCGAAACCCCGCATTGCGGGGAGGCCTCCTCTGAGGGGCCTCCAAGGGGCCTCTTAGACTGAGTAGATAAAATAAATTTCACTGTATTTCTATTTTTAAAATTTAAATTTATTCAGGACTTTGGTTTATTACGAAGCAATTTATAAATCGACCTTTTCATAGTTTTTTTTTTATTTTCAAAGGGGCCTCATAAAATTTTTTGCGGGGGGGCCTCCAATTTTTAGTTACGCCACTGCGTGTAATTAACATAAGCTGGTTATGACGTCCAGACGTTCTCATCAAAAATTTGCACCAGTCATTATAAAACTAATATTAGAGTCAAGGTGGTTGCTAGGATGTTCAGTCGAATTGCGATTTTTCGATTTTTCGATTTTTTAAATCGCTGAAGCGGAAATTTATTTGTCATGGGAAGAAAGTATTTCTGCATTTTTTTCAGATTTTAAAAAATTTTAGAGGTTGATGTCGTTTTTATGCTAATAACAGAATTTTTTAATTTTACTAGTATGTACAGTAAAATCTCGTTTATCCGTGGTAATGCGGGTGGGGGGGGGACATACCTCGGATAACACGAAAGATGTTTAAAATTCGAAAATATTAATTATTCTTGATGTATTTGAAATGGTAAAATAAAATTTGACCACATAAACATATAAAAGTGAACAATTAAAGTACGTAGATTAATCTTTGGAATACAAAGTATTGTTATTAACGTGACCTTCATCTGTCTTATCCGGATTTTTTCGTATTATTCGTAAGGGTGATCACATGTCAGGGAACAGAAAATTGTTAGGGAAATGCGAGTAGCCGTCAGGCAAAATATAAATTTATCTAATAATAATAATAATAATAATAATAATAATAATAATAAATTATAGTTTATTTAACAGATTTTAGATTTCGAAGGATTATAAAGAATTTTCAGGCATCAGAGCCGTGCGCAGGAATTCGTTTTTGGGGGGGGTCGAAATATTTTTATGATTAATTTATATGTTACAATAAAAAAATTTCCTTCAAACTATCTTCTTTGATGTAAAATAAAATCTTATTTTTAATTTTAATTTGTCTATGGAAGGGGGTTTAAACCCCCAAACCCCCGCTTGCGTACGGCCCTGTCAGGCATGCTTTGAGATTCTCTGGGTTCCTTATGATTTCAAGAGATTTAAAATAATTTCAAGGGATTTTGAGAAGTTTCTAGGAAATTAAAAGAATTATAAGAGATTTTTATGATATTTAAAAAATTCCGTGGAATTTTAAACGATTTCATGAAATTTTAAAACCCGGGAATTTTATTTGACCTAGAAAAACCCGGGAATTTCTGGTATTTTATTGAAAAATCGGGTTTTCTCTATTTTACCTTCTTTTTATTCCATTTCTACTTTATCAAATTAAAAAAAAAACTAGCAAAACAACACGCGTGCTACGCACTCGATTATTTTGTTTTACTTTTTACAACTTCAAGTCATTCAAAAGCCAATCAAGTATTCAACAAAAATGTTTACAAGATTTTTGAGATATTTTGTTATACTACTTTTTTTTGGGAGAAATTTCAAGAGGTTTCTTAGAATTTCAAGGAATTTAAAAATAATTCCAGAAATTTTTATGATTTAAACAAAATTTTGTGTAATTTTTAAGGATTTTATGCAATTTTTTAGATATCTAATCATTTTAAGGGATTTCAAGAGATTTTTCTGATTTTTAAAAGATTTTGTAGAATTTAAAAGGATTTCGAAGGTTGTCGTAAAATTTGGAAGAATTTCAAACGATTTTTCTGTTTTAAAAGATTTTGAGAAATTTTTAACGATTTTATGGAATTTTATGAGATTTCAAAATGTTTGTATAGGACTTTTAGGGGATTTTAAATGTTGTCGTGGAATTTCGAGAAATTTCTAAGATTTCTAGAAATTTTAAGGGATTTAAAATATTGTCGTGGAATTTTCAGGAATTTTAAGAGAATTCAAGAGAATTTTCTGCTTTTTAAAAGATATTCTGGACTTTTTAAGGATTTTGTGGAATTTTATGAGATTTCTAATAATTTTATTGGATTTTAAGAGATTTTTAAAGATTTTGTGAAATTTTAAAGGATTTCATGGAATTTTATGGGATTTCTAATCTTTTTAACGGATTTGAAAGGATATAAAGGTTTTTTAAATGTTATCGTAGAATTTTAAGGAATTTTAAGAGTTTCACGAATTTTAACGGATTTCAAGAGATTTTTCTGACTTTTAAAATATTTCATGGAATTCGATGGGATTTCTAATGATTTTCAGGTTTTCGTGAAATTAGAGACTTACAGGAGAAAAATTTGACCGGGAAAAGATTGGAAAAGACCGAGAGAAAACCGGGAAAAACCCGGGAATTTCAAATTGTTTGATTATTAGACACTCTATAAATTTTGTTAAACTTTAAGAGATTTTTAAGAAAGTTGAGGGAATTCAAAAGATTTTAAGGTATTTTAAAGTTCCTTGTGAAATTTTAAAGGATTTCACAAGATTTTTATAATTTATGAAAGATTTTGTGGAATTGTGTGGGATATATTTTAAGAAGCTTGTAAAAATTTAAAGAAATTTTAAGGGATTTTAAATATTCTCGTTGAATTTTAAGGGCGTGTGGCAATTATCATATGCTCCTCAAAATTTTTTAACTTTTTAATTTTTAATTTTTAAATTTTATAATTCTTCTAAAAATTTAATACATTTACAGTTGTAGGGATGTTTAAGCGAAGTGTCGCCTTCTAAAAGACATTAAGAAATTTGCAGTTTAATATTTAATATTTCAAATAAACAATTAAATAATTTATTACGACTAATCAATTAATTTCATAATTATGTAATCAGGCGGTTATTTCAAATAATACTGTACACATTTACACAACTATAAATGTGGTATTGTTTAGAAATAAAAACCAATATTAAACATTAATATAACTGTAAACGTAGTTAATTTTAAAATAATCTAACAACTGCTATTTTTTATAACCCAAAACACATGTAATAATTATTTAATTTATAAAATAAAAGGAAACACTTTTTATAAATATGTATTATTTTTAAAAAGTGGTTAAGTTTTTAAAATTCATATTATGTAACTGTTATGCCTATAAAAATTAAATTTAAAAAATTGATTATTTTGGATATAAAAGAAGAAATAAAATATCATAAATTATAACATTTAAAAAGAAAGTAAATGCGCGCGTTCATTATTGTATAAATAAAATGTAAAGTAATTTAATTTATAAATAAATATTAATAATAACTCAAATTAATGATTTTCGAAAGATTTTATAATTTCAAAAGTTTCAAAAATTTCAAAAAAAAAAAAAAAAAACATAATAAGTTTCTAAACAATTTTAAGATATTTCTAAGAATCTCTTCTTCATGAAATATTTTGAAAATCTTTTGAAAAACTATTGAAAATGTAAAAAAAAAATTTGAAATCTATTTTTTTTAATTTTATAAAATTTTAATAAAATCGACAAAAATACAAATAATAAAAATTTAAAGCTGATGTACAAAGAAGAAAGATTTCTTGTGTCGAGACGAAACGATTGATCTATAAGATTAAAGTATTTTATTTAAGAATAAGAAATTTATGGTTAATTGTAATTTTCAAAAATTAATCTTTCTACTATAAGTTTTCAAATAATCAAAATTCAAAGCTGATATAAAATACAATATTATAAAATAAAATTTTTTTGAGTTGACACGAATCAGATGACTTAATACACTGGACAACAAAATATGACCTATGTCGTGTTGGGACGAGATATATCATTTCCATGGTAGTTTTATGTGCTGAATCCAAATCAGACCTCCGTTTTTTTCGTTGATCTCAAATTTTTGAGTTTTTTTGAGTTCAAAATTTCTTCGAAAAATCACAAATCGTGTGATAAAAGGGTGAAAAAATTTTTTTCACGAAAAGCGATACATGCTTTCGATGCGTT
>CAJFCO010000256.1:204921-219064 GCA_904066015.1 Synergus gifuensis
TTTTTTTGGTTTTTTAAAAATATCTCAAAAACTATCTGAGATATCGAAAAAACAAAAACACCAATGGATTCTGCGTTAAAAAACGCATCGAAAGCATGTATCGCTTCTCGTGAAAAAAATTTTTTCACCCTTTTATCACACGATTTGTGTTTTTTCGAAAAAATTTTTAACTCAAAAAAATTCAAAAATTTGAGATCAACTAAAAAAATGGAGGTCAGATTTGGATTCAGCACATAAAACTACCATGGAAATGATATATCTCGTCCCAACCCTACATAGGTCATATTTTGTTGTCCAGTGATATTAATACATTTGATTAATTAATTAATGCGATACAACTTCACAACTAGTTGTTAATTCAAATCTGGAGAGTCAGATAATTAAATCTTGATCACCTTGAATTAAAAAAAGTTTAACTTTAATAAATTTTACTTTAAAGTCATTCATTTTTCAATGGTTTTAATTAATAATATTCAATTGAAAACATATTTAATATTCAATATCATTCAATATTTTTCAATTTCCGAAGATTTAAATTCGAATCTATGCAATTTTTAATATTATTTAAATTTAAAATTATTAGTGCATTAAAATTATTAATGCATTTTCTTAAACTAAAAAAAAATAAATTATTTAAATTTAAACCAAGCTTTATTATCATTAGAATTTTTTGTTATTGCTTGTAAATTTAAAAGATTTTTTGTACTTTAGAGACATAAAATTTAAAGTTGGTATCTTTTATTAGTTCTTGGTATTTAATATACTTCTAAAATTTTTATCAATATTAATATCCAAATGCGTAGTGTATTTTTATGTTTTCATACTATTTGTAAAAAAAAAATTCTTTATCACTGATTTCTTTCAAATTCTTGACTGTTACGTAATTGTGTGTAAAAAAATGTTTGATATTGATAAGGAAAGCACGCGTTTATGAATACTTTTTAGTATTTGTATTTTTTAAGCGATTAATACGTTAATTGCATTGGCGTAACACATGTGGTAAATGCAGCTTGTATTCGAATACAGAGCTAGGGAATAAGAGCTTTTCTTTTAAAACGCTCACGAACATAATTTGAACTGGTTAAATATTTAATAAGATTTTTAAATATTATATTATATAATATTTAATTTAATTTAATTTAATATATAATATTTAAATATTATATAATATTATATTGTATTATATTATTTTAAATATTATATGTACTACATAAAGAGAATGGAATTTAAACGTTTTGTGTTTTCCAAATAAATAGTTTAACTTTGAAAGCGTATTCAAAATTTATTTAAAAACTGATATTGCCATTCAAAGTTTGTGTCTAACAAGAACGAACGCACGCTCCGCGCGCGCATTTCCGTTCTTTTTCAATATTATATAATTTATTATACTTTATTTCTCTAATCTCTTAAATTCTATGTTAAACTTCGTGAAAATCTCTTAAAATTTTCAGAAACTTCTTGAGATTCTTTTAAATTCAGTGATAACAATTCAAATTCCTTTTATATCCTTTAAAATCTATTAAAAGTATTAGAAATATCTTCAAATTCCACGAAATCCTTTAAAATTCTCACAAAATCATTTAAATATCAGAAAAATCTCTCGAAATCACTTAAAATTATTAGAAATCTCATAAAATTCCTTAAAATTTCAGAATAATATTTAATATTCCTTAAAACCTCATAAAACTCTTACAAAGCTTTTAAAATCCCTTGAAATTTCACAAAATATCGTAAAATCACATACAATTCTACAAAATTGTATTAATATCCTAAAAATCTCTTGAATTTCATAAAAATCAGTTAAAAATCGTTTAAAATACACATAAAAACCTTCAAAATCATTAATCTCTTGAAATCCATGTTAAAATTAGTGAAAATCTCTAAAAATTTCTAGCAACCTCTGGAAATTTCTCAACTCTTAAAATCTCTTAAAATCATTAAATATTTCATCAAATTCCATGAAAACCTTAAAAATATTACAAAATCATTTATAGATTCGAAATATTTTTTGAAAACCTTTAAAATTTGACGAAAATCTTCGAAATATTTGTAAATTCTACAAAATCTTTTAAAAATTATAAAAATCTTTTGAAATCACTCAATAAAATTCTTTGACAAGTTTTAAAGTCCTTTAAATCACATAAAATATTTTAAAAATCATAAAAATCCCTTGAAATCCGATTGACATCTGATCAAAGTCCTGAAAACCTCTTAAAATTCCAAGAAACTTCTTGGAATTCTTTAAAATTCTACAATAAACATTTAGAATCCCTTCATATCATTCAAAATCCATTAAAAGTTTTAAAGATCTCGTCAAATTCCATGAAATCTTTAGAAATTTCATAGAATCTTTTAAAAATCAGAAAAGTCTATTGAAATCCTTTAAAATTATTAGAAATTTCAAAAAATTTAATAAAGTCTGTAAAAATGCGATAAAGTCTTTTAAAAATTATTAAAATCTCTTGAATTCTCTTAAGATTCCTGGAAATTCCATAATATTTAAAATCCCTTAAAAATCTTTTAAAAATCTCAGATATCTTTTTAAATCTCTTAAAATTTCCAGAAACTTCTTGAAATTCTTTAAAATTCAATGATAACAATTAAAATTCGTTTTATATTCTTTAAAATCCATTAAAGGTATTAGAAATCTCATCAAATTCTATGAAATTCCTTAAAATTCCACAAAATCTTTTAAAAATTAGAAAAATCTCTTGAAGTCTTTTAAAATTATTAGAAATCTCATAAAAATCCATCAAATCCATAAAAATTTCACAATATCTTTCAAAAATCAGAAAAATTTCTTGAAATCCTTTAAAATTATTAAAAATCTCATAAAATTTAATAAAACCCTTAAAAATGCGATGTCTCTTAAAAATCATTAAAATCTCTTGAATTCTCTTAACATTTCTGGAAATTACATGATAAAATTTATAATCCCTTAAAATCCTTTAAGATTATCAGAATCTTTTCGAAATTTCGAAATTCTACGACAAGATTTAAAATCTCGGAAACCTTTTTAAATCCCTTAAAATTTCACAAAAATTTTTAAAATCATAAATCTTTTGAAATCCACGTTAAAATTCATGAAAATCTCTAAAAATTCCTAGAAACGTCTCG
This sequence comes from Synergus gifuensis, assembly GCA_904066015.1. NCBI lineage: Eukaryota > Metazoa > Arthropoda > Insecta > Hymenoptera > Cynipidae > Synergus > Synergus gifuensis. The sequence goes on from CAJFCO010000256.1 coordinate 208,039, forward strand.
AAATTCCTTAACATTTAAAATCCCTGTAAATCATTAAAAATTTCGTCAAATTCCATGAAATCCTTGTAAATTCTACAAAATATTTTAAAAATCATAAAAAGCTTTTGAAATTTCTCAATAAAATTCCCTATAAAATTTTTAATTCCTTATTTAAATCCCACAAAATACATATTTTAAGTCACAAAAGTACCTTGAAGTCCAATTGAAATCTGATAAAAGTCGTGAAAAATTCTAAAAATTCCCAGAAACTTCTTGAAATTCTTTAAAATTCTACGATACAATTTAAAATTCCATAATCTCCCATAAAATCTTTAAAAATTCCCTTAAAATTCCTAGATTTTCAATGTATTTCGAATTTAGACTCGTGACAAAATGATTATTAACGAAATTAAATTCAAAATTTCAAATTCAATTCACGCTGATTTTACGATTCGGCAAGTATCGATTGTCGAAATCACTATCGATACTTACACTACGAATCAGGAGTGCGGAATAGGCGTTACGATATTTCGACTTCGACTCAATCACCTTTTTAGAATAGATTGTATAATTTGGCCCCTTTATAAATTACGAGAGATTCATAAAATGATCACTTAAATTTTGAGTGTACACCAGAGATGTCAAAATTTCAAAAGATGTTTATTCGGTCCAACTAAAATTTATTTCAATTTAAAAGTATTTCAAGATGTGTCAACAGATTTTAAGAGATTTTAAGAAGTTCAAAAATATTTTTTAGAAATTTTTAATGTGAATTGTACGGGATTTTAAAAGTTTTAAAAAATTTTTTAAATAAATTTTAAAAGTTGTAAAAGTGTAGGAATTTTGAAGACTTTTAGGAGTTTCTCCAGATTGCAAGAATGATCAACCCCTTGATAAAGTACAAAAGTATTTTGTATAAATATAATTAATTATAATAAGGTACCACAATACATACATTACGTACGGGAAAATCTTAAATATGTTTTATTTGTGTTTCTATTAAAATAATCAGAAATTTGGTGAGCGACAATTTGTAAACAACCTGAACTTGATTTTCTTGACTTATAGATTTGTAGTGGCATGAAGTTTTTTGTTTTACTTATGCAAAGTATAATTTAATTATCATTTTTTCTGTTCTTAGTGGAAATTGTTTTATTTTAATTTCCACTAAAATGGATCGTAATCGTGCTTTAATTAATATTTAAAGGTTCATCTGATGTAGGTGTCAGTCCATTCGGCTTGGGGAGTTTGGGAGGCCTCGCTGGATTAGAAAACCTTGGAATGGGATCGGGTAACTTTATAGAATTGCAACAACGAATGCAGCGTGAATTGTTGACAAATCCAGACACAATGAGACAAGTTCTTGACAATCCACTGGTACAAAGCTTGATGAATGATCCAGAAAACATGCGTGCTTTGGTAACTGCGAATCCGCAGATGCAAGAACTTATGCAACGGAATCCGGAAATTAGCCATATGTTAAACAATCCAGAACTTTTACGGTAAATATGAAATTCTATTGTTCTTATATTAACTAGCAATTATGATCCGTGCGCTCTGCGCGCGATTAATTTCTCGTTTTTGCACACCTTTTGCTAGTATACAAAATAATTGAGAAATTTACAGGGTTATTTACAGAAATTTAAAGGATTATTTAAAAATTTAATTTACAGAAAAAAAATCAAATTAAAAAAATTTAATTTAATTTAATTAATTTAATTAATTTAATTTTATTTTAAAAAAATTTAATTTACAGAAACGTACAGGATGATTCTCTATGAATACGCAATTTTCCCTCTAAAATTTTCCGTCTAAAAATCTCCCAACTCACAGTGGGTTAAAAAAAATTTCGCGGACAAATTCAGAGTGGCTACATGTCAGGGAAGTCAGGGATAGGTCAGGGAAAAAAAATTTGTCATGGAAGTCAGGGAAATGTTAGGGAAAAGCGATTAGTTGTCAGGAAAAATATAAATTGACATTTATGCTAATTATCTTATTTTTGTCGTATTGTTTATATAGATGTTATAGTTTATTTAATAGATTTTAGAAACTTTCCAAGGATTTCGAAGGATTATAAAGAATTTCCAGACATTCTTTGATTCTTTGGGTTTCTAATGATTTCAAGAAATTTTCAATAATTTTAAAAGATTTTAATAGATTTCTAGGAATTTAAAGGAATTACAAGAGATTTGTATAACATTAAAAAAATTTAGTGGAATTTTACAAGACCACGAAATTTTAAGGAATTTTAAAGTTCCTTGTGGAAGTTTAAAGGATTTTAAAAAGCTTGTAAGAATTTTAAGAAATTTGATTTTTTAAAGTAATTTGAAGAGATTTTAATGTTCCTCGTGGAATTTTAAAGGATTTAATGAGATTTTTATGAGTTTTAAAAGATTTAGTGAAATTTTACAAAATTTTAAGAGATTTTTACGTATTTTAAAGAATTTAACAATTTTTTATGGAATTATAAAGGATTTTAAGAAACTTGGAAGATTTTTAAGAAATTTTAAGGGATTATTAAATACTGTCGTGGAATTTTAAAAAATTTTAAGAAATTTCGATTTTTTAACAGTGATTTTAAGGGATTTTAATGTTCTTCATGGAATTTTAAAGAATGTCATGAGATTTTTATGATTTTAAAAAGATTTTGTGGAATTTTATAAAATTTTAAGGGAGTTTTAAGTATTTTAAAGAATTTAAAAGTTTTTCATGGAATTATAAAGGATTTTAAGAAACTTGGAAGATTTTAAAGAAATTTTAAGGGATTATTAAATATTCTCGTGGAATTTAAAAAAATTTTAAGAAATTTTGATTTTTTAACAGTGATTTTAAGGGATTTTATTGAAAATCTTTAAAATAATTTTAAAGATGTTAAATATTCCCCGTGGAATTAAAATAAATTTCAAAAATTATTTTTTATTTTTAAAGGATTTTATGAGGCTTTTGTTTTCAAGAATTTTTATTTAGAGATTTTAATGTATTCTAGGGAATTTCAAAGTTCCTTATTGAATTTTAAAGGATTTCACAAGATTTTTTATGATTCGTAAGAGATTTTGTGAAACTGTAAAGGATTTCATGGAATTTTAATAGATTTTAAAACTTATAGTGAAATTTTAAGGAATGTAAATATGTTTCTGGGAATTTCAAAAGATTTCAGTGAATTTTAAGGGATTTCAATAAGTTTCTAATAATTTTAAGAGATTTTGACGCCTTGTAAGAGATATTAAAGTTCCTCGTGAAATTTGGAAGTATTTCAAGAGATTTCTAAAAAATGTTGTGGAATTTTGAAAGCTTGTAGGTTTTAAGAGATTTTTAGTAATTTGAAAAGATTTTGAAGTTTTTTGAGGAATCTAAAGGATTTTGAATGATTTTGAGGAATTTTAAATCAATTAGTGAAAATTTAAAGGTTTTCTCGAATTTTAAAATGTTTCAAGGAATTTTAAGAGATTTCCAAGATTTTCATAAATTTGAGAGATTTTTACGAATTTGAAGTGGTGTGAAGTGATTTGGAATTTCAAAAGATTTAAAATGATATTATACGAAATTTTTGAAAAATTTCTTCGCATTTTTAATACTTTTCTCTCAGGGAAATTTGTCTGATAGTCAGGGAAATGTCAGGGAAATAAAAAAATTGAATCTTGTGGCCACCCTGTATAATTAAATAGGATTTTTGGCCGCTTTTTTACGATTCAGTCCCAATGTGTTATCGTTTAAAGTTGTTAATTTATTTGAATAGTGTTTTTTCTTTACAGTCAAACGATGGAACTGGCTCGCAATCCATCGATGCTGCAAGAGTTGATGCGTTCGCATGACAGAGCTCTCTCAAACTTGGAAAGTATTCCTGGTGGTTATAGCGCACTTCGCCGAATGTATAGAGACATACAGGAACCCATGTTGGCAGCGGCAGCAAATGAAAGAAACCCCTTCGCAGCTTTAGTAGAGAATAATGGTCCAGACAATCAACCGAATCCTCAACAAGGTCAAGAGAACAGAGATCCATTACCCAATCCATGGAATAGTGAACAGGGTGAAAACAACACGACTGCACCACCACCACCACCACCACCTACTGGTCAAGGCAGAGGACTTTTCGAATCGCCTGGAATACAGAGTCTCACAGCACAAATGATGGAAAATCCAACTCTAATGCGGAACTTGCTTAATGCACCTTATACGCGTTCTATGTTGGAAGCAATGGCTGCTGATCCATCTATGGCGAACAGAATCATGTCGGCAAACCCTTTCTTCAGGCAGAACCCACAAATGCAGGAACAAATGAGATCAATGATGCCGGCTATGTTACAGCAAATGCAGAATCCACAGATGCAGAATGTCGTATCCAATCCGGAAGCTCTCGCAGCTATTATGCAAATTCAACAAGGTATGGAGCAACTGAGGACTGTCGCCCCTGAGTTTGTTGAAAAGTAAGTGATTTTCGATTAAGTATACATAAGCTAGTGATGGGACATCAATGTCGAAACATCAAAAACATCGATTTTTGCTTTCGATTATCGATTTTCTAAACATCGATGTTGCTTATCGATATCAATGTGTTAAATATCGATATAAAGTTTCGATGTCGATTTTTTTTCACCCATTGTGTCAAAAATAATATTTTTTTAGTATTTTAAACTTCACGCCAAATAACTACCAATCAGATGCACCTGCGCATGCGCGATTATTGCAATAACGATAATCGATATTTCTTTACAATGTCGATGTTGATTTTTACATCGATGTTTTCTTTTCAATGTATCGATGTTTGAAACATCGATATTTTCCATTCGATGTCCCATCACACAGTGGGTTAAAAAAAAATTTTGCGGACAAATTGATATTCAAAAGCTATTTCTGAACCGATTTGAACCTTTTTTTTTTTTTTAATTAAAGCTTATAAAATTTCGCACAAAACAGTTGATCCATATTTTGAAAAAAAAACTTCTTTTTTTTTTATTTAATAACAAAAATGAAAAAAAAAATGTTGTTTTTTGAGTACCGAGTTTCGAGAAATACTTGTATTCAATCCCAAATACCTAGAATCAATGAAGCAACTATCTAGGAAAGTTGTCCAATAGCTTAGAAATTGTTTAAAAATTTATTGAATTTGTTATAAACAAATAAGTGGGTAAAAATGGATTCATGGGGATTGACAGTGAATCGTCAATTTATTTGCACTAAATATGAATCATTTATAGACAGAAACCGATTTTTAACTAAATTCATGAAAGACAATAAATAATTTGTTATTTCATAAACAAATTTTATAAACAATTGACCATATCAGATATTTATGATGACATAAATGAAGTTTTTTCTACTGAATCGGCCAAAAATTATAGAAAAATGTCACTTATAGTCATTCAATAATAATTAAAGATTGTTTAAACAAATTTAATTAACAAATGCACTGTTTGGCTATTTTTAGTGGTGGAAACTTGGTTCTTTCAACATAATCAAGTGTAAATGACTACTTTTTAAACCTTTAGGGAGTTTACATGACAATAAACAATTTTACTTGTTAACAACAATTATATAAACAAATTTTTATCAGCATCGGAATTTTTTGAGAAAAAAAATGTGTTTCTGTGATTCATGAGCAACTTATTATTTAGCAATGACTCTTTGCTATCAATCAATAACAATTGATAATTGTTTTAACAAAATTAATTAACAAATTCATTTCTCGGCTATTTATAAAATTAAAAACTCGGGGTTTTCAACGTATCTTACTGTTTATAACTAACTTTTAAACGTTTTTTTTATACGTTTAAACTTTTTAATTTTTTCTACACTTTTAAACTACACTCGAATCTCCCAAAAAATCTCCAATAAATCTCGTTGTTCCAATCGGTCAATCATCAGAAGAGGCACAAGAAGCCAAAAATAAAGACTTCGAAAGGTGCAGGGAAAATAATATCAGAAAATGCAGTCGTATTGACACAAATACTGATTTACTGCATTACCTTTTATTCTGCGCTGATCTTTATATAACGAGTTTAAGAACTGATTTCGTAAAGCCAGAAAAACCATTGCTTCCAGAAGCTAGAGCAATGCTTCTAGAAATTACTAATATCTCTGCTTAGGAGTAAAAAATCGGATAGTTTTTTTACAAAAAAAAAAGATTTAAAACTTTGAAAGTTAAAAATAATAAAAAGTTTAAAAGTATAAAAAAAAGTAAAAAGTTTAAAAGTATAAAAAAAATGTTTAGAAGTTAGTTATAAACAGTAATACACGTTGAAAACCCCGAGTTATTACTTTTATAAATAGCCGAGAAATGCATTTGTTAATTACTTTTGTTAAAAAAATTATCAATTGTTATTGATTGATAGCAAAGAGTCATTGTTAAACAATAAGTTGCTCATGAATCACAGAAACACATTTTTTTTCTCTAAAAATTCCGAAGCTAATAAAAATTTGTTTATATAATTGTTGTTAATAATTAAAATTGTTTATTGTCATGTAAACTCCCTAAAGGTTTAAAAATTAGTCATTTACACTTGATTATGTTGCAAGAACCAAGTTTCTACCACTAAAAATAGCCAAACAGTGCATTTGTTAATTAAATTTGTTTAAACAATCTTTAATTATTATTGAATGACTAAATCGGGTAAGTAAGTGACATTTGTCTATAATTTTTGGCCGATTCAGTAGAAAAAACTTCATTTATGTCATCATAAATACCTGATATGGTTAATTGTTTATAAAATTTGTTTATGAAATAACAAATTATTTATTATCTTTCATGAATTTAGTTAAAAATCGGTTTCTGTCTATAAATGATTCATATTTAGTGCGAATAAATTGACGAATCACTGTCAATTCCCATGAATCCATTTTTACCCACTTATTTGTTTATAACAAATTCAATAAATTTTTAAACAATTTCTAAGCTATTGGACAACTTTCCTAGGTAGTTGCTTCATTGATTCTAAGTATTTGGGATTGAATACAAGTATTTCTCGAAACTCGGTACTCAAAAAACATTATTTTTTTTTTTCAAAATATGGATAGACAGTTTTGTGCGAAATTTTATAAGCTTTAATTTAAAAAAAAAAGGTTCAAATCGGTTCAAAAATAGCTTTTGAATATCAATTTGTCCGCAAACTTTTTTTTTAACCCACTGTGCATCACTAATTCGATGTCCCATCACTAATATAAGCTAATTTGTTATTCAGGGTGGCCACATGTCAGGGAAGTCAGGAAAATGTCAGGAAAAAAAAGTTTGTCAGGGAAATGCGAGTATTTGTCAGGGAAAATAGAAATTGACATTTACGTTAACGATGTTATTTTTGTCACATTACGTATATAATTTTTATAATTTATTTAACAAATTTTAGAAACTATCCAAAGATTTCGAAGGATTATCAATAATTTTCAGGTATTCTCTGAGATTCTCTAGGTTTCTAATGATTCCAAGAGATTTTCAATAATTTAAAAAATTTTTAAGCGGTTTCTAGGAATTTTAAATTATTACAAGAGATTTGTATAATATTTAAATGATTTAGTTGAATTTTAAAAGGACTTCATGAAATTTTAAGAGATTTTTGAGGAAGTTTAGGGAATTTAAAGAATTTTAAGGAATTTTAAAGTTTCTTGAGAAATTTTAGAGGATTTTACGAGATTTTTATGATTTTCTAAAGATTTTGTGGAATTTTAGAGAATTTTGATAAATTTTCAAAAATTATAAATGTTTTTGACGTATTTTAAGGGATTTAAAAGTTTTTCGTGGAATTATTAAGGAATTTAAAAAAATTGTAAGAATTTTAAGAGAATTTAAGGAATTATAAATATTCTCGTGGAATTTAAAAGGATTTTAAAAAGCTTGTAAGAATTTTAAAAAATTTTAATTACTTTAAAGTGATTTTAAAGAATTTAAATTTTCCTCCTGTAATTTTAAAGAATTTTACAAAATTTTTTTATGATTTATAAAAGATTTTGTAGAATTTTAAAGAATTTCAAGAGGATTTCAAGAATTTTAAGAAATCTTTACGTATTTTAAGGGATTTTAAAGTTTTTCGTGGAATTCTAAAGGAAATAAAGAAGCTTGTAAAAATAGTAAGTAATTTCGACTTTTTAAAAATGATTTTAAGGAATTTTAATAGTCCTCATAGAATTTAAAAAAATTTCATGTCATTTTTGATGTTTAAAAGATTTTGTGAGATTGTTTATTTCATAATTTTTTTTTATAGATTTTAATGCACTTTAGAAAATTTTAAAGAATTTGACGAGATTCTAAAAATGTTTTATGGAATTTTAAAGGATTGCTGGAAATTTTAAGAGATTGTTAGAAATTTTAAAAGATTTTGAAGTTTTTTTATGGAATTTAAAGTATATATTTCAAAGGATTTTGAGGAATTTTAAAAATATTAGTAAAAATTGAAGGAATCTCATGAAATATTATCAAATTTGAAGGGATTTCTTGGAATTTTAAGATGTTTCTAAGAATTTCAACAAATTTCAATGAATTTTAAGAGATCTTTTCAAAACTTCTTGTAAATTCGAGAGATTTTTACGAATGTTAAATGTCGTGAAGTGATATTAAATTTCAAAATATTTAAAGTGATAATATATGAAATTTTTGAAAAATTTCAATAGTATTATTATTGAAAATTTATACGTATTTTTAACACTTTTCTGTCAGGGAAATTTGTTTGAAAGTCAGGGAAAAGTCAGAGAAATTAAAAAATTGAATCTTGTGGCCACCCTGTTATTGTATTTATAGACTACAATGTATTCGCAGTATAATCCTATATATGATCTCTATTCGATTAATATAATATTACTAGAATGTAATTCGTGCACCTTTGTCGTTAATTTATGTTTCTGATAATTTTTACAAAATTTTATCTTAAGGGCATGTGATACTTTACCATAAGAGCAAGTTAGTTTCCCCAACTTTGCGCTTGCAATAATAATAATAATAATAATAATAATAATAAATTGTGCACCTAGAAGTGAAAATCGGTCTTTATATACCTAGGCGAGTAACGCAAACTCGCAAGGTGTGTAATGACCTTCACTGCATGGTCCACACGATAGTTTATGTAACAAAGCATGATTTACAAGTTTAAAACAAAATCAATAAAAATTTCAGAGGTAATGAAAAAAGAAAGTCAAGAAAAGGGCCTTCCACGAGACATGTACTTGTTAATTTTGACAACACGACCATGAAAAGCATGTTGCCCAGGTCAGTGTTGCAGGGGGAGGAGGTTCCAGGGCGTAGCTCTAGCGGGGGTGGAGCCCCTGTTGGGGAGTTCGAGGGTCGAGGCTCCCCGCAAGGAAAACAACCCGACATATTATGAAATTATTTGTAAGAATTTTATTAATAAGTTGTACCGGTTGTACAATAAGTTGTAAACGGTCACTTTCAGAACTAAAAAGAGGCGTTATATAAATATTTTTTCATAAAAGTAGACTATTTACCTTTGTCTGCACGAAACAGAGTTCAATTGCCTAGTTTTAGCAAAAAATATTTCTTATTACGAGCGTAAAGTTGGGGAAACTAAATTTGCTCCTATGGTAATTACCACATTGCCCTTAAAATATATAAATCTTCAATAATTTAATTTTAGATTCAAAAAGAATAATCCTATTATACGAACTGCTTCTATAAACTGGAAGAATCGAAGCGAAAGTATAATTTTAAGAATATAAAGTGAGTTCAAAAGTATTTCAACAAAATTCAAGATATTTCTAATTATTTCAAAGAATTCTAAATATTTTTAAATATTTTAAGAAATTGCAAAATTTCTCAAGAAATTTAAGAGATTCCAAAAAATTTAAAAGAAATTCAAAAAGATTTTCAATTATTTCTAAAGAATTTAAAATTTTTTAAGAAATTTTAAAAGACTTTAAATAATTCAAGAGATTTCATAAGATTTCACAAAATTTCAAAAAAAATTCACAAAATATCAGATTTACAGAGACTTAACAGATTTTAAAGAAATTACAAAAATGTTATGTTTTAAAATTATTTTAAAATAATTGAAAAAAAAAACTAGGGGTGCTATTGTGAGCACATTCTCATCACACGTTGCGCTTGATTTTTTCCGTTTCGCGCGCTTGCATCACCGCTATATACTTTTATTTAAATTACTTTATTTTCAAATTAAGAAGAAAACTAATTTACTTAAGGTTTCTATTGACCTTAAGGAACACATTCTCATCAGTGCACTCGCACTTTCCGCTAGATATTTAATTTAATCTTCATTCAAACTTTGTGTTTCGCAATTGGTTGCTTTTAAAAATATTTTTCAAGATTAAAAAGAGAAATAATTATTCCATTAAAAAAATGTAAAGGGAGAATTTGTAGATCTTTTTAATATAAATAATTATGTTTTTATAATTTTCTCAGCATCACGAGTTATTTGTTGAAAAATTTGAATTTTTAATTTTTCAAGAAAATTAAAAAAAATTGTTATAACTGTCTTATAAGGCTTTTTAAAAAGAACATTTTTCATCCGTTAATTTTTTTTCATAGCGTGAGTTATTTAGCTTAAAATTGTTCGAGTATTTAAGTACTACGAATATCCGTAAACAAAATTTGTAAATTTTTTTTTAAAAAAATATGAATTGTCAATTTTTAAAGAAAATTCAAAAAATTGTTATACCAGTCTTGTAGGGCGTTCAAAAAGGAACATTTTTCATCTCTTAACTTTTTTTAATAACTTTAGTTATTTAGCTTAATATTTTAATTTTATTTCTTTCTTATGAAATTTAAATACGGCCATTTTTAAAAAATTAAAAAAAAAAATTTTTTTCTAAATTTCATCGAAAAATCTCTACTTTTTGCAACTTTGTCTGCACCATCTTATCATAATTATATGTAATTATTGAGTAAAGCGAGGAAATCGACTTTTCAGATTAGAAAATGGATCCAATACGCTCAAATGAAAAAAAAAGTTTGAATTTTCAATTTTTTAAGAAAATTCAAAACTAGCTGTAAAGTTGTATCAACTTTTGTGCTCACTCAATGAGCACTTTACTTCCTGTAAGCAAATATGATTTGCTTCCTCATAGAGGAAGCATTAAGTATTCTTTACATCAA
>CAJFCO010000257.1:18337-34314 GCA_904066015.1 Synergus gifuensis
AACGCAAAACAGAAAGCAGAAAATCGTAAGAGTGAAAGAGACAAATAGATTTACTTTCTCTTTTATTCTTATAATTTTCTGCTTTCTGCTTTGCGTTTTCTGCTGCCATAGGACGGCACCCTCAGAGTAAAAGAGATACAGAATGAAAAATTGTTTACAAAAATAGCTCTCTATCTCTTCTGCTCTCATATATTTTTGCTTGCTGTCGACCAGCCGACAGAGGTGTATGTATGTATGTACATACACTACCCTACATTAATGCCTTCCTTCATAAACATGCAATCCCAACCCTGGTTCCATTAGAATCTTATGGAAACCAGGGTTGGGTTGACATGTTTACAAAGGAAGGCATTAATGCAGGGCACTGCAGTCATATTCCGACGCCCCCAAAATTTTTGAATCCGAATAGACCTCTCTTTTTAACACCTTAGAATAAAAAGAGAGGTCGGTTCGGATTTAAAAATTTCCACGGCTCAGAATCCCATTGGTGTATGTTACATACAGTAATGTTCAAAATACAGTCTCATGTCGACAGAAAACGTCAACGTAAAGCAGAAACTCACGAGAGTGATCGAGATAGACCGATCTGTTTGCCTCTTTCACTCGAGTTTCTGCTTTTCGCCGACGTTTTCTGCCGACATGGGACTGCACCATCAGCAGGGTTGTACAGTGACGCGTTCTTGAAGTTTTTTATGTATTATACATGGTTTTATACTTATGTGAATTACGTATTTTACGTAGGAAACCCCCACTCCATATGAATTTGGTATTTTCAATGTAAAATACTTAGTAAATTACTGTAAAAAACCATGTAATTCACCTTAGGTATTTTACTTACCCAACCGTGTAACCATCAGGGTGCCGTCAATCGACATTTCGGTTCCGCGTAAATTTTAAAAAGGTAAAATTAATTAATTAATTGAATGGGATTTGAAATAATTTCCTCTGTTTTGTATTTTGAACTAAACATTCCAACCCTGTTTTCCATTAGAATCTAAAATCTTATGGAAATCAGGGTTGAGTCGTCATGTTTACAATACAAAATAGAGGAAGGCATACATATATTTACCTAACTGTACTGTGCCCAACTATGCCTTATCCCTTATGGCCTTATGTTTCCAGTTCTTGCAAGAGTTGCAAGTTCTTCTTGCTTGTTTTGCAAACAGTAAAACAGTTTGCTTTGCACTTTAAGCACTAGCAATTTAAACGTTATTAATTAATGCTGAAAGTTAGCATTGTTAACCGGTGTTGTCTCTTACAATTTCAGAAATTAGTCTTTAAGAAAAACATTCAACATATCTATATTATTTTTACTCATCAGGAGATTAATTGATAAAAAGGTATGCAAAGAGCTAAGTATATAACATTATATTCCTGTTCGCTGTTTGCTTAGTCTCTTACTTCTAATTTCTTCTACAATAATGTAAGCTATTATATGATTTAGAAGAATTATATCAAAATAGTAGAATAGATGCAGAATTTTAGGGTATTAGATGATTCTCATACTCTCGTATTAGGTTAGACGAGTGGGAGTTGGATTGGGTTGGATGTTAGATCTTGCCAGGAGCGCGGGAAACAGCTCAGTGTCTTCAGTGCCGGATTATAGAAAACTGCGCCCCTTACCTAGATCATGAATATTATTCATTGATATTCATTAATCCTTCCCCTTCCATTTTACTGTCAATTTTTAGGATTATGTATATACTTATCTAGTACACGAAATAATTTTCCAATAAACAGAAAAGTAAAATTATATTTATAAAAAGTATTTATAAACTCACAAACGTTTTTTTTTAAAGCAACAATTTTATTATTGTAAAGGTTTCAACATGTTTTGAGGGATTTCTAAAAGATATTAAAAATTTGAAAATGTTAATAGGTTATCGGTTTTAAAAAGTTTTCAAAGAATCTTGTCATACATATATTGTTTTTTAAAGTAAAATATGAGATACGTATTTTTTGCTTTAGACCAAAAAATTTTTTTTCGCGCAAAGAAATTGAAATAAGTTTCGCTCTTGCTAAACTAGTTTCTCTTATAAAAAGAACTTATTTTCTTACTAGGTAGTACTTTACACGACAACAATTTTTTAAAAAATTGAAAATACGACCCTTTTTTTTAGTTTCGGTCTTTTTTTCTTTCTCTTTGATGTGAAAATAAAGCTCAAGGTTTCATTTTTAGAAGCCCTGAAACATAAGATTTCTTTGGACTAATTTATCCTATCAATTATGAATATTTATTGATTATAGAAATACTTTCTACATTTTGCAGGACTGAGACTATCATAGTATTTTAATGTCTGGTTTACAGACACTGTAAGGAACTAATTTTAAGGAAGTAAATTTAAATGTTAATTTTCAAATTTAATCTATTCTAAGTGGAAAATTGTTATTATGTACACGTACCTATTGCGTTAAATTTATTTTAAAGTTATTTTAAAGCGTATTCCTTTGCTCCTTTTATTCTTCTAATTGACAACATTTTGACTTTCATTTAGTTTAATAGATGGTTTTTTTTTTCATTTTCCTTGTCTTCGATTTTGTTTCTTTGACAGATGACTTTTTTTTTATGTTTTTTTTCGTTGCCTTAGATTCCTTCGAGGATTTCTTTTTGTTCTTTGTTTTTTTTTGTTTTTTGAAAGAAATTGTACATTGTTACAGCTACAAATTTCTTTCACTGCAATTGCCTATTTTGGTAAGGAATAAATACATGATACTCCAATGATACCGTGATATCTGGTATCATTGCTGCACTGTCAGAAATTCAGAAGTTGCAGCATGAGTTTCTTTGCTATTGAAAAAAATAAAGGTACAAAAAAATTAATTTTAAAATAGCTTTAATTATAGATAAATATTTTTTCGCTCTGTAGCACTAATCTTTTTTCAAATATAAGACTACGTACAGAGCGAAAAAATATTTAGTTTCGTTACTTTTTGCATAAAACGAGGAATTCAAAATCTAACTTTAAAATTGAATATTTCCATTTTGCTTAAAAAATATTCGAATTAGATATTTTCTTGCTCTGTACGCATAATTCTAATGAAAAATTGATTAATTCTATAGAGGGAAAAAATTCTAAATTTAATATTTGTTGAGTAAAATGAAGAAATCGAATTTTTAAATTAGAACTTGACTCCAACACCCTTAAGTATATTTAACGCAATAGGTACAATACACATAGTGTAATAAAAATTTCTGAATCGATTTAGACCACTAAATTCGTCGACTTGATTCGCTTTAAGTTTTAGCTTTTTGCGCGCTTCTTTTGGATAGCATAATGGTTACAATACGTTTACGAGTTGATTGTATTTTTACAGAAAAATGGATGATGCTGTTAATGCACATTTAAAAGCATTTGTCATTGACAGTAATGAGGCGTTGGAGTTGAAATTAGTTCGAGAAATTCAAGATGTCGATAACGAGGAAATATCATTCCACCCAGAAATGTCTCATCAAGTGTTTGGCGATAGGTTAGTATATTAAAAATATTTGGTACATATTACAAACTATTATTGTCATTTTGCAATTCTTGTTAAAACAAAATTTTTAAAATAGATAAAAACCTGAAATGCGATAATTCTTAACAAACAATTTCAAGCAATCTATCTGGCATCTTTCTTTAATTTTTTGTTGTGTGTAAAAGGTTGTATTTAAAAAAAGCGATAAGGTGTTTGTTATTTATATTTATTTATATTTTATTATATTTATATATTTATTTATTGTTATTTATATTATATTTGTTGGTGTTTCTGTGATAATTAACGCCAATTTTTCGTCTACGTTGATTGCACAACTACTATTTTTGTTTACTAGTGAAACTATATTCGGCTACCGAGATTTGAAAGTGAAGTTGTATTATTCTGCTGGGTGTTTGGAGACATACTTAGGAATGAATTACACCGAAAAATTGCAGGATAAAAGTGATCAAAATGTCAAAGCTGACGATATTTTACGAATGTTATCTTTGGTACTTTCATCACAGGTTCATTACAATCTAGACACATTTACTTCTTCTCTTGCCAAAGATGATACTTTCATACCAGCAGGAAAATTGGTACACGCATTCTCTGTAGGAGGTAACTTTTTGTTTTTGAAAATATAATAATTTGTCATTAGATATAAAAAATATCATTTTTTCCCTAGTCTTAGTTCGAGAAAAAAAATTACATCTAACAGAAACATGTTGCTTCATGCTCAGAATAACAGACCTCGTACTTTGTGCTCGCTTTAATTTATAATTCATAGCTTATATTAATAAGGCAAGATGTACCTGAAATTATAGTACCTTTTCCTTAAATTTTCTATCCTTTAGATAATAACAGGACAAGACAATTTGAAGTATATAAAGCAAACATGAGTGATAAAAACTTTAAAGAATACCATACACGCCTGCAAACGTTTATTTTGTGGTATATTGACGCCGCAAATTTTTTGGATATTGATGACGATCAGTGGCACTACTTTAACATGTAAGTTTTTTTTATTAATTATTTTGTCAATAGCAGATATTACACGTCCTCTATTCACCTATTTTCTCTATTCTCAATTTTGTCTTCTCACCTTTTTTCAATTGGTACAGATTTTTTTTAATTTTAGGGATTTAGATTATTAGAAGAAAAAGTTATAAATGGATTTACGCATGTATAGCCACAATGCCGTGAAAATATTTATCTTGCCTTAAGGCCATGTAAGACTTACCCGACATTTTTTCCTCTGCAACGCTACGTCTACATTTATTAAGATATCAAGTTTAAAATTTCTGATATTGAATCTAAAGCATTAAGGTACGTTTATCTGGTCCTAAATATTGACATTTATAAAAATAAAATTTTTTCAAAATTTTTTTTTTTTTATTTTTACAAAAATTGAAAACCAGATAAACATACCTTAGCATATTTTCTTTAATTTTAGAAATTTTCAATTTCATATCTTAATAAATGTAGACGTAGCGTTGCAGTGAAAAAAATGTCGGTAAGGTTGGGATCGGGTAAGTCTTAAGGCTTGAGCACGATCATGTAGTTATCCCATTTCCCGTGTGCTAAAGATGTTGTCCTTTTCTATCGTGGCTAGATAGAAAAGAACAGAACCATCTTTAGGACAAGGACATGGGACAAATACATGATTGTGCTCAGGCCTTTACATGGCCTTAAGGGCGTTGGACCCAAATTTTAAGCTCAAAATTGTATTCTCCATTTTAATCAACGAAAATTATAGATAAATATTTTTTCTTTCTGTAGGACTAATCTTTTTTCAAATATAAGACTGCGTACAGAGAGAAAAAATATTTTGTTTCGATACTTTTTCCATAAAATGAAGAATTCAAAATCTAACTTTAAAATTCAATATTTTCGTTTTACTTAAAAAAAATTTTAATTAGATATTTTCTCGCTATGTGTGCATAATTCTAGTTGAAAATTGATTAATTCTACAGAGGGAGAAAATTCCAATTTTAATATTTGTTGAGCAAAATGAAGAAATCGAAATTTTAGATTAGAACTTGGCTCCAACACTTCCAATTAAATTTTTTTTTTTTTAAATCGAATATTTCGCTTTTATCTTAGATGTAAAGACATTTTTTTCACTATTTGATAATCCGGTTTGTAACATGCGTGAACGGAAATGTACAAAAAGTTTTTTTTACACTTCTACTTTTATATAAATTATCCTTTATGAATTTAAAGAACCATTTCAGTACTAATATTAATTTTTATTATTCTTACAGGTTCGAGAGGTATGTGTCCGCTTCAGGTTCTATTCGTTATGCAACAGTTGGTTTCGCAACAGTTTATCAGTATTATGCATACCCACATCACACTAGACCTAGGATTGCACAAGTTTTAATTTTGCCACCGTTTCAAAATATTGGTCTTGGGGCTGATTTACTACGAGCTATCTATGCTGACTATAAAGGACGAAATGAAGTCAAAGACATAACAGGTAAATTACAAATAACTTTTATTGAGTATGCGTTCATTGGAGGGAATTATGGGTCCTTTTGACATATTTTGTTTTAAAATCGTATAACTTTTGATCTGGATCAGCTAGAGAGAATTTTCTTCATGGTTGTAGATAAATACCTATAGGATATGATAGACGGATTTTAAAATCAGTTTTTTTACTTAATTATTGCAATATAATTATTATCCTTATTAAATAATTGTTACATGGAAGTGACGGAGATTTAAAAACACTCTAAAAAAGTGCGGCTATATATTATATTTTCAAAAATAAAGTTCAAACATTATTTTTTCGGGTTTTAGAGAGTTGTGTAATTCAAGGTATTTAAACGAGTTCCGATTTGTACGCTGATTAATCTATAGTAACTTTGATATTACATTTCAGTTGAAGATCCATCTCCAGGTTTTCAACGATTGAGAGATTACGTAGACGCAACAAACTGCAGCACGTTACCTAGTTTTCAAAAAGATTGTCTACTTGATGGTTTCACGAAAACAATGGCTTCAGAAGCTAGAGAACATTTTAAGATCAATAAGGTAATAACTACATATCACCAGAATATTAAATTTTTGATTTGTTTATTTTTTTTTTCAATTTTAAATTCTCAATATTAAATCCTTAACAAACTGCGAGCATATTATTAAAAAAAAAAAATTAATTTGTTATTAAGTTTGCACCATGTCAAAAAAGCCTAATTTTGCATATTTGCTTTTGCAACTTTACTTTTTCTGAATAAAAAAAAAAATGAATTGTAGTAATTGTGGATTTCCTACAGGGTAAACTAATTTAAAATATTAAAGTACCTCAACTCGGGAAATTCAACCGTACGTTGATTCTTAAAAAATTCTTGTAACTATGGATGTTTTAATTCTTAGGATTTTTTCTGTACTAGTTTTAGCATATGACAGAAACCAAGGAAACATTTCCAAAAATGTCTGAATAGTGTAGAAAATAACTATGAACATTTATCTTTAAAATAAGACTTCCCTTTTCGTTTATTACGTGCAGACTTGTAGTAGCTTTTATACTAGGGAGAAAAATGTTTATATTTAATATTATAAGAATTAGAGTACTTTAGCTACTTGTTGGCATACCCATAATTTCTTAGGCACCTCTCTCCCCACCTGCCCGTTCTTCTTATCATAGAATGCGGGTTGGCGAGCGTCGGCGAAAATACCAATTCGAGGTCAAATTCGCACTTAGAGACCAAAAAATTATAGAGAAAAATCCACGTCTGACACGTCGACCAGTTTTATATGTAAATAATACAACATTACAACTCATTCCCTTGTATATACACGTTAATTATTCCCCAAGTTATTTGTTAAACAAAGTGTCTGTTATTTATGTTTCAGAAACAGGCACGCAGAATATATGAAATTTTAAGGTTGAAGGTAACGAATCTCTTAAATGAAGCAGAATATCGAGAATATAGATTAGATGTGAAGAGAAGACTTAATATTCCGTTCAAGCGAGAACAACGTGGAATGAAAAAAATCGAGTCAGCATTAAAAGTTTTGAATAAAGGGCCGGAATGTGGACCAGAATATTACATTGAGATTCTCGAAAAAGAATATCGATTATTGGAAGAAGAATATGAGAAAGTCATCAAAAGAATGGAAAATTCATCGAAATAGTAATCTTGAATTATATCTTTTTCTTTTTTGGAAAAAGAAATTTGAGATGTTCATTTTTTCATATAAGTTAATATTTGAATAAGTAAGTTGTAATTGGCACAAAAATACAAACTTTTGTAAGAAAAAGGAAAATTTGTGAGCATATATTTAATTATTCATGTTTTTTTTTTACTACATTATTATCGTACAAATCGAAGGCATAGAATAAGTCGAAAGTTTGAATGAAGAAACTTCATGTTCTTGTACGCAAAAAAATTTCTTGAGAAACAAAGAATTTTTTTTTATTAAATTATATGTATAAGTTTTAATGATAAATGTCTGTGGCAAATTTTTAAAAGAATTTTAAATTATGACCTAACCGACTATTTTTTAACACTCTACAGGATTGGCATAACAACTTTTTGAATTCTTTTGAAAAATCGAAAATTCAAATTTTGAGCCAAATAACGCGAAATACAAAGGAAATGATAACAGACAAAATTATTTGTCTTAAAATGATCTATAAATTCTCCCTTGACCAGTTTTTGATAGGATGAAAGGGGGGTAAACTTCCCAAAAGAGTAACAATGTACTGACAACCACACCAATGAGGTCATTATTCGGGATTTATATGTAGATGACCACTGGAGCGAACACAATACAAGAAGCAAGGAAACTGCGATAGTAACTAATAATGGACATATTTTCATCACCTGGACTCGAATTGAGAAAATGTGCTTCGAACAATCCAAGGGTCTTTAAAGAAGATAATGCTTCAAATAAAGAAAAATTAATTCAGTCGGATAAGGACCCAAAGACATTGGGGCTCATTTGGGATCCTCTTGAAGACAAATTCAAATATTCAATAAAGAAGTCGCCCTCTGAAAATATGACTAAAAAAATAATCCTATCAAAAATTGCACAAATATTTGACCCTCTGGGTCTAATATTTGTGGGTCCTGTGATTATCCAAGCGAAAATCATTATGCAGAAATTATGGCAATTAAAGGTTGGATGGGATGAGACTCAAGTACCCTTAACTATAATTTCGAATTATAAAAACGAACTCTAGAAAAAATTAAGGATTTTGGGAAAGTCACAAAATTACTTCTGACGTTCCCTGCTGAAAGTAAACGGACTGAAACATTATCCGTTATAATCCGTCATCTATCCATAAGTATCCGTTTGAATACTTTTTAATACACGGCGATCCGTTTATATCCGTTGGTTATCCGTCTATCCGTTTGAATCATAATATTACCCGGTGTCACTATCTGTTTTAATCCTTTTATATCCGATCTTATGTATTACTATCCGTTTATATACTTATCCGCCTCAATCCTTCATTTTTTATCCGCAACTTAATCCTTATCTATCCACGAATTACTTAGATTTGATCCTTTCTCCTATCACGGATTAAAATTTTATCCATTTGAATCATTGCCTATCCTCTTTAATCCGTTCTTCAGAAAATATTATATTAATAACATATTTTTACTTTGACGACAGATTTAAACGAATAGATATGGATATATTATTTTTAGTTGGATTAAAAAGGATACATAAGGATAGAATATTTTTCAATGAAGACGGGTTAAAACGGATAAATACGATACCACCTCACGGATAGATAAGGATAAAAAAGTTCGGATTCATCCGGATAGGAGCAGATTATATTCCACTTAATGTATTGAAAATGATTCAAACGGATAAAAATTTAAAAATCTAACAAAGAATAGAACATGATTGAAAAGGATGCAAAGTTTACATTCAAACAGATAACAAATTTCTACCCGTTTGTATCCGTTTACTTCCAGCAGGGTAACTCAACATTTTTATCTTTCATAATTGTCTCAAAGCGAAAATTTGAAGATATGGACTCATATCTCTAGTCTAATTATTTCGTTCCTAGAAAATAAAAGCATTTTGTGAAATATGAATCAACTTTACAATCAAATATCTGCAAAGCTACAAAAAATATTGGGTTGACTTTCATTGGAATATCTAAATTCACTCTCAAAATATGCGGCGTGTAAATGTTGTTTAATAATTTTACATTTTTTCTTATCTATAGTAGTTTTATTTCAAAAAGTCAAAGTCGGGTGGTCCTAGCCATTTCGAGTTGGGTATCCCCGGACAAATTTTTGCATTTAGGTTTCAGTTTTTTTTTTTTTTTTTTTTTTTTTTTATCAAAGATTGGTAAATATAAGCATAAAGAATCTTCAATGCATAAAATTTGTCAGCTTTCCTTTTAAAAATATATTTTCCATTGATAAATTACAAAAAAAAAAATGTAAAAATATTAAGTATTTCGTTCGATTTTGTGGTAGCCGGGGATGCCCGACTCTATTTTTTAACAATCTATTTTAGACCTATTTTAATCGCTTTTTTTCTTCTACAACTTGTTTATTTCTTATATTTCTATTCTGCAGGTTGTTGGTAGAAGCCCTGCAATTATACCTTACCTCCTATATTAATGTTTTGCACATTATCAGTCGTGTCAAGTCGTGTTATTGACAAAAAAGCTTAAGTGGCCGGTACTACCCGACTCTCTTCTTATCTTTAAATCCTTTAAACACAAGGATTCCACGTAGATAGATACAGTCGCAAGGCAAAAAAAACACGCTTTTTTGATTATTTTTTTAAAAGAAAGTTTTGAATATTTACAGATTAATGTTTATAAATTCGAAAGATATATATTTCAAGAAGTTACAGTAATTTTTTCATTTAAAAACAGTAATAAACAACTGAGTTGCGGCCAATAAGCCAGAGGTCCAGAAAAAAATTTTGTTTTGCGGTACGTAATGTAACTTATGACTGAATCATTTGAAATAAAAAACCCCATAAGGAATTAGTAAAATATAATATTCTTGTGTACTTGACGGAGAGATTTTATCAAAATTTAATTTTTTTACAAAATGGCGGATGTCTAAAGTAAAAAGTTGTTTTTTACCCCAAAAAACCGGTCATTTTTCGGTTCTATTAAAGAAAATAAAGTGAAAATTAAAAATATCTCCGTCAAGTAAGCACAATTATGTTAAAAATAACTGGTTAAAATTTTGTAAGGATTGGTACAGCCGTTCTTGAGATTTTTTACACACCGTCTTTGAAAACGTTGTTTCGAGAAAAACGCGTTTAAAGTGTGTAGTGTGCACAGCTCAGCCTCGCGAGGCCGAAAGTTATGTTCGATTTATTTGAAATTTTTACACAATATACTTTTGGAATGTTATATTTTTAGAAAATGCAAAAAATAAAAAAAAAAACGATTTTTTCAAAATTACAACTGTACCTAACTCCTTAAATTGTATTTCATTCATTTCCAAAGTCTTAAGAATGTCTAAATTAAATTAAAAAAAAAAAAACAAAAAAAAACTTTTAAATTACAATCCCTGGCCACATTAATAGATAAAAGCTGAAAAATTACTTTTTCGACATTTTAAGGACATGTGTTACCATAATGAGCAAATTTAGATAATCCGTTTTTTCTCATAAGTTCTACTTTTTGAAAAAATAATAGTGTACAGACGTAAAAAACATAAACATGGAGATCTGTGCACTATTACTTTTTGAGAAAGTTAAAATTGTGAGAATAAAATAGGAATATTGAAATTTGCTCATACGGTAATTACCACACGCCCTTAAGTGATTTTTCAGCTTTGGTCTAATAATATGGCCAGAGACTGTACATTCTTTTTACATTGTATTACGAAAACCCGACTTTTACTCAATTAGCAATAGTAATGTATGAAGAATGTATGTTTCGAAAAATTATATTATCTCGCGATTTAGAAAATAATTTGGTTTATTTTTATTGCAAATGTTTAAAGTTAAGTTAGCTGGGTCGTAAAAGAGAAGAAAGCGTATGACTTGGTTTTAAGATATTATTTTGGTCTGGGCAGTACCAATTTGTGGTACCAAACATGAAATGATGAAGTATGACACATTCATATGATGAAAAAACTTATACATAGTCGCCTGCTTCTTTTTACGATTCAACTGCTTTAGCGCGAAAAATCCTGGGTAATGACTCCGAGTTAGCTTCTCACGCTACATAGCGGTCGGACCCCTTTTGTTAACCCATGAGTTAAAAGAAAAAGTGGTCCGGTCACTATATATCACTATGCTATCTCAGAGCCCGTCTCTTAAAATTCATTGACGTGATGAATATTACTTTTTCGTCTATGCTATCAATTTGTAACAAAATTCAGATCATGTCTTGCTGTGATTTTCGGTAACTGACAACTTTTTAAATCCAAATTAAGTATTCCTTATCTTCCCAGGCACATAGTTCTTGTCGATTATTAACTCTTGTAGAAACATATGTAGACAACGTTCATTCTGTGCTAAAGGATGTCCAGCTATTCTGTAAATAAAAATATACCTATTTATACCTTAAATATTATGTTGAGTCCAGGTTTTTTGTGTTCATTTACAGAAACATTTATTTTCATAAAAGTGTAATTTATGCGCTTACTTGTTGACGAATGTTTCTAAACCTTTTCTGCGATCCTCGATAAAATCTTCTTCAAAAATACCATCATCACCACGGAAAGGCATTTGTCGCTTCCAAGCTTTACCGGGTAATGGAGGCACTACAATCTGTAAACAAATTAAATGCAAATTAAGCTTTTTAAGTTCATTTCTGGAAGTCCGTTATTATTGACTCTATTTAATTTGAAATTATGTGGAAAATTGAAAATTTCTAAAATTAAAGAAAATATGCTAAGATATGTTTATCTCGTCTTAAATTTTTATAAAAATAAACAAAAATTTTTTGAAAAAATTTTGTTTTTATAAATGTCAATATTTAGGACCAGATAAACGTACCTTAATGCTTTAGCTTCAATTTTAGAAATTTTCAATTTGATATTTCAATAAATGTACAAGTAAGGTTGCAGAGAAAGAAATGTCGGTAAGGTTGGGATCGGGTAAGTCTTACATGGACTTAATGGATTAAATATTTCAAACTTACTTTGCTATCCCTTTCTAGCTCATTTCTTAACCATTCAAAATCACTATATCTTCTCCGCACACTAGAATCCTTGACTTTGAAAACGGGTAGATTTGTCTGAAATAGAATTATAAAATTAAAGTCACACTCATATAACTATATGTATAAAGAGTATATAGTACATAATCAAAGTACAGAATCGTCTATAAAATAAGAAAAATTCTAGAGTTTTAAAATAATTACATTTTTATGTATTATAGAAATGAAAAAAAGAGTATCTAATAAAACTGTAAAGTATTTAGTGTAAAAGTAGACTAAATTTAGACTGTTGTAAAATTTCCATTAAATTAAGGTGCAACAAAAATTAGATTTTGTTTTTATGTAGATTTAGCAAAATGTGGCGTATAATTTAATACCTTTCTTTTGGTCGAAAATTAAGCCTTACAAGAATCCTAGAATAGCCGAAGACTCCAACTCATTTCAGAAATTTGTTATTAAATTTTTAATAATGAACTTTTTTAAGTGTCCAACAATCGGGATGGGATTTACGATGGCACGAAGGACGATAAGGAGCTATTCAAGTATTATGTAAACAGCTTTTTGGGGAGGGGGATGGGGGGTATAGATAATTTCTTATTGTTAAGGAATACTGTTGCTTACATGAGGGGCGGAGGGGTTAAAAATGATCTCAAAAGTGCTTACGTAATATTTAAGCAGCCCCTAACTTTAATTTTCCGGGAAAACAAAAGTAATCTGTTCAAACGGTGAGAGAAGAAATGGGTGGAAGAACAGAAGGATACCCACATTGTTAATAAGAGTTCGCAACATAATAGTTTCTCGTTTAAATATAAAAAAAAATATTGATAAATTAGGTACTGTTTTTAAAAGAATCTTCTAAAATTGCTTTCAACAATTTTTTTACAGGATTCATCACTTTGCTTTTAACCACCAAATCAATCAAATGCTTCTAAAAATAAAAAATGAAAAAATTATTATTTGGGATACCAGTGCGCAAAAGAAAATTCTATAATTACACAAGCATACAAAAAAAGTATGCGGAGCCAAAAAGCGTTGTGGTATTAATAATGTTGTAACATTAGGTTTTCGTTGTTAATAAGTTAATAATTTTTACAAATAGATTTTATTTGCGATCAAAAACTAAGGAAATCTTTTCGGACATAAGGGCAACTAAAAAATTTATTTTACAGGGAAGAAAACTACTTTCAATTTATGGTGGCCTACATGGGATAATTTGACCTAAACTAAAAATTCAAACTACAATTTAAAAAAAAAAAAAAAAACTGGTAAGCAGAAAATTCCAATCAATCCAGATTTTGACTGAAGGATTTAGTTAAATAAGGGGACAGACTGTATGTAATGTAAATTTCGCGCGGATTGTTCTTGACGGAAATTTCTGTCAGAACTCAGCTGATCAAGACGTTGTGATTGTAGATTTAGATGAAGCTTCCTGTCACTGAACTTTGACGTTCAACCGTCATCTAATTCTCACAATTTTCATTTTTTTTTTTTTTTTTTTTGGTGCACCGAATTATAGTCTTCTCCAATAATTTCGTACATCTTCTTTCGAAAAACGAGTCATTTTAAACAAACCAAACAACAGTCAAGAAAGAAAAGGAAAGGAAAGGAGAGAAGGTATTAAGTAATTATTGAAAAATAGTATTTACCCTCATTCGAACCTCGTAGTCGGTATACCGTTTCTTGCCGACGCCGTGAGTAATAGGGTTAATAACATCAATTTCAAGAAAGTTTGCTGGAGCAGCATAAGCATCGTCCAAGGTTTGTTTTTTAACATTCAATCGCCGTGTAGCATCCACAGTTGTATCTGCCATTGTTACTGATATAAAATCCGCCTATTACTAAAGCCTAAAGGCTTAAAGCTACTAAAACTAGATAATAATTAAATAAAAATATCATAAGGCAAACTCACAGTCGTTGTGACGCCCAGTTAATAGGGTTGGGAACATAAAATTGTGTATGTACAGTGCCCTGCATTAATACCTCCTTTGTAAACATATCAACCCAACCCTGGTTTCCATAAGATTTTAATGGAAACCAGGGTTGGGATGACCAGTTTACAAAAGAAGGCATTAATGCAGGGCACTGCAGTACAGTAATGTTCAACAATGCCTTCCTAGTTCCTCTGTTTTATATTGTAAACATGACGACCCAACCCTGATTTCCATAAGATTCTAATGGAAAACAGAGTTGGTTCTTTTAGTTTAAAATACAAAACAGAGAAGGGCATCGTTGAACATTACTATATGTACGGTGCCCTGCATTAATGCCTTCCCTTGAAAACAAGTCAACCCAACTCTGCTTTCCATAAGATTCTAATGGAAACCAAAGTTGGGTTAACAAGGAAGGCTTCGTTGAACATTAGTTAATACAGTAATGTTCAACGATGCCTTCCTCTGTTTTGTATTTTGAACTAAATAACCAAAAAACGCAAAACGCAATCATGGCATGCCACCTTTACCCCTTACCCGGGTTGGTCAGTTACACGTAACTTGAGGATTTTTACGTATATTACACTCGATTCTCCTAATATTAACCTTTAACCGCATTCCTCTCGCAATATTAACCAGCCTGAAATCACCAACTTTCTCAAATCGCACTTGATAACCACTGCGCATGGGTAGCGTGACATTTGAGAGAGGGGAATTTGGTTAATATTGCAGGGGCCGCTGTTCTGGATTTCATTAATATTGGGAGAGTCGAGTGTAAAGTACCCTGCATTAATGCCTTCCCTTGGAAACATGTCAACCCTACCCTGGTTTTCTTTAGAATCTTATGGAAACCAGGGTTAGGTTGACTTTGTAACATGGCTGTTACGTGTATTGCCTACGTGCAGGCGAAGGGGCGGGGGCACGCCGACGAGCAGCGGTGCTGCGAGTCGTCGGTCGGCTACCCCGCGCGCTCTTGCCGTTAGCCGTTGAGACAGCTGACTGGACGGTCGTACTGAGAAACCTCTCTCTCTAATCTAAGTCTTTGTTTGAGCCTCGCTGGCTACTTATTTTTCGTAGTGTGATCGAGTTTTGTTCTGCCGGCTTTGCAATCTGTTTGTTGTAAGTAAAATGTAGTTTTATTTTATATCCATTGGTGTCTTTGTTTCTAACTCCCAGCTGGTAATTTTCCTAATTTCCCTCCCTTATTAGTAATAATCGCACCAGATTATAACTTGTTTTAAAGGGAAGGCATTAATGCAAGGCACTGTACTATGGTTTTTTTACATTTGTAAATTACATATTATACGTAGAAAATCCCACTCCATATGAATTTGGTGATTTCGATGTAATATAAGTACGTAAATTACGTAAAAACCTAATGTAATTTATCTAAGGTTTATTATATTCACAACCCTGCCTCTTACACGCCCTTACCAAAGATATTTTACCTAGATGCGGCAAGGGTTTAGTTGGACCACACGTTCATA
>CAJFCO010000257.1:44127-69422 GCA_904066015.1 Synergus gifuensis
TTTTTTATGTACAAAGTTGGGCAAAAAGCTTGTTCTATTCTTGGGCTCCGTTGAAGATAACATTGACAAACCCTTAAAATAGAGTTCATTTAATGCACTTTAATTTTTATTAAATTCATTTAATTATGTTTTTAATATGATTTTTGTATGTAAGATCACAAATTAAAATTGTATGTTTCATATGCTTAGTTAATCACTATTAAATGCATTTTCTCAAACAGAATCCACCTGATTGGACAGAAATTTTAAGCCACTTCAGGGGCAGCGAATTACAAAATTATTTCACGAAAATTCTGGAAGATGATTTAAAGGCTCTTATAAAACCTCAATATGTCGATCAAATACCAAAAGCTGTTAGAGGAACTGTTCAACAATTGTTGGACAAGAAGGATGAATCCAAGAGTCAATTGGAAGTTTGCAGAATGCTTGGTAAGAAAATATAAATAAATAAGATTTAAGGCCATGCACTACTTATTTGATCCCTATTTTACTGATATTTCACTGCAACGTTACTTCTAAATTTATTGAGACATCAAATTGAAAATTTTTGAAATTAAAGAAAATATGTTAAGGTAGTTTATCTGTTCCTAAAATCTGTATTACAATAAAGAAAACTTTTTTTAAAATAAGTTTTTTTTATAAATGTAAATATTTAAGACCAAGTAAACGTATTATAACTGAATGTCGGTAAAGTACGGCTCGAATAAGTAATATATGGTCTTAAAAATACATTCCTAATTGTATGAATATTGATTGTATTTAATTGGGTTTAATTTGAAGGTTAGATGATTATAGGCTCTGCACTCTTATATTCCTCTAATGTCCCTCATTAAAAAAAACCATAATTCCTTGTTGTTTAACTCTTTTTTCGAAAAACTTCCCTTATTCCGTCTTAAATTAAAAATTAATTCATTTTTATTCTTATTTAAATTTTCATTAATTACTAAATTTAGAAAATCATGTAAATATAATAAGATAAATATTCTCTAAATGCATTGCGCGAATTCAATTAACACGGTGTGGTAATGTACCTATTTTGATTCAAAATGGTCTCTCTGAACTCTATGTCATCTTGCATTTCACATGATTTTGTATTTTAATAGATTTGTTGCATATACGAGACAGAAAAATTGAAGCATTGTCTGGAGGAGAATTACAAAGATTTGCTTGTGCTATGGTATGCATTCAAAATGGAGATATTTTCATGTTTGATGAGCCTTCTTCATATTTGGATGTTAAACAACGACTGAATGCCGCTGTAACAATCAGATCTCTTATACATCCAGACAAGTAAGTTTACATTATATTTTGGTATTTTATATGTTAATTAATTTATAAATAAATTTAATTTTGCAAAAAAAAAGTGTTCAAGAGTATATCAAGAGCAAGTGAACCAAAAATTATTTTTCATGGTATAAAATGCGAGAATAAATTTGAAAAAAAAATTGTCGGGGTGATAGTAAGTCAGTGGAAATCGTAGAAAAGTCAGGAAAGGACCTGAAGTATTATAATGGAAAAAAACTACTGATTAAATTATACTATTTTTTTTTTAAATTAAAATTTACAAAAAGTTTATATTAATAAATAAAGTGTACACATTTCTCAGAAAATCAAAAAAAACAAACCTATCTAATAGGTTTCGAGATACGGTCATTTAAAAAAAAATCCCTTTTTTCGATTTTCGTTGAAAAATCACTACTTTCAATTACTTTGTGAGTACCATCTTACCTAACGTTTTTATGAAAAAATGTCCAATATACGAGTGAAAATTTAAGTGTTTATCTTTAATTTGCCGCAAAGGGCAAAGTTCTAATTTTACATTTCATAATTTATAATGTATTTCTTTTATTTGCTTTAGATTCATCATCGTAGTCGAGCACGATTTATCAGTTCTGGACTATTTGTCAGATTTTATATGCTGCTTATATGGAGTTCCTGGAGCTTATGGTGTCGTGACAATGCCCTTTTCTGTTCGGGAAGGCATTAATATATTTCTGGATGGATTTGTTCCAACTGAAAATTTAAGATTCAGAGAGGAATCTTTAGTTTTTAAAGTGTCAGAGAGTTGTACAGAAGAAGAAGTGAAACGGATGAATCATTATGAATATCCAGCTATGACTAAGACAATGGAATCTTTCACTTTACATGTTGAAAAGGGTCAGTTTACTGACTCCGAAATCATCGTTTTATTAGGAGAAAACGGCACTGGAAAAACTACGTTTATCAGGATGCTTGCTGGTAACTTACCACCAGATGATGGATCAGGTAAGCTAACTTCTACAACTTTAAATAAATACTTCAAATTATAAAGAATTAAAGGTGTTTTATCCCAATTCTAACTTCAAAATTCTATTTCTTAATTTTTTTTATAGTTTAATTCTATATTATTGCTTCTTCATAGAGAGAGCTTTGTAGTCATGAAAAAATTCAGTTTCAAAAAAAAGTATTTATCAATTATAATATCAATATATTTCAAGGGGAATATATCTAATATGATGTCCTGAAAAAAAATATATATATAGGTTAAAACATTTTATTAAAAAATAAGAAAGTTATAGTTATTAGTAATTTTGAAAAATACACAATTTCATTGTCGACCAGCGTAATCCAAATTTCACAATTTTTTTGCATTCACATGTCGGTAAATTAGTTAAGAGCCGTATAAGCTTCTAATTTTTCATAAAATCTTAAATATATTTTTTAAAAAACTCAACTTCTTTTTCTTTGTGGCCCTGACTTGAATTATCGTATGCTACAGATAGTATTCCACAACTTCATATTAGCTACAAACCTCAAAAAATCAGCCCTAAATCACAAGGAATTGTGAGACAACTATTACACGAAAAAATCAGAGAAGCCTACTTGCATCCGCAATTTGGAACAGATGTTATGAAGCCATTAAGAATCGATGATATTATGGATCAAGAAGTTCAAAATCTTTCGGGAGGAGAATTGCAACGTGTTGCTATGGCTCTTTGTCTTGGCAAGCCAGCTGATGTTTACTTAATTGACGAGCCATCTGCTTATTTGGATTCGGAGCAGCGGTTGGTTGCTGCAAAAGTAATTAAAAGGTATCTCCTTTGATTTATTTTCGTTAGGTCATTAGATAAAGTAGAACACAAAATCGAAACTTTTCGGCATACAGTACCACTCAAAAGTGTAGGTACGCCGATATTTTAAGTAGACCTTAAGGGTGTTGTAACCAAGTTCCAATCTAAAAACTTAATGTCTTCATTTTACTTAACAAATATTAAAATTGGAATTTTTTCCCTCTGTAGAATTAATCAATTTTTAACTAGAATTATGCTCACAGAGCGAGAAAATATCTAATTCAAATATTTTTTAAGTAAAATGAAAATATTGAATTTTCAAGCCAGATTTTGAATTCTTTGTTTTATACAAAAAGTATCGAAACTAAATATTTTTTTCGCTCTGTACGCAGTCTTATATTTGAAAAAAGATTAGTGCTACAGAGCGAAAAAATATTTATCTATAATTTTCGTTGAGTAAAATGGAGAATTGAATTTTGAGCTTAACATTTGGGTCCAACGCCCTTAAAGAACTATTTAAAGTTTTCGAAAATTTTTATTTTATGTCCATATGTCGAATATTTATCCGATTTTATGACAAGTTAATTAATTAACTAATCTAAAATAAAATATAATAATCTACGTATAATTATAAAAAATATTGTATAATTACAGGTTCATTCTCCATTCGAAGAAAACTGGATTTGTCGTAGAGCACGACTTTATTATGGCAACTTACCTGGCTGATCGAGTAATCGTTTTCTCTGGAACTCCGTCTTTAAGTACAACTGCTCACAGTCCACAATCCTTATTAAATGGGATGAATAGATTTTTGGAACTTTTGGGAATTACTTTCCGAAGAGATCCCAATAATTTCAGACCACGGATCAACAAGAATCAATCTGTGAAGGTAATATTTAAAAGATTAAAATTATTAATAATAGTTAGACAATTCTACGCGCTAACTTGATATTTCTGGTATCCTGAAAAAATTGTATCTTGAGAAAAACAAAATGTTTGCTTACTAAAAAGCTAATAAAATTTTTTTTTAACCAAATTTTGGTTCTTTCAAGCATAATGTTTGAAAATTTTTTTTGGCTCAACAAGAGTTTTGGTTGGAATAATCAAAATTTTCTTGGAGAAAAAAAAATTTGGTTAACTGTATGACAAGAAAACATTTTATTGCTTCCATCAAACAATTTTTTCACTGTACTTTCTCTGCTACATTCTGTACATTGTAATGTCAATTATAATAAATATTTTTTTTTTGTTTTTAAATAGGATCTGGAACAAAAGAGGGCAGGTCAATATTTCTTCCTGGAAGAATGATAATATTATCTGCATAATGGAAAGATACCTCGATGAATTGATGGAAGCAACGATCATCTCAATAAGGACAAAAATAATCACGAAGGAGAATTAAATCATGATTACATGAAATCAGTTTGCTATAATAAAATCATTATACTACATTTCAAAAGTTAATAAAACTTTGCATAATTATTTAAAACATTAAAATATATTACATACATAATGGAGACTTTGAAAAAAAGCGTTTAAGGTTGTTGGAGAAATGAACAAAAAGTAATCTCAATTGCGACATTTTGAGGTCCCAAAAATACACGGTTTGAAGTGCCGTTTAGCAAGGGTGGGTTTCTCGGTGTGAGGAATGGTTCTGACTCACCGTTTTTCGAAAAAACTAATTTGTTTGGCTAAAATGAAAAAGTTTCGGCTAGGGTAACCAGTCTGGTCACTAACTAGTCACTAACTGGAAACTAGTTAAACAAATTAGCTTTTTCGAAAAACATTGAGTCAGTACCGTATTTCACATCGCGAAACCTGCTAAACGTCACTTCAAGCCGTGTATTTTTGCGGCCTCAAAATGTGGGAATTGAAATGACTTCTTGTCCGTTGCTCCAACAGCCTTAAGTATACAAAGTTTCAAAAATTAAATACACTTTGGCGTGAAGCCGATCAAAAGTTCCTTTTATGTAAAAATGTAATATGCGAGCATGAAACTGCACAGAGTTTTACAGCTAACCGTTGGGACTAGGTTTTATAGATATGGAATTAGTGACTCTTTTTATTAAATCATTATTTAAAATTATAATAATAACTTAGAAATAATTTAAAAATTAAAGTTACTTTTTTACATGTTTTAAAAAATTTATCATCAATTTGGAGAACAGAATATGTAAGGAACCTTATCGGCTTTTTATAATTTCGTATGTATAATTTAGCAAATAACTGGATGAGGTAAAAAAATAAAGGACTTTAAAGTTTCTACTGATTCTTCATTTTTTGAATTGTGAGGGTAGACTCCAGACAACCAAAATTTTTGTTTATACAACGTTCTTTGTCCTGATGCTTGAATTTTCTACGTAGACTGACGTGGACCCTGCCGTTCTAGAAAATACAATCAATCTTGAAGTCGTGTTCAGAAAAAGGTGGTGTTCTTGAAATTAATTTTGAAAAACATGTAACAAAAACTAAGATAATATTCCAATGAAACAAATATTTGGATTCTAAATGTCTGAGGATATTTAACGTTAAAATATTTTTTTTTAGTGCCAGACTACAGAATCTGATGGAAAATAAGTACTTTAGAATTGTTTTTATAAATATATACCCAATAACCAGCAAAAAAGTGTAAAAAATTACATTTAACAATCCTTGCTTGATGGACATTATTGTTAAATTAAAATTCATGCCTAAAGTTAATAGGCAGATAATAATAATTAAAATAAATTAGTTAACCACTTAAACATATTTTACAAGCGAAAAGCTATTTTCTTTCTTCGAAATTAGTGTAAAACCTCAGGGACGTTAAATTTAAAAGTATGTACATATATATACTAATACCTGACATTATTGTGGGAAATTAATAAAAACTCTCCATTTTTTTATCACTTCGACTTTTTTTCGTATTAATTTATTTACTGTGCTACCGCGAATTGAGAAAAGGTTTAAAATACAAGTATGCTCTAAAATATTTCATATTTATTTTGTGCTATGATTTAGTTTTTGCTCACTACTTTTGATCTAATTTCTTTTTGTAGATGTGGTGTTTCTTCGTTTGAAGGTAAATTTGGTAAATCATCTTCATTTGCAGATGCGTGACTCTCGTTGGCAATTTCAGAAGTTTCATCCTCAAATGTGCTTGAGTTTGAATCTTTATTTCCATACACTGCAGGGTAATGTGACATGCAAGACTGCATTGATTCAAAAGCTTTATAACAATCAGATCCTTTTGGTTCAGAAGTCGAGTAATGAAAACAGGAAAAAGCTTCCCGAAATTCAACTCCACAAGGTCCTGTTGCCATTCCCCCGAGACAAGGACAATTCCAGTTTATGTCTCCATTTGCTAATATGAGGCCTGGACTTGGTTCCGGTTCAGGAAGATCTATTTTGCTAGGTACTGCATGCTCCTCTTTAGACGCGAAGATGATTGTATCCTTGCCTTCTTTATAAATTATAGGCATGTTTTACAGTTAATGATCTTTCCTTTTTTTTCTGTAAAATAAAAAATCATGAGGATTAATGTTTCATTAATTAAAAAGCACTCAGTATATTTATTATACGCTGGGCCAAAATATGAATATAATATAATTCTATAAATTTACAAAATGTCAGTAGAAAGTGAAATGTGTTTATGTCGGAAGTTATCGAAAAATCAAAGTAAATAATTCTTATTTTCTATCTGACTCTAAATTATGTATAAATAATTATTTTGAACAGCTTTTCATATTTATTTTTTTCACCCTCCTGAATGAAAATAAGTTAGAGATAAAATTATTCCAATTAAATTGAGCTAGAAAAAAAGAAAATAATTCCTAAGCTTATTAATTACAAGCTTTGCATTTAAGAATTTTTATGCGTTTTTCGTTCTCACAAATGTAGATAAATATGTAATAAACTGACTTATTTGATTTATAAAGAACGAATTCACCGGATTTCAACAGATTTTGTTCAATGTAACTTAGGCAACATAAAAGTGATAAAAAAATCTTAGGCAATATGTAGTTTATTCAATATTGAATTTAGAAATTGTAAACTCACTTACGTTTTGAGAAAAAAGCAAAGGAACGATTTATTTTACTACAATTATCTCAAAACCAGAAACGATTGCAAATGATTGCAAAATGCAAACAGTGTTCTCAAATCGTGCCCCTTACTCAACTGCGTAATGCGCATGCGTCGCACTCGGCATTTGATTGGTTACAAGTTACAATTCGCGCGCAGTTTAAAATGCTAAAAAATATCATTTTTATTTTTTATTATAAATAATCCATTTTAATTTATAAAAATGTCCATTAGATCGAAATTCATGAATCTTGATAAAACTAAAAATTGAAATACCATTATTTATAATGGATGATAAAAATAATATTTGTAGCATTTTAAACTGCGCGCAAATTGTAATCAATCAAATTCCGAGTGTGACGCATGCGCAGTTGAGTAAGGGGCACTAATTGGGAACACTGATTGCAAACGATAACGATTTGAAACAAGCACGAAGCATGATTCAACGATAGAGTGATATGTGATACCGACTTTGAAATGAAAAGTCCACTCGAGTCTCTCAAATGTCAACTTCCCAAATCGCAAGTTCTCCCAAATGTCAAGTCAAGTTTCTCTCAAATGTCAAGTTCGAATTTCTCAAATCCCACTTGATAACTACTGCGCACGCTTTGCGTTCGGCATCTGATTGGTTGTTATTCGCGCGCAATTTAAAATGCTAAAAAATATTATATTATACGCAATACGCATGCGCAATTAATGTGACACAATTTCTTGACATTTGGGAAAACCTCTGGAAAAAATTTCTTGACATTTGGGAGACTCGAGTATACTTCGTGGATGCACCACTTCGTGGTTTTCGTGATCATATCATATGTCGATTTTAGGTTATGTTTTCAAAGCGGGAAACGTTCTGATGACGTTTTGATCACGTGATATAGTAATTCCCGAATTTTCCGCATAAACGCTGGTATCGGTAGATTTGTAGGAATAGCATGTTACCTACTGAATTTGGCGTTAAGCTATCTATGTCTTCTCTTCTATGTTTCGTCCCAGGTCCGTTCACTGGACTCATCAGTAAGGCGATGTGAACGGACCTTGCCTTAGACACATGGAGTTCTCAGATGCCGGGAATCGAACCCGGGCTGTCTAGCTTCTCAGCGTCGAACATTGACGCTGAGCCGTGCTATTGAGACGGTGGTAATGGTAGGGGGAACATAGCCATTCTGCAGTATGGCTATTCCCTACAGATTATTGAAAATCTGCTTCTCGGACTCGAACCCCCTAAAGTGAGGCCACTTTGTGTAAAAGCTACCATAGGAGATTGGTCTCCTTATACTACTTCGTGCCATCGACATATAGAAATGGACTGCTGGACGCTGTAGAAAAGCGCATAATAATGCGTCAGAGAGAAGTTGCAACGGTGGGTAAACTTGTCTCTCTAGCCGACGTTAATCGGTGGATATCAATCTCGGTCATCTTGTATCAGATAATCTAGATAAATCTCAACTAATCAGCTTCGGCTAGAAAGAGACAAGTTTATCCACCGTTGCAACTTCTCTCTCTAACGCATTATTACGCGCTTTCCTACAGCGTCCAGCAGTCCATTTCTATATGTCGATGTCCCAACCCTGGTTTCCATAAGATTCAAATGGAAACCAGGGTTGGGATGACACGCCCACGAAGGGAGGCATACATGAATCATACTGTACAGTAGTGTCCAACGATGCCTTCCTCTGTTTTGTAACGACCCAACCCTGTTTTCCATAAGATTCTAATGGAAAACAGGGTTGGGTCGTTACAAAACAGAGGAAGGCAACGTTGAACATTACTTGTGCAGTGCCCTGCATTAATGCCTTCCCTTGAAAACAAGTCAACCCAACCCTGGTTTTCATTAGAATTTTATGGAAACCAGAGTTGGGTTGACTTGTTTTCAAGGGAAGGCATTAATGCAGGGCACTGTACAGTAATGTTCAACGATCCCTCCCTCTATTTTGTAACGACCCAACTCTGATTTTAATTAGATTCTAATGGAGAACAGGGTTGGGACGTTATAAAACAGAGGAAGACATAGTTGAACATTACTACATTAATTTAGGCTGGCGAGCGTTTGAGAGAGAGCCGTGCGTGTCTGCGTGAGAGGAAAAAGGAAGGAACGAAACAGTAGACGACGTCCGACGGTCCGACCGACGAGACAACGACAGCAGGAGGAAAATAATAAAAAAGTGTCAGCCTTGTTTCACCGGATGAAAAAAATCGTCCTTTCGTACCAATGATCTGCACAAATCCAGGACTCAACTATTGAACAAATCGATCGGCGAAGTGTTTTTCCACCTTCTGGGATATAATAATTCTCAACCAAGAAAATTTTCATTGCTCATCCAACCATCAGTCTTTCCATCTCAAAAACATAGACAATATCACGAAATACTGAAAAATCCAAAAAAAATTGAAAAGCTCTGCATGTTTCTCGAGAAAACTGACGTTTTTCGGGAAAATAAGAATTCAACTTGAAAAAGAAAGTTGTTGGTTAAGTTCGAAAGTCAGAGTACTCAGAGATCGACGTAGTGTGCCGTTGTGTGCAAAAAAAATCGTCATCAGAGAATTAAGATTTTTAGTCACCAAGAAAGGGTGACAAAATTTCAACGATTTGCATTCTATGAGCACTAAGGACCAAGAGGACCCTGGAGAAGACCTCGCTTCCAGGTACACATTTTATTTGTTGCTCAGAGTAATTTTAAAAATATTTAGATTGTTGAACTTTTTTTTGTTTGGCAATAATTTTGAAGGAACATGGCTTATACTTATATTATGCTTATTTTTCAGTTCTTTAAAATTTTCACGCGTGTCACGTTTCGATCTTGCTGGGTGTCACATTAAGTTTGTTTACGTTGCGTGATTTCCTTGATTTTACTACGTCTTGTGCTATTTATAGTAGAGAAGAATAATTTTCGTTGAGATACCCAGAAGTTAAGAGTTTGGATTTTGAGATTATTTGAGTTTTGTATTTTGTTAATGATAACTTTGTAATAGACTGAAATTACATGGAGAATGTGCATAGTCATTCATGAGCTTTTTGTGACCTTGAAGATAACCTTTTTGGTTGAGATTTTGGAAAGCCTTTGTACTCTTTGTCCTTTTTGTAGCTTATTGCGATTTATTATTAAACTCGAATGTAGTTATTTCGACAAGAGAATTTTGCAAGATATTTTATTGGTTTCCGATGAACAATTTGTTCAAATCTAAATTTTATATTTATTCTTGATAAACTTTTTATGTAAATAATTCAAACACATTGTAATTTTTTCCTAAATATTTGATATTTTTTAATATTCCGAATCATCTTATCTTGCTCTTATTAAATTAATTTTAATTAAACAGTCTGGGATTATATAATGATTGTATTTCTTATATTTAAATAGACTAACTATTATTACTAATAGTAAATAATTTTTAGGGTTGGAGCCGAGAGCCCTTGTAGCGATATGAAGCGAGCTGCTGCAAAAAAACTAATTGAGCGATATTTTTATCAACTCACAGATGGTTGTGGAAATCCCCTGTGTGATAATCAAA
Organism: Synergus gifuensis; assembly: GCA_904066015.1. Taxonomy (NCBI): domain Eukaryota; kingdom Metazoa; phylum Arthropoda; class Insecta; order Hymenoptera; family Cynipidae; genus Synergus; species Synergus gifuensis. The sequence continues at coordinate 54,750 of CAJFCO010000257.1, forward strand.
ACTGCTTTTCTAGTGGAAAGGTATAAAATAAATTAAATATGAACAAATTGGAAAACATTTATTTGGAATCAGCTTACATTTAAAAACAATTCATAAATAACAAACAACATGTGCAGATTTAGCCTTGCTTTCATTTTTAAAAAACTAAAATAATAAATTGGTTTGTTCTCAGGTCACAAACCTCACACCAAATCAAGCAGCGGCTCAGGCGATTCAGCTCTTTTCGCAAGAAGCGAGGCTTTGCGATGGCACACAACCAAGCAAAGTCGCTAGGACGACTCTTGAACCAGGCCCAGCCTCTCTGGCAAAAAGTCTCCCAGTGAAGAACGTGAATCCCACCTGTTCCGTTGAAGGTACACAAACTTCTGTCTCAGGCGAAGTTTTGCAGAATAAACACCAAAATCCAAATTCCGACGAAAATCTATCCACACCCAATCCTTTCAACAAAAATGCCTCCGGAGACGATAAGTCGAACTCAGGAAAAATGCAGATCGTTGTCGAGATCGTGGATTCAAGTCTTCCGCTCAAAGCGGAAAATCCACAATTTGAAATTAATATGAACATTAGCCCAAATCAAAATACGGAAGCTCAAGTTAATCCTCAACCCAAAACTGAAATAAATTCGATACATTCTCATAAAACAGAAAGAAAATCTCTCGGAAAATCTGAAAGAAATCATACGATTTTAAGTACAAATTCACCTAAAGAATCCAACAAAATAATTAGTAGAAAGAAACCCCGGGTATTAAGGACAAAATTGGAAAGGAAAGTACTATCGAAATCTATTTTTAGCGAGGATGATGATGAAAGTATTGAGATTGATTTCCCATCGAAAAAACGAGCGCGCCGTACTACCAAATCTAATAGGAATCAAGAAACCGCGAGCCTCGCTCAAATTTTAGAAACTAATGACGTTTACGTACCGAAAAGAAGATATAGGAGAAATTTTAAGGGAAAAGTAAAGAGAAATATGAGAAAGACCAAAAGAAAGCGAACTGAGACGAAAAGGCGACCCTATCGATGTAAAAATTCCGGAAGGTGCGGAAAACATCGCGTGAATCGATTTGTTACTAAATTATTAGTATTAGCAGTTTATTTGAGGTATATCGACGCGAAAAGATACATAAACTCTGCTTCGATTGTTTGAAATTTGAATTATTCCAAATTTATTCAGTTCGACTCATCGCTCACGGATTTCCCTTTATGTTGTTAAAGTCACGAAATTCCTGTTCCTATGTATGAATCCTATTGTCCAATAAATTTAATAAATCTTGTTCAATGTCCTTGGATCATTTTCTTTTAAGTTTTTGCATTTTTTACGGTCCGTTAAATGTTATTTTTTTAAAGGATTCAAATTAAAGCTTTTTAAATTGAAAGACTCTTTAATTCCAAATTGTCTTCTAAATAAAATCAAATTCACAAAAAATATAGAGTGTAAATGTTTTAAAAATAGGGAAGGAGGAACCGTACCTTACAGAAGTGAAGCTTTTGGAAATAATAGAGACTTGCAAAACGGAGGGATCGTATTCTCTCCTAATTCGAACCTTAGGCGAGGTTTTCTCCTCGGCGGAATCTTTGAGTAGGAGTTTTCAGAAGACAGAGAAAAACGATTCACCTTTGGCAGCTTTACTGGATAGAGCACCGGATTCGTTACTGAGACCACCTGGGGATTTAAATAAGGAAGCTGTGAGATCTCTTCAAGGAGAGGATAAGGAAGAAGATAGCAGCGATCCATCACCTGCGATTCCACAACCTGATGATACAAGTGTTGATCTTCCTGCTGTTCGAAGAGCTTTCAAGGCTTTGTGGTTATTGCCAGGTATTATAAAAAAAATTATACTAATAAAAGATGATTAAATAGTTTAGAGTTTAAATTTAATCTTTATCGTTCTAGGTGATGCTTTTGAATCAGCCTTAGTCCATGCCCTAGTCACACTGGCCGATACTATAGAACTAGACTTAAGGGTATTTGGAATAATGCCTTCTGATAGTACCGATACTTTGTTAAATGTGTTTCTAATAGTCTTTGAAATTCCTGTTTTGGGAACCAGCGATTATTTAGAACTAGCTCTTCATATGTTGTGCAAAGCTGCGAGTTGTTTGCCTCTTTCTGCTCAAGCAAAACTGGCACGAATTTGGGCCAGACATTGCAAACCAAGACTTGAATGTCTTCTTCAAGCTCTTCAGCAACTTATAACAGTCAAGGTAATTTGGAAACTAATAAAAAAAACTTTGAAAATTGAATAGATATAGAGAATAAAATTTTTTTCTTAACAGGTTATTGGTGGATCTTTCACACGTGATTACTGCGTTCAGGACGCGGACACCATAACGGCACCTACGAAAGTGATGAAAATACTCTACTATGCAAGCATTTTAGGCGGAGAACTAGACTCACTTGAATTATCACGAGATGAAGACATCGATACGACAAGTCCTGATAAAGCTGGCGCAAAACCAACGAGTTCACAGACAAATCAGGTTCATATTTACATTCAATTCACCCTCTTTACAAAGAATCAAATGATACATGAATGAACGAAATATTTAAAATTGTTTCTGCAGGATCCTTTGGCAAAAGCACTTGGAATTTCCTCTCTAGATGCTCGTAAACCTTTTATTCCCTTTACGGAATTTTACAATGAACCACTAAGTGACGCCGTAGAAATGGACAAGGACTTTGCTTATTACAAAAGCGACCAGCCAATGAAATTTAGTTTCATGAACTTTGCTTTTATTCTCACTCCTGCCACTAAAACACTAGGTCTCTATTATGATAATCGAATAAGGATGTATAGCGAACGACGAATGAGTTTTCTTCAAACTGTTGTCGGTCAGCCTACGAATCCATATCTTAGATTAAAGGTATGCAGATTTTGGGCACTTTTAAAGGTGTTGGAGCCAAGTTCTAATCTGAAAATTCGATTTCTTCATTTTACTTAACAAATATTAAAATTGGAATTTTTCCCTGTGTAGAATTAATCAATTTGTAACTAGAATTATGCGCACAGAGCGAGAAAATATCTAATTCAAATATTTTTTAAGTGAAACGAAAATATTTAATTTTGAAGTTAGATTTTGAATTCCTCGTTTCATACAAAAATATTTATCTATAATTTTCATTGAGTAAACTGGAGAATGGAATTTTGAGCTTAACACTTGGATCCAACGCCCTTAAAGTTTGAAAATGTCTGTCTTATGCATATTTATTCTTCTTTAGGTTCGAAGAGACCATTTGATAGATGACGCTTTGGTGGAGTTAGAAATGGTAGCGATGGAAAATCCTACGGATCTTAAAAAACAGCTCGTAGTGGAATTTGAAGGCGAACAAGGGGTTGACGAAGGTGGAGTTTCAAAGGAATTTTTCCAATTGGTTGTTGAAGAAATTTTTAATCCTGACTACGGCATGTTCACAATGCAGGTGCTTATAATGTGAAGTTTTTCTTAATAAATTTTAAGGACCTAAAATTAGAATTCCTAAATTTTTAAATACTTTTCATCTTTACAGGAAGACACACAAACTACGTGGTTTAATCCCACATCTTTCGAAAGCGACGCTCAATTCACGTTAATCGGAGTGGTCCTTGGCCTTGCGATCTACAACAACGTTATTTTAGATGTTCGTTTTCCAATGGTCGTTTATCGAAAACTCTTGGGAAGGAAAGGTAGTTACGCAGATTTAGAAGATTGGAGTCCAAATCTTTTTAGAACACTCTCAGACATAATGAATTACACTGCAGACGATATGCCTGAGACGTTCATGCAGACTTTCAGGGTTGGCTACAAGTGAGTAGATTTCTTAGAATATACTAATACTAATAAAGGAATTTATTGTTAAGACACCAGTCTAACACTGTTTTTTTTTTGCTTTTCGTAACAGAGATGTTTTCGGCTCAGTTCTATTTCACGAGCTAAAGGAAAAGGGAGACGAGCTTTATGTTAATCAGGAAAACAAGAGGGAATTCGTCGATCTGTACGCCGATTTCTTATTGAATAAGTCAGTCGAAAGACAATTCAAAGCTTTTAGGCGTGGTTTTCAAATGGTAACGGACGAAAGTCCACTTGCCTTGCTTTTTAGGCCTGAAGAAATTGAACAGGTAACTATTAGCTGTAAATTTTTTATTTATTCTTTAACAAAAAAATTGCACTTTTAAATTTGTCTTATTTTTCTCAGCTCGTGTGTGGGAGCAAAATATTCGATTTTGCTGAACTTGAGGCAGCGACAGAATACGAAGGTGGATATACAGTTGAGAGCGAAGCGGTTCGAAACTTTTGGACAGTGGCGCATTCTTTACCTCCGGAAAGTCAACGAAGGCTTCTTCAATTTACGACAGGTAGTGATCGAGTTCCTGTCGGTGGACTGTCCAGATTAAAAATGGTGATTGCTCGTCACGGTCCTGACTCTGATAGGTAATTAAGATTTAACTAAAAAGAATTTCAATTTAAATTATAAATTATCGATTCATTTAAATTGTAAATTATGGCTTTTTTTCAGGTTACCAATAGCACACACTTGTTTCAACGTGCTGTTACTTCCAGATTACAGCACAATTGAAAAACTGCAAGACAGGCTTTTAAAAGCGATAAATTACTCAAAAGGCTTCGGCATGCTGTGAGCTCAAGTTTTTTCTCGAGGGAAGATCCCGACGCATCTTAATTCCCTCCCCTATTTATTTAAATCTACGAACTTTATCGCGTATTCGGGATACGTAAAAGGGACGTTTACCGAATCAGTGATCAAGCTTAAGGCTTGAGAGAGATTTTCAAAGTAATAATGCTGTCTCGAGAGTTAAGCTTAAACAGTGTACAAAATATAAATCAATCCAGATTCTTTTTCTTTTGCAAGAATCGTGGAGTGTACCACGATTCTTTATTTTGGTTTTTTTTTAGCGAGAATTTTTCGAAGGCGAGTGCGTTTTTAAAGTTTTTTAAGGAAGACGAGACTGAGGACATGAAGAGTATAACCGAGACCCCAAAGACACACGAACTGCGTGACTGTGATGTGAGAGAGAATGGAGAATGCCGAGCGAGCTGTCGATGTAGATTGTAAACGTAGGAGAAAAATATAAAATAGACTACCGAAACCGAAGCTCAAATCAAATGATGTCGAATGCAGAGTGACGGTGGCGAATTTGGGAATATATATGAGAGATAAAAATAAATGAAAACAATAAATTCTTAAAACGATACGTTAAGGAAATTTTTCTAAGGAAACTGGAAAATGGAAAGCGGATAACGAAAATAATTGTGTATTGTCCTACTGTTTTTTTTATTCAGTTTCGTCTTACGCTACAATCATTCTCGATAATCAATAAAGGCATATTTGTATAAAGATTTGTAATTAGCGACTTTCTAAAAGACGCACTCCGAGTTTACCTTAGTCGTGTGACAATAAAGATCAATCAAAAGGCACTTGGTTCCTTTAGAGTAAAATATTCTTAATTTTAAGTTTTTAAAACTTAGTATAAATGTGTTTAAAAAACGCGGTAGTAGAAAAAATGATATAAAATTAAATTATTAACGGAGCTGGGTCGCAAGAGCATTAAATTAAAGTGTATTTTTCATCTGTGATAGTTTTTTTAACTTCCAGAAATCTAATTCAGTTAAAACTTACTGCTCGGCTCCAAATATATTTCCTACTTTAGACGGATAAACTCCCATTCTTTTAAAACTCTATAAAAGAATCAGATCCCTTTTAAATTTGTATAAAACACGAAGATAAAAATATAAAATTAAATTATCACTTAACATTCTAGAATGGACGGATTTTTATTATCTGAACGGACGGAGTTCAATAAGGCAACACCATTAAATTGAAGTTAAAATTATATATAAAACTTGTTTGTTAAAAATCAAAGCAAGGTGTTGCCTTAATTTTGAGATAAGCCATGAATTTCCAATTGGATTTAAAATCGAAAATTGAAAATGGCAATAAAATGTATCGTTTATACAATTATTTACACCGAAGGGCATGAACGTTGCTAGCTTTGAAGGATAATTGTATTTTCACGTAGTGAAATACCAAAAGATCGCCATTGTTGATAGGAGAACTCCGGAGATAGATAATCCAGAGGCTCCATTGCATCTGTTACGGAAGTAACAGAAGCACCAGGTCACTTCGTCGTAGTAGTCTCGATGAATATCGAGCTCATGAATACTGTTGTTTACGTAGTGACCGAGTCTAACATCTTTGGCAGCTGTACGACAACCTTCATATCGGTCTGCAGGCATATCAGTTCTGAAGGCTCGAACCGAACTTAGACACTCTCTAGTAATTATTGTTTCAGCTGGAAAGGAAAGGATTTTTCAATTATATTTTTTTTAAGGGCATGTGATACTTTACCATAAGAACAAATTAGTTATACCAATTATACATTCATAATAATAAATATTTTTAGTAAATAAGAGTCAATAAACCTTCCTCTCATGTAGACGAAGGTTTATTGACTCTTATTAGCTAAAAATATTTATTATTATGAATGTATAATTGGTATAACTAATTTGATCTTATGGTAAAGTATCACATGTCCTTAATTGTCTTTTAAATTTTGGAATTTAAATTATAATCAATTCTTTTTTACCTCCTTTTCTTTCGATAATTTTTACACATTTATCATCTTGCTCAGGACAAGATTCAGCCCAGTAAAGCCAACTTAATTCAGGTCCACATCCTGGATGATTACTGTTACATCTGTAGCAGTAAAGACTTTCCCCTGTAAAAAGAAGTTGTTTGTTTTCAGTCCATGAATTAATTAAGATATTTTGAACATTCAATTATCATAAATCTGATAAAAAATAAAATCTTCATAATTTAAAATAAAGTAAACAAAAAGTAAACCATTTTTTCATTAAGAAAATGTATTAACTTATTTATCTAAAATATAAAAAATTAGCAGCAAAAACAAATATTCTTCATTATCAACAAATTCTTACATTCATAAAAGAGGTATAAAAAAATTAGAAGAAATAACCAAAGATGCTTTTACATTTATACAAAAATAATATTCCTACTCTAAAATACATGTTCATTTGCTAAAAAATTTTAGACATTTTCAATTTCTAAAGTAATATTCAATGATTCAACAAAAAAATTTATAGGAAATAATTCCATTCCGACACAACAACAGGTTATTATAACCTATAAACGAAAGATTCAACAATTTTCGATAAAACAACAACTTAAAAAATACAAAAACACTCTCATGTTCTGAAAATAATTAAGACTATTTTTGATTTCTGTATTAAGTCCCTTTTTAAGCTAATTACTCCAAAAATTACTCGTAACGAAGCCACGCCCTCCAAAAGTTTGGTATTTAAATTTAAAAGATTTTAAATATTAGAATATTTACCTTCTTTGGCTAAAAAACTCAACAAGAAAAAAAGACACACGACTTTCGTCCACATTTTATCTTCTTAAACTCTTAGAAAACAATTATTTTGACAATATTTCTAAACAATAATTTGTTTACTCCACACCTAGTATCTCACCAAGTTCGACTCATTGACAGATTGGAAGTCAAATTTGAAAAGTGGGGGTTTAGTTATAATTTCTAGTAATAGCAGGAAAATAACACTGAAACTTGAATTTCCTAGATTCAGTTAAGCACGGGCTAGAGATATTTATTTTGTACAGGGAAAATGTTTACCAGTTCCCAGATTTGAAACGGCGACCACTGCACACAATTGAAGCTCTATGTCGGTGTGACCAAGAGTAGGAGACCGACTGTCGTTGCGCGCGCAATCAACTTCTCCTCTTTCGAATTCGAAAACTTGAAGATTGTCGAAGGTGCACGATTTCGGTTTGAAAGCTTCAAAACTGCAGGCGGCAGGTGGTCTTCTATTTAGAGGAAAATTGAAGAAACTGTCGATTTTAATGCTTCGCACGATTTTTACTTTATGCGACAATTTTTATGTTATGTTTTTTCAGGTGCAGAATATTAATATTAATACTATTATATATATATAAACAAATAAATAAATAATATTATATATATATATATATAATTATAATTTATTTATATTTATATTTACAACAATCAAAAATAAAATGTCCTCAACTATTTTTTTTCTTTTTTTATATTATATAAAAAAATAGTCTCGTATTTTTTATTTCGACGTGATATGCAAAATTTTCAAGGATACAAGGGAACGACTGAAAATTCCCGAAAAATATAATTCGCGACACTGTAAAATTCCCGAATAAATAATTACCGAAAAATAAAATTCCCGACATTATAAAATTGCCGACAATATCAAATTCCCGACACTTTAAAATTCCCGACACTACAAAATTTCCGACAGTTTATAAAATTTTCGAAATTAAAAATTCCCGACACTGGAAAATTCCCGACGGAAAATCGACGATAATATAAAATTCCCAACTCGGTAAAATTCCCGAAAAAAACTATGTTAAGGTCATGTGTTACTTACCAAATGATCAAATTTAAATAACCCAGGTTTTTTTCTATAATTTTTTTGAATATGTAAAAATTGTAGAAAAAAACGTGGGTTATCTAAACTTGTTCATATGCTAAGTAACACATGCCCTTAATAAATAAATAAATAATTTAAATAATAATTTTTAAAAATTGTTTTTATTATTCTTGAGTAATCTCTAAAAATTATTGAAAAATATTTTTTAAAGTACAGAATAATAAAAACAATTTTTAAAAATTATTATTTAAATTATTAATTTATTTATTTATTAAAATAATTGGAATTTTCCAGTGTCGGGAATTTTTAATTTTGGGAATTTTATAAACTGTCGGAAATTTTCTAGTGTTGGGAATTTTAAAGTGTCGAGAATTTGATATTGTCGGCAATTTTATAATGTCGGGAATTTTATTTTTCGGGAATTTTCAGTCGTCCCATTTTTATAATTAATTTCATATAATAATTTTCATAATAATTTCATAATAATTTCGTATAATAATAATTTCATTATTTTGTAAGAAATGTTTTATGAACTGGAAGATTTTTAAAAATCTTCAATTTTTTCTAGTCCAGTTGTTTAAACACTTGTAACTTGAAAATTTTGCATATCACGTCGAAATAAAAAATCCGATACTATTTTTATATATAATATGAAAAACGAAAAAAAATAGTCGAGGCCATTTTATTTTTGTTGTAAATATAAATATAAAAAAGTTATAATTATAAATATTTAATTTTACAAGTTTTATGTACTTTTATAATGTTCTTAAAATTCATTTTTTCACTATAACTTCTTAAATAATCACAATTCAAAGATGATGTAAGGAAAACATGGATTCCTTGTGTCGAAACGAATCGATTGACCTATATTATTAATGCATTTCATTAAAAAATAAAAAAGTTATGGTTAATTGTATTTTCAAAAATTAATTTTTCGACTATAAATTTTCAAATAATCAAAATTTTGACTTGACGTAAGGAAAATAAATGTTCCTTGCATCGAGACGAATCGATCGGTCTATAATATTATTTCATTTCATTGAAAAATAACAAAGTTATGGTTTTATTTAATTTTAAAAAATTAGTTTTTCAACTATAACTTCTATAATATTCCAAATTCGAAGCTGACATAAGGAAAATAAAGGTTCCTTACGTCGAGACGAATCGATTGACCTATAAGATTAATGCATTTCATTGAAAAATAAGAAAATTGTGCTTTATTGTAATTTCTGAAAATGAATTTTTCGAATATAACTTTTCAAATAATCAAAATTTTGACTTGATATAAGGAAAATAAATGTTCCTTCCATCGAGACGAATCGATTGGTCTATAATATTATTTCATTTCATTGAAAAATAACAAAATTATTGATCTATTTAATTTTGAAAAATTTGTTTTTCAACTATAACTTCTCTAATATTCAAAATTCGAAGCTGACGTAAGGAAAATAAAGGTTCCTCTTGTCGAGACGAATCGATTGACCTATAAAATTAATGCATTTCATTGAAAGATAAGAAAATTGTGCTTTATTGCAATTTTTGAAAATGAATTTTTCGAATATAACTTCTCAAATAATCAAAATTTAATGTCGATGTAAAGAATAATTAATGCTTCCTCTATGAGGAAGCAAATCATATTTGCTTACAGGAAGCAAAGTGCTCATTTAATGAGCACAAAAGTTGATACAACTTCACAGCTAGTTTATAATATTATTTATATTTATATATGTATATATAATAGTATTAATATAAGCAAAGATGGCATAAAGTAAAAATCGTAAAAGCTTTCAAACCGAAATCGTGTTCCTTCGATAATCTTCGAGTTTTCGAATTCGAAAGAGGAGAAATTGGTTGCGCGCGCAACGACAGTCGGTCTCCTACTCTTGGTCACACGAACATAAAGTTTCAATTGTGTGCGGTGGTTGCCGTTTCAAATCTGGGATCACTTGACTGACTTGACTTGACATTAGTTTGAGATTTACTTCCCGGATTTTCAGAGTGACATTTCATTTTTCAAGTTCTTAGTTGCAAAAGTTAATATCCAGGAGTCAAAAATGGTAAAATTTTATATTTTTATTGATATTCGTTATCATTTCGAAGCATTTGTATATATTTTAACTTAATTTTGACAAAAAATTGTTTTCTTTAAAGAGCAAATATCTTTTTTGAGGTTATGTGCTTAAATTTTCTTCAACTGAAAGAGTATTTTAATTTGTTTTAAATAAATATAATATTACATTACGTGTTAAAGGACTTTAACGTTCGTTAGTAATAATATAACCTATTTTTAACTTTACATATTATTTTGACTTAATAAGTCTTCAATCACGAAAGTATGTTTTTTTGGATTAAAAAATTGTCTTTTTTTAAGTATTTCTTTTAAAAAGAGGTTTAATAACAATTTAATTAAACTGTATAGATTAATTTTCACCAATATCTAATATTTATCATTTTTAAAAATAAATCTACTATTTCTATCTTCAAAAACTGGAATTGTTAAAAAATGTGAATTTCGTTATAAAAATATCAATTTAACTGATAACTGTTTAGTTATAATTAATGTATTAAACAATGAATCATTTTTTTAAACAGAGTTTCGGTTACGCCGCCGCGAACGTAAAGCCCGAAATTCAGCAAAATGAATTTGGCATGGGAGACGTTAATTATGGAATTAAAAGCCCCATGGTTGCAGGGTGAGTAAACAATAAAATATTTCTAATTAAAATAATATCAAAGAATTTTAAACTGACATATATTTCCTTTGAGGGAAAAAATTCGAAATTACCGTGTTTTAATATATTTTATTTCTTAGGTTGGGAGCAACAAGACAGAAATTAGGATTCAGTCATCCTCTCGAAGGTACCGAGAAAATGGTACGATATCTCAAATTTTTTTAAACTTCATAGGAGTGTAATTCTAAAGTAAATATTATTGAAAAATATTTCGGATTGAATTAGACTTATTTAATTTAAAATACTTGCCTTGTTTTAATAGTTTACCAAGAACAAGGAACGAATGGACATGGTCATGCTGCGAAATGCCCAGGGCTTACACGCTCCAATGCGATTGGCAATGGAAATTAAAGCTGCAGAAAGAGTCGGCAGACTTCCATTTTTGCCCTCTTCAATGGCAATGCGAGATTCGCTTCTTGGAAAAGACGTAGAAATTGGGTATTTATTTCTTATTTTCCGTATCTTTATCTTCAGAAAATGACACTATTACACTGAAAAAAGGACCTTTAAATCAAAGAATATTTCTTTGATTCAAAGGAATAGTCGGTTAGAATATGGCCGAAGAAATATTTTTCTTATATCAAAGGGATATAATTATTAAAACAAAGAAAAGTTTATTTGACAGGATGGAATATTCTTTAAACGAGATAAATATTTTATTAACTATAAGAAATAAATATTTGATGTAAAGAGTAATTTACTGTATATAAAGAACTACAGTGCTGCTTCAATAAAATAATTATTTCATGCAAGTAAATATTTCTCGGTTAAAGTCAAAGTTTTTTTGATATTAGTATATTTTTCTTTGTGTAAAAGAAGCTTTCTATAAAAGAGAAAGAATATTTCTTTGAAAGAAAGAAATGGTTTTTAAAATAAATATTTCTGCAGTTCTAAGATATGCCATATTGTTCGGATTAAATAATTATTAGAGTGAAGAAAGGTTCCTTCCATGCAAAGACATATATATCGAATGCAATAAATCTTTCCTCGATTTAAATACAAAAACACTTTGCTTTAAATGAGTTACGTTTAAATTGTAATGACATGTAAAGAAATAATTTCTTTGAGTCTATGCCTGAGTTTTTTATTATACAGTAATATTTAAGAAATGCATTTCTTTGAATCCAAAAATCTTTTTTTTAGTGTATATTTATTAATCAAATTACCACTCGTTAATATACACGGAAAAAATAACTGATTCAAAAAATGGAAAAAGTTTGCGAAATTTTAATAAACAGAATGTTACTTTTGGACAGACCCAAATTTTAAGAAAATTTGGGTCTGTCCAAAAGTGACATTCTGTTTATTAAAATTTTGCAAACTTTTTCCATTTTTTGAATCAGTTATTTTTTCCGTGTAATTTTACATTAATATTTTATTCATAATTTTTCCAGATTTGAGGACATTCTCAATACTCCGGAATTTAGAGAACAAATGGGTCAACCACACGCCGTTGTAGAAAAAAGTCTCGGAATTCTGTAAGATTAGTGTTTATTTCCTTTCTTTTTTATCGATAAAAATAAAACAGGTTCGTAATTATTAATATACGACTTAATTAAAAAATATCTAGATTCAATCTTTTCCTGCCTCACCTTTAATGCAAAAATAAAATTATTTGAAGACTTCAATGTTTATGTATAGTTTTAGAAAAAAATTAATGCATAGCATCTATTTGTCGGGCCAAACGAGATCATTTACTCGTATCCTGCAGATTTTTTTCACTTCTTCAATTCCTAGATTAATTTCAACATCTCGGGAATTTTTCACACGAATTTGTATTGCTGAGAGGATTGTTTGCATTTTGTTTTCTCGGGCACAAATCACGAAAGGGAACTGGAACTTTTCCTTGTATCTAAAAATAGTTACTTTTTTAATCAAATTCGAATTATAAATGCACTATTAAATTTTTAAAATTAAAGCCCTACCACTAAATTTTAGATAGTTTTAGTAAAAACTTACACGCTGTTATAATTGCTCAAAGTATGTCTTTCTTCTTTAGTTAAACAATCAAGACCCGCTAATTTTTGCTCATTTCGAGATTCTCCAGTGAGTTTCCCTTCATCCAAAAGTTTTCCTGCTAACTCAGGATGCTTTTGTAAAATAATTTCCTTATCTGAAATAATAAAATAAAAGAATATTACAGGAACGAGATTTCATATTACATTATAAAGCACGTTCAGCTTTAATTATTAGAATTGTTTAAGTAAATTAGATAAATACCGAGAATTTTAAGTTTATCTAAATAATCATCGAAGGCACTTTTCAAAGCTTCACAAGAGGCAAAAGGTCTTTTGGAAGCTACTTCTTTTGCAGCTTCAGGACAATGTTCAATCACATTTCCAAATAGCCACTCAAATTGTTCACTTGGCAACGCATTCACTTCCGTTATACTCAAAATTCCACCCGTAGACATTTTCTTTAAATTCTGAAAAAAATTAAATTTTAAATGTTTATTTACATTATACATTTTTATATAATTTAGATTATTCTTTGCTGCACAAAGTATCTGTGATACTTACAATCGTTAACGCTTGCCGAAGAGCAACTAATCGCCTTTCATAGGTTTATCTGTTTTCTGTTAATGAACCAGAATTTCATTCGTCACATGAAACGTGAACCTCATTGGGAAAAAGTTTTATCGGCTTACGATTGTACATGTGTACCAATACTTCCAGACTGTGTAAATTGTGTTAACACACACACACAATTAAGTGAGAAGTTCTGATTAATGCAAGTGGCATTTCACAAGCGCAATTCGTACCGTTTTTACATCATGATCACGTGTCGAAGTATTTATTAAAATCTGCTTACAAAGCTTACAAAGCACAAGAAATACTAATTTCAAATTAATATTTGTAAAAAAGAGGTTTTCAAGTTTTGTGCCTTGGACTTTTTAATTTTAGAAATTTTCAATTTAAAAAGAATCTTAAATTCAAATTCAAATTTCTTAAAGAATTAGTATAAGAATACAATTAGGAAAAGAAGTGTATATTTAAATGTGTAATTAAAAAATCATTTTTTACATTCTTATTTCTTATTTACTATTTATTATTATAAATTTATTTTATTTACTTTATTATTATTTAATTTATTATTTACTTTATTTACTTTGTACTTTATTTACTTTACTAATTTATTATTTACTTATTTATTTTTTACTTTCTTCTTTTTTACATTCTTATGCAGGACCGTACGCAGGAATTCATGTTGGGGGAGTTGGAACTTTTTTCCAATAAATTATATACAATTATCGATTTACATGTTGTTTAATCATATTCACAACACTTTTGATAAGACAAAGAACGAAATATTTTTATGATTAATTTATGTTACAATAAAAAAATTTCTTTGTAACAATTGTCTTTGATGTAAAATAAAATCTTATTTTTAATTTTAATTTCTTTATGGGGGACACTTTTTGGTGGGGATAATTACTATTTATCCTATATCGAGGTGCTGCCCATGGGGGTGAAGCGGGTCAGTGGAAGGGGAGCATTGCGTGCCACTC
>CAJFCO010000257.1:97695-113444 GCA_904066015.1 Synergus gifuensis
GTCAATTCTTTCGAAAGTTATCGTGCTCACAAACAAAATATACAGACACACAGACAGACAGACAGACAGACAGACAGACAGACAGACAGACAGACAGACAGACAGACAGACAGACAGACAGACACATTCGTAAAAACATGTTTTTCGGGTTCAGGGGGTCCCAAAACGTGGACATTTGACAAAAACTGGGGGGGGAAATTTTACACAAATCTAATACCTTCTCTGATGAGAATGTAAAAAGTGATTGGCTTTTGAATGACTTGAAGTTGTAGGAAAAAAAAAAATAATAATCGCACGCGTGTTTTTTCACCCTCATCCCTTAAAATTTCACGAAAACCTTCGAAATTCTTTAAAATTAGTTAAAAAATCTTAAATATCTAGAAACCTCTTGAAAATCCTTAAAAATTCACAAAAACCTTCAAAATCATTAATCTCTTGAAATCCATGTTAAAATTTGTAGAAATCTCTCCAAATTACTAGAAACCTCTTGAAGTTTCTTAACATTTACAATCTTTTAAAATCATTAGAAATATCAAATTCCATGAAATCCTTAAAAATTTTATAATATTTTAAAAACTAGAAAAATCTCTTGAAAACTCTTAAAATTTTACAAAAACCTTCGAAATCCTTGTAAATACTACAAAATCTTTTTAAAAAATCATAAAAATCCTCTGAAATCCTTCAATAAAATTCCCTGACAAGTTTTAAATTCCTTTAAGGGCATGTATTACTTACCCGATTCCTACCTTACTGACATTTTTTTTCTCTGTAACGCTACGTCTACATTTATTGAGATACCAAATTGAAAATTTCTATAATTAAAGCTAAAGCATTAAGGTATGTTTATCTGGTCCTAAATTTTGACATTTATAAAAAAAAAAACTTTTCAAAAAAATTTTTTTTATTTTTACAAAAATTTAAGATCAGATAAACATACATTAGCATATTTTCTTTAATTTTATAAATTTTCAATTTGATATCTTTATAAATGTAGACGTAGCGTTACAGAGAAAAAAATGTCGGTAAGGTAGGGATCGGGTGAGTAATACATGCCCTTAAATCCCATAAAATATTTTAAAAACAGAAAAATCTCTTGAAATCCTTTAAAATTATTAGAAATCTCATAAAATTTAATAAAATTCTTAAAGATGCGATGTTTTTTGAAATTCATTAAAATCTCTTGAATTCTCTTAGCATTTCTGGAAATTGCATGATAAAATTTAAAATCCCTTAAAATCCTTTAAGATTATCAGAATGTGATTGGCTTTGGAATCACTTCAAGTTGTAAAAAAAAAGCAAAATAATCGCGCGAAATAATATTTAATTTTGAAGTTAGATTTTGAATTCTTCGTTTTATGCAAAAAGTACTGAACCTAAATATTTCTTCGCTCTGTACCTAGTCTTATATTTGAAAAAAGATTAGCTCTACAGAGCGAAAAAATATTTATATATAATTTTCGTTGAGTAAAATGGAGAATGGAATTTCTGAGCTTAACACTTGGGTCCAACGCCCTTAAGGGTGTTGGGTTCCCTTAACAAATATTAAAATTGGAATTTTTTCCTTCAGTAAAATTAATTAATTTTTAACTAGAATTGTGTGCACAGAGCGAGAAAATATCTAATTCAAATATTTCTTAAGTAAAATGAAAATATTCAATTTTGAAGTCAAATTATAAAACTTCATTTTATGCAAAAATTATTGAACCTAAATATTTCCTCGCTCTGTACCTAGTCTGATATTTGAAAAAAGATTAGCTCTACAGAGCGAAAAAATATTTATTTATAATTTTCGTTGAGTAAAATGGAGAATGGGATTTTGTCCTTGACACTTGAGTCATTCAACGCCCTTAAGAGCATGTGACACTTTACCATAAGAGCAATTTAGTTTCCGCAGCTTTACGTTCGTAATAATAAATTTTTTTCACTAAAACTAGGCCATTTACCTCCGTTTAATACAGACGGAAGTAAATGGCCTAGTTTTAGTTAAAAATATTTATTATTGCGAACGTAAAGTTGCGGAAAGTAAATTGCTCTTATGATAAAGTATCACATGCCCTTAAGTTATTGACCTTTATGAATAGTCCTTTAAAAAAAGTTTAAAAAATCGACAGTTTCGAATTCAAGAAATAAAAATCGCATAAAGATCTCTTTTTTCAATAAAAGCAAGAAATTAATGGTTTTAGATAAGAAGTTTTGTGCGTCATAACTCGAGGTCCTTTCTTTCAAATAAAATTTTGACGTTTCACTTCTGAGAATGCTATTTCAGAGCATTATTGTCAGAGTGAGTCGATATATAACCCACGGCATTCCTTAATTTATTGCCACGTTAATTGATCCGGAGTGTTCAGTCTTTCTGAAAGTGACATACCTGTCGTTCTGAGAGGGCAAGATTGGCCGCTAGTTCCGCTTTACGACGAATCGTGATGTAACGACTGTAATGAAATTCCTTTTCTAGTTCTAGCCTTTGATGATCCGTGTAGACTACTCTGTATTTGTCCTTTGTTCTTGTCTTCCCTGTAACATCAAAATCAATTTTTACATTACTTATTCCACCCAACAAGTAAATCATGAATATGTAATTAAATTAAGGATGTTGGAACCAAGTTCTAATCTAAAAATTCGATTTCTTCATTTTACTCAAAAAATATGAAATTTGGAATTTTTTCCATCTATAGAATTAATCAATTTTTAACTAGAATTATGCGTACAGAGAAAATATCTAGTTAAAATATTTTTTAAGTAAAATTAAAATATTCAATTTTGAAGTTAGATTTTTAATTCTTCGTTTCATGCAAAAAGTATCGAAATGAAATATTTTTTCTTTCTGCATGCAGTCTTATATGTGAAAAAAGATTAGCGCTACAGAGCGAAAAAATATTTATCTAAAATTTTCGTTAAGTAAAATAGAGAATGGAATTTTGAGCTTAACTCTTGGGTCCAATGACCTTAATAGAAAAAAGAAAAAAATCAAAAGATTGTACAATAATTTCGGGCAATAATCATGCGACATCGATACAATTTATATACCATAATAAAGTACTAAAATGAATATTTATATTTTTTTTTCTATAAAAAAAAAATTCAATTTCTTTTTCGAACGTACTCTATCACGACGATAAGGTAATATCATAAATACGCAAAAAACATCACACGCGACTTCGTTTCACATTTTATCTCGGCAAGCACGCTAATTAAACTCTGCGATAAGCATTCTCGGCGGATCAAGTGAACTTCTCAGGTGTTGAACGAAAATTCTCCAGAATTGAAAAGAAAAAATTACAAAAGAAGAATTCAAATAAATTGGTAATTAAATAATTTATTTCATTAAAATTTGTCTATTAAAAGATAATGAATTCCGACAGAAGATGTGATGGTGTCAACAAAATAAAAATCAGGTGTTAAAAACGACCTTGTCGATGTTGGAAGACGTTAAAACCGATTCTTAATTTCTTAATCGAGTTTACGATGTCCCATTACACATCGGCAACTATGAGAACCAAATGAACCGGGTCAAATGGAACAGGGAGGGGGAAAAAAGATACCGCAATTGAGAAAAAAAGGTAGAAAATGGTAGGGGAAGGTCGAAACGAAAAGAGGGGGAAAGAGTACGATTAGATAAGAATGAGCGGCCGAGATCAAAGCGGAAGACGCTAATCCACCACTCTTTGATAATACAAGTCTTCAGAAAAATTTCTACGAGCCGAACCGACCGTCACAATAAAATGTACATTTAACTTGGAATAGAAATTTAAAAAATATCTCTTGGTTTATATTCTGTATCATCTCATATCTATTTTTTAATAATGAGAATCGTATTACGCAAATTTGACTAGTAACAAAAAAGACTGTCAAAGTAAAAAAAAGTCAAAAGTCAAAGACTGTCAGAAAATGATGATATATCTTTATTTGCTTTCGTATAAATTTTTGAAAGGGAAATTTTGAATTTCGCCCCTGAGTGCGCGCATCGATTATCGATACATTGAAGAAACGATATTTGAAAAAAAAAATGAATGACGGTTAACAGCTGATTACGAATTACGTTACAATGGTTACAATCAGTTTGAATCAGTTACAATCCTTATACATTATACGTTGTTGATTAATTTGTAATTTTGATATTTTGCATAATTTGGGAGGTGAGAAACACACGCGAACTAGATTTTTATTTGTCTGTTTGTCTTGTCAAGAAAGAAAGCTGAAAATTTTAAAGAACAATTGACGAAGATGAATAATAAGCTTTAGGGTAATTTATGATGACTTTTGGTAAATTATTATTTGTTCTTTCAACAAAGGACGATTTCGTAATCGTTTAGGTTAGATTTAGAATCTCGGCAGTCTGGTATTTTAATTAATGATTATTTTCAAAACGAATTAATTTGATTAAAACTTTAAATCTTACAATTTTTTGAACACGTGAAATACGATATCACGGAGAAAACTGGTTATTAAACCGCAATATCTAGGCTAATATTATTAAATAATATTATTAAATATTATTAAACTAATATTATTAAACTGCAATATCTAGATAATCTAGCTATTTAACTATGGGACTATCTAGATATTTAGATACAATATCTTGATATTAAAACTTAATATCCAGTTATTATATAATCCAAATATTTTAACATCCAATATTTTAATAACTGTATATTTAGTTTTAACAGGGGCGAATCCAGGGGGGGTTAGGGGTTTGACCCCCCCCAAACTTTTGAAATTGTATATCCGACATAATAATAATGATAATAATAATAATAAACATACAAAAAGTCAATGTATTGTCCATGAATATTTTAACCCCTCCCCAAAATATTTTTTTGAAGCCGTCCCTGAGTTTTAATATCAAGATATTGTATCTAAATATATAGATATTATAACTAAATATCTAGATACTCGCCCCATAGTTAAATAGCTAGATATTGCGGTTTAATCTCGGGTTTAATAACCAGTTTTTTCCGCGTACGCAAAGAATGGTAAGGTTTAGAATTCATTGATCTGTAACAGTTTTCTTTTATTTTCAGAAGTCCCGATTTTTTTCATTTATTTTGCACCAAAGTTTAACAAAATTGAGGGGCTCAGAATAGAAGCGGACTAAAAAAAATGGTGGGAGCAAAAATGGGCTAAGAAGGCTACGGACAAAAAGAAGGATTATATCATATATATATATATATATATATATATATAATATAATATAATATAATTATATATTATAGATATAATATAATATAATATAATATATATATATATATATTATATATTATATCTATAATATATAATTATATTATATATTATATATGAAAAATATTTTCTTCGTTTTTGGAATCCCCTCAAAAATGAGCATATTCCTTTATAAATTAGATTATTTTCCTCTACTTTTAAGAGGATTCCTCTTTATTTGAGAGGGATCCTTTCTAGAAGAGAACAATCCTCTAAAATTAAGGACGTTGGACCAAAATTGTATGCTCAAAATTCCATTCTCTATTTTACTCAACGAAAGTTATAGATAAATATTTTTTGCATAAAACGAACAATTTACAATCTGACTTCAAAATTCAATATTTTCATTTTACTTAAAAAATATTTGATATTTTTCGCTTTGTGCGCATATAATTCTAGTTAAAAATTGAATAATTCTACATGGGGAAAAAATTCCACTTTTAATATTTCTTAAGTAAAATGAAGAAATCGAATTTTTAGATTAGAACTTTGCTCCAACACCCTTAAGAGAAAAACTTTATATACCATATTGTAGAGGAAAAATTGCATTTTTATAAAATATTTTTCTCGCGGTGAGTTATATTAAAATATACGACATAATCTTCGTTCTTAGAATTTCTTTTCTAATCCAGTTTTGCCCGTAGCCTTCTTAACTAATTTTTGCTCCCACAATTTTTTAAATTTATTTCAATTTTTTATTTTTAATTTTTAATTTAAATTAATTTAATTTAATTAATTTTATTTATTTATTTTGTTTTATTTTTGCTTTCTCATAGAGGAAGCTTTGTAGTGGTGACAAAATCCAGTTTCCTAAAAAAGGTTTTTTTCAACATATTTTAATGTCAATATATCTAACATGATGTCCTGAAAATTTGTCCGGATGTGTGTGTGTGTGTGTGTGCGCGTGCGTGTGTGTGTGTGTGTGTCACGATCCAGAAATTTCTTGGAAACGCGTAGAGATAAATTGATGAAATTTTGCATAGTTATTTCATTATACACCTAGTTGAATTTCTTACAATAGTTTAACAAAATATTTAATTTTACAAGTTTTATGTACTTTTATAATTTTCTTAAAATTCGTTTTTTCACTATAACTTCTCAAATAATCAAAATTCAAAGATGATGTAAGGAAAACGTAGATTCCTTGTGTCGAAACGAATCGATTGACCTATATTATTAATGCATTTCATTAAAAAATAACAAACTTATGGTTAATTGTATTTTCAAAAATTAATTTTTCGACTATAACTTTTGAAATAATCAAAATTTTGACTTGACGTAAGGAAAATAAATATTCTTTATGTCGAGACGAATCGATTGGTCTATAATATTATTTAATTTCATTGAAAAATAACAAAGTTATGGTTTTATTTAATTTTAAAAAATTAGTTTTTCAACTATAACTTCTCAAATATTCAAAATTCAAAGCTGACGTAAGGAAAATAAAGGTTCCTTGTGTCGAGACGAATCGATTGACCTGTATGATTAATGCATTTCATTAAAAAATAAGGATGTTATGGTTAATTGTATTTTCAAAAATTAATTTTTCGACTATAACTTTTGAAATAATCAAAATTTTGACTTGACGTAAGGAAAATAAAGGTTCCTTACGTCGAGACGAATCGATTGACCTATAAGATTAATGCATTTCATTGAAAAATAAGGATGTTATGATTAATTGTATTTTAAAAAATTAATTTTTCAACTATAACTTTTCAAATAATCAAAATTTTGACTTGACATAAGGAAAATAAATGTTCCTTGCATCGAGACGAATCGATTGGTCTATAATATTATTTCATTTCATTGAAAAATAACAAAATTATTGATCTATTTAATTTTGAAAAATTTGTTTTTCAACTATAACTTCTCTAATATTCAAAATTCGAAACTGACGTAAGGAAAATAAAGGTTCCTTGCGTCGAGACGAATCGATTGACCTATAAGATTAATGCATTTCATTGAAAATAAGAAAGTTGTGCTTTATTGTAATTTTTGAAAATGAATTTTTCGAATATAACTTCTCAAATAATCAAAATTTAATGTTGATGTAAAGAATAATTAATGCTTCCTCTATGAGGAAGCAAATCATATTTGCTTACAGGAAGCAAAGTGCTCATTTAATGAGCACAAAAGTTGATACAACTTCACAGCTAGTTATTTATTTATTTAATTTAATTTAATTTAATTTAATTTAATTTTCTAATCCAGTTTTGTTCGTAGCCTTCTTAACGCATTTTTGCTCCCACAATTTTTTTAATTAAATTAAATTTTTTAATTTTTTAATTTAATTATCCCGCAACTTATGGATTATCAAAAATATTTTAAGTTTTTCTTGTATACTTTTATACTTTTGTACATTTTTTAGGTGGTAGCCGTAAAATGCACACCCTAAAAATTAATATTCGATCCAATTTCCATAGAGAGTAAATACCCGGTCAGTTTTAATTGAGTTATGCAGTCCTGAAAAAACCTCATAACTTACAATCATCCCCCCGGTGGCTCGATGAGAAAAATGGGATGAAATTTGATATCCTGGACCATAAAGCGTGTTATGGAAAGTATACAAATGCGAGGTGGCACAATAGGGGTAATTGCCATGTCACTGACGAATAGTACCTCGCGGAAGCCCAGGAGCGTAGCAAGTGCAAAATCGGAGGTTGAGGGTGTCTGAAAATGGAACACGCGCTTTTGCCATCGGCCGACGGAGGCGTGAAATGAAAGAGCAAGCGGTGTAATGGAGTGGCAACGAGTCCCCCGAGTCCCGTTTTCTTCATCCCTTACTCATTCTTACCGAGCACAATCCTCAATTTTATTCCCGCATCCTTCCCATTTGTCATTCATATGTATATCCAGGAATTTATATTTACATTGACAAAAATTAAGTTAGATAATCTGATTTTTGTAATGATTTCTAATTCATCAGCAAATAACAATTCATTTCGATTTTCAGACCTTATCGAGCGACAGCTGCATTGACGTATCGCGATTAAAGACAAAGTTTACCTGAAGCGATTTTATTCAGATATTATTATTATATAGATATTATTATTATAGATATTATTCAGATTGATGATAACAATTTTCTAGTTCCGTTCTAGATAAAAAAAGAAGAAGATAGAAAGGCACTTGATTATTCTTTGGCCAAAATTGTAAAAATGGGTAAGAGAAAGCATTCAAAAATTGTTGAATTCTTGATTCTTTCAACGAACCTTTTGTTGAACCAAGAAAATCTATTTAAACCAACAAAATCTTTTCGATTGAATTAACAAAACTTTGATTGATTCAACAAAAATTCGGTTGGCACAACCAGCAATTTTTGTTGTCCGAACAAAACTGTGTGTGACACATATTTTAATTATTAAAATTTTTTTTTCTTATTCGCGTTTGATCTAGGCAGTATATTTTTCATATCATTGGTGTAGCATCTAGCATTACAAGCGATCCATTGAGCGATATACATGTAGTACATATGGCAGCCGGCTGATACAATGATGGGTGTGAGTTTCGATATCAGACATGAAAAAGACCGCACGCTCGGACAATAATCCCTAAATCGACATGTGTATACACATGTATCGTTGCTCGACTGTCAACAATCTCAAAGCATCGAGAAAGACTTATCACTTTTCTACAAATAAGCGTAAATATTTATTCATCAAACCTTCATATTACTATCTTCAATTATAATTATATTATCTCGTTTTCATTTATTAGTTACTGAAAGTGCTTTCTGATAAATCTGGGCACGCTTCTGTAAGCAGTTAGAAGTTACTTGAAAAGAGCAGTCTGTACTGGAATTTTCCGGGACGAAAATACGAAATACCACTCTACGAAAATCACGGACAATAACCGTGCAATTGAGGGCTACTTCGAACTTTATGGCGGCTCGCCGAGAGCGGTCAACAAACTTTATTTGAGAGCTTAAGATGCTGACGGCCGACTTCGAACGCTGCTTGTTCAAGACAATGATTGCCGGAAGCGACCTACAGGACTACGAAGGGGAAAGTACCCAAGGGATCGGTACACACTACAGCGAGAAATACAGGTAAAAAAAGTTTTCCGATATCCCAGCTCACCTGTAACATGTTTGAAAATATGTTAAAATAACTGTGCTGAACCATGGCATCAGATTATCATGCTTCCACGATCCTAAAATCTTTTAGCTTTCAGAATTCTGATCTCTAAACAGTTTCAGAGCACCGGAGATAATAGAGTGTTTTTGGAAGATAGGTGTTTATGAAATATGTTAGTTTCGGTCTACACCACGTGCAGAATTTTAGATGGGGTTCTGACAGGGTCCTGGTCAGTTTTCCCTACTTATGATGTGGCTCTAACCAGGTTAACTGGCAAAGCCCACACAAGGCTTGTAACGCTTAGGCAGAATATTCCCCTACTTAAGGAAAACTGGCCAGGGCCTTGTCAGTTTACCCAAAAAGTACCCTAATAAATACCCCACATAGGAAAAACTGCTCAATATCCCATTAGGATTAAAAAACTATTCTGCGCAATCATTATTCACAATATTTGGTTATATTAAACTATTTCATTTTCTGAAAACAAATTTTTTTAAGTATTTTGAAGGGATTTTAAATGATATTAAAGAATTTTAAAGGAATTTTAAAAGATTTTAAGTTTATTATTATTAAGTTATTTTAAGGAATTTAAGGAGATTTCAAGAAATTTTAAGTGATTCTAGGGAATTTAAAAGGATTTTAAAAGAATGTAAGGATTTTCTAGAGCTTTCATGAGATTTAAAAAATTATAAGATATCGTAAAGGACTTTAAGAGATTTTAGTGATTTTTAAGAGATTTGAAGTGATTTTAAGGAATTTAAAAGAGTTTCAATAAATTTCAAGTGATTCTAGGGAATTTAAAAGGATTTTAAGATATTTTCCAAGATTTCAAAGATATCAAGATTTCCTCTCAGATTTTCTAAAGTATTTCAGGAGAATTTGAAGCGATATAAATAGATTTCAACTTATTTTAAAGAATGTTTAAAGAATTCAGAGGAGTTTCAGGAGTTTAAATTAATTTACACATTTTGTTAATTTTTTTCAATGGATTTTAAATGATATTGACAATTTTTAAAGGATTGTAAAAGAACTTCCAAGAATGTAAGGATTTCTAAGACTTTTCACAAGATTTAAATGATTTTAGGGAATTTAAACATATTTCAAGAGATTTAAAATATTTGTAAATATTCTAAGGGATTTTTAATCAAGTGAAACAATATCAAAGGATTTTAAAAGAATATGAAAAAATTAAAGAATTTTCAAGAAATTTCAGAATTATTAAAACATGCCAAAGGATTTTTAAACATTTCAAGTCATTTTAAGGAATTTAAAAGGGTTTCAAGAAATTTTAAGTGATTTTAGGGAATTTAAAATGATTTCCAAAGAATGTAAGGATTTTCTAAAGCTTTAACAAGATTTAAAAAATTATAAGATTTTGTATAGGTCTTTTTAGATTTTAGTTAATTTTAAGAGATTTCAAGTTATTTTAAATAATGTTTAAAGAAGTCAAAAGGGAGTTCAAAGATTTTAAATTAATTTACATTTTTTAAAATTTTTTCACAGGATTTTATATGATATTGAAAATTTTTAAAGGATTGTAAAAAAACTTCCAAGAATTTAAGGATTTTCAAGAATTTTCACAAGGTTTTAAATGATTTTAGGGAATTTAAAGATATTCCAAGAGATTTAAAATATTTGTAAATATTGTAAGGGATTTTTAATTAAGTTAAAAAATGTCAAAGGATTTTAAAAGAATATAAAAAAATTAAAGAATTTTCAAGAAATTTCAGAGTTATTAAAACATACCAAAGGATTTCTAAAGATTTCAAGTGAATTTAAGGCATTTCAAAGCATTCAAAAAAGTTTGAAAATAAAAGAATGGTTTAGTATTCTTTAAAATTTGTTAAATTGAAATTTACTGAAATAACTAAAAACATGTAACTTTTTAAAATCCCTTTAAATCTCTAGTTATTAAAAATTATGAAAGTAATATAATCATAAAATGTAGTTTAATAATAATTTTCGTCAAAACTTGTTTAAAATTTCTAGAAATATATTTTTCCGTGTTTGTCAACAATATACCAATTATTAAATTTTCCAATATATATTATAAATATAACCATCTTTTATATTTTCATAAATATAATCAAGTGTGAAAAATTTTGGTATTTCCCTATTTTTACCCGATGTTTGGTTTTAACGTAAAAAACTCTTCAATGCCCTGTTTCATTATCAAAAAATTGGTATTAGTGAGATATCACTACTGTATCATTGTCCTATAAATGCCCAATAATATTGAAATATTTTTATCGAAAATAGCAATGCTGACCAGGGCCTCGTCAGAACCCTATTTTAAATAGGGCTAATTGCGGCAATTTCTACACGGGACTAAACCCCAATGTGATACGCCTGATATTAAGAAACAACAGAGAAAAAACAAAGACTGAAAGTGTTTACAGTTTAAGTCAGTTTTTAGTCTTGTTTTAAGACTAAAAAATCTTAAAACAAGACTAAAAACTGATTTAAACTATAAATACTTTCAGACCTTGTTTTTTCTCTGAATGTATGCAACTGTGTGTTTAATTGAAAAAGAATTTGTATATGAATCAAAAATGTTTAGAATCAGAAATGTTTTTCTGACGGTATATCAATACTACAACTTCTTATTTGCGAGCTTATTTGAGATGAAGAAACTGTTTTCTGGATGTATTCTCAATAATCAGGAATGAAAAGCCAGATTCTACAACGAGATATACAAACTTAAGAGATTTAAGAAAGGTTTGGGTATAGGACTGACAGGATTAGAAGATTAGCTTTCCCATAACTTAAGACCTGCGAGTGTCAATAATCTTGTTTATATTATGCCAACAATTTCTGCAGGGGGCTTTTCCACGAGGTGACATCTTTCCTAGAAGTTTTCACAGTTAATTTCTTAGCTAGTTTGTCTAATCCTTTTAAACCTACCTATTAGTGACAAAACAAGGGGATTACGAAAAGCTGGGAAGTCCCATGATTCTTTTGCAAGTACATTTATCGAAAACCTAAGTTCTCAAGTCAAATTGCAAGAAGGGATCACTGAATTTAAGGTTGAAGCCAAGTTTTAATTTTATTTCTTCATTTTACTAAACAAATATTAAATTTGGCATTTTCTCCCTTTGTAGAATTAATAAATTTTTAACTAGAATTATACTTACAGAGTGATAAAATATCTAATTCGGATATTTTTTAAGTAAAATTAAAATATTCAATTTTGAAGTTCAATGTTTAATTCCTCATTTTATGCAAAAAGTATAGAAATTAAATATTTTTTCGCTCTGTATGCATACTTATGTTTGAAAAAAGATTAGCGCTACAGAGTGAAAAAATACTTAGCTATAATTTTCGTTGAGTAAAATGGACAATTGTATTTTGAGCTTAACACTTGGGTCCAACGCCTTTAAGTCAATTTAGAATTTCGAGTATTAACGCTACTGAGCTTATGTATTTCCTTCTTATTTCAAGTTTACCAATAGTTCAATAATTCAAGGTTATAAATTTAGTGGATTGTCGATTGTCGGATTGTCTTTACTAGGGTCGGTTTGGGAAATTGTGTGCCTTTTGTCCCTTTATTATTTTCCAAGCATGAGATTAGGGAAAAATACACGACTTAATTGCCAATCCGAGCCTAGGGAACACTTTAAATAGTTGATTGAAAACAGATTTCCATAATCTGTCTGATAACAATGTAAACATTTTTATGATCTATATATAATCTATCATTTTTATTTTATAAAATTTTATAAAAGTAGAAATTTTGCAGTGCCCTGATCGGGTCCAGATCAGGGGATCTCAGATCGGGGATGAAAAACACGGCCCGACTAGGCCTAAACCTGGATTGGTTTTAATAAATTGATTTAAACAGTGTCAAAACAAAATTCACAAAAATGTGCCTTTTTTTGCACAAATTAACCTTAACCCCCCCCCCCCCCCCCCGTAAAAATAGGTCTTTTTTCAATCTAAGCAGATTTTTATAGTACCGCATTTGCAGGAAACCAAAATGACTTCTAACAACCGCGAGAGAAATCGCGTGTTTCCTCAGCAGGCTGCTTACGGAACTCTAAAGAAAATCACACAATCAAAATATACAGAAACACACACAAGTCTACAAAACACAGTTCTGAGACGGAGAGTAACATGAAATTGTAATGCGTATTCTGAATCATGCGAGCCGTGGCTTTATAAAAGCATCAGGCAGCGGTTGCCTGCAATATAACCATAAAATGCAGATAATAGTCGTTGGAAGGAATCGGAGGGTCGCGCGGAACGCAAAGAGGGACGAAGAAGGGTGAGAACCGAAGTTATAGTACGAGTCAAGATCCGCCATCTTAGATCGCAGCACGCAACCAAAGATGATACTGAAGACGGGGCATTGGACGAATGGAATAAAATGGCGTGGAATTTAATGGGATGCCTGTAAAGAAGCAGGGTGGGAATATCTAACATGCCATGCTGAGGTTGTACGTGCAACCTGCATGGACGGTCGTTAAATGGAATCTCTTTCGTGGAATTGCAGATGCTCGATTAACATCCTGTGATGTTCTCCGTTCGGCATATAATGATGGCCATCATGAAAAATCGTAATGGTTATACATCCCATAACATTCGGTTCAGGAGATTATCATTTTAATTTGAGTTGGCAAAATAAAAATCAAGAATCAACCGAACTATCGAGAGATCCAAGAACTGACAATTTTATTATTGGCGAAAAGAGAAACATATATACACCAAAGTCAATCATGCAGAACATTGAAATATCTACTAAGCGGTTAAACAACAATTTTTAGATATGGCACGAATTTGAAAAAATGGAGAAACATGCATGGGCTGTTTTTGCGTACCGAGACCATCAATACCAGCACAAAGTTCGTGAAGCGTCGAATCAGAAGTGGTACCTGAAGTAATTTCGCAAGCTGTAAAAACAGAAAGAAATACATCTTGCTCAAATATTTTTGTCTTTTAAATCTCGTCAAGAATTTATCATAGACGAGAATTGTGAAACTAATATTTTCAGACATCTTTCTAGTAGTTAGGAATTTCGTCTTGAATTTCGTAATAAGTGCCAACTTTTCCTTGCATTGGTGTAATACTTGAGCAAACAATATATCAGATGGTTTTGCTTCAATTTCTAGATTTCTGGATCTTAGAAATAGAGGATTTAAATTGTTCAGAAGGCTTTAAGATGTTTGGAAACCTAATAAATAACACAATAAATCCGAAGGGGCGAATTTTGTTTTTACGTTTTGAAAATTTTTATAAAATATTAAGTAAAATCTAATTTGTTTCTTGTTAAGAAAAAAGTATCAGATTCGAATGGTGTCCGCGTCGAGTTTACATTACAAATATTTGAGAGCAATTAAGTGTTTGCTCGTCTGTTATTTTGTTTACATACTGTGCCGTATATCTGGACCGTTAAGACGAGTTTATGACACCACACGATATGTGCCAGTTCCTCTTTTCGTTAGCGATGTCTTTAACCTCTTTCATCTATATGTAACTTTAATATTGTTCTTTCTTACGACAACAATTATGCAAAAGATTACAAGTCTCAAGGAAAATTTGCCAAAAAATGATTAAAACCCATATTTTATGCACGTGTATTTACCGATTAACTAAATATTATATCTGTATATAAATATATCTCGCGAGACGAATTCTAGAAGCGTGTCTTTTATTTGCGAACAACGTTTGTCATCATGATCTTCAACAAAATTTCACGCAATCACCAATTTTTTACGCAATTATTTCGTAACATTCTGCAATCTTAAAAAATTATTCCACATTTATTATATTTATAGAAGATAATGTTATTTTTTTTTTTGGTTTGTGAAAGAAAGAATCAACAAGAGAATCAGTTTTCATATTGTTTCACAGTATATATTAATTCATTAACTATTATTTTTTAGCTCAAATTTATTCAGTTTCATTACCGTAAATTATATATAATTAACCATTTATAGATTCTTCACAATACATATATACATATATAAAAAAATTAAGTTAATTTAAGAAACAATATTCATCTAAACCAACATATTCAATGTTTAACGGATTATTATTCTTATTTTAAAGATTTATAAACTCATCAAAATAAATATGGGGAGTTCCATTTACATACGCATATAAACTCAAACCTCGCGTTATTTTCCGTTTAGAATTTATGTCTAAATTTTTAACGTTTCAATTTATTTGTCAAAAAAACAAGTATCCTTATTTTTAATACATTTGATTCTCGAGCATACGTTAATACATTAGGGGCATTTTACATTACGTTACCATAAGAACAATTTATTTTCCGCAACTTAACGTTCGCAATAATAAATATTCAATTTCACTAAAACTATAGGCTATTTACCTCCGTTTAATATAAATATAAATAATAATAATAATAATAATAATTTAATATAAATGGCCTTATAGTTTTAGTGAAGGGCATGTGATACTTTTTACCATAAGAGCAAATTAGTTATACCAATTATA
>CAJFCO010000258.1:0-12057 GCA_904066015.1 Synergus gifuensis
TGTCTCGATCCAGCAATTTCTTGAAAACGCGTAGAGATAAATTGATGAAATTTTTCACAGTTATTTCATTATACACCTAGTTGAATTTCTTACAAAGGTTTAACAAAATATTTAATTTTACAAGTTTTGTGTACTTTTATAATTTTCGTAAAATTCATTTTTTCACTATAATTTCTCAAATATTCAAAATCGTAAGCTGATGTAAGGAAAATAAAGATTCCTTGTGTCGAGACGAATCGATTGGCCTATATGATTAATGCATTTCATTAAAAAATAAGGATGTTATAGTTAATTGTATTTTCAAAAATTAATTTTTCGACTATAACTTTTCAAATAATCAAAATTTTGACTTGACGTAAGGAAAATAAATCTTCCTTGCATCGAGACGAATCGAATGGTCTATAATATTATTTCATTTCATTGAAAAATAACAAAGTTATGGTTCTATTTAATTTTCAAAAATTAGTGTTTCAACTATAACTAATTACAAGAGTTTTTAGTGATTTCAGTAAATTTCAAGAGGTTTTAACAAATTTTAAAGAATATTAAAACATTTTTTTATTGACAAATTACTTCAAAATTTTGAAACTTTTTTAAATGTTTTGAAATTCCTTAAAATCACTTGAAATCTCTTAAAATTCACTGAAATCACTTAAAATCCTTTACAATATCTTATAATTTTTTAAATCATGTGAAAGCTCTGAAAAATCCTTATAAATATTCTTTGGAAATCCTTTTAGATTCCCTAGAATAAAATTTCTTGAAATCTTCTTAAATTCCTTAAAATCACTTGAAATCTTTTAAAAATCCTTTTAAAATACTTTAATATCATTTAAAATCCCTTCAAATACTTAAACAAATTTTTAATACTCTAAAATCTTGAAACTCTCGTAAACTATTTTCAAAATTCTTTAAAAATTTCTTAAAATCACTTATTGTTTATATATAATGTATACCTCTTTTTTATAATAGGACGTTTATTTTCAGAAAATTGAATAGTTTCATATAATCTAATATTGTGAAAAATGATTCCACAGAAGAGTTTTTTAACCCTTTTTTAACTGACCAGGACCCTGTCAGAACCCCATCTAAAATTCTGCTCGGGAGTGAGATCTAGCTACTAAACAGTTTTCTACGTGAAATTATGTTCAAAAAATTCATTTTTAAAAAATTCATTAAGTATAACTTTCTTATTTTTTAATGAAATTCATTTTCCTTACATCAGCTTTAAATTTTAAATATTTGAGAAGTTATAGTGAAAAAATAACTTTTACGAAAATTATAAAATTACACGAAACTTGTAAAATTAAATATTTGGGTAAACTCTTGTCAAAAAAATTCAACTTGGTAAATAGTGGAATAAATATGCCAAATTTCATCAATCTATCTATACGCGCGGTTCTATAGATATTTCAGAATCGTTAAAAGCGTGACACATACATACACACACACATATGCATACATCCGGACAATTTGTCAGGACATCATATTATATATATTCCACTTAAAATATGTTCAAAAAAACCTTTTTTTAGAAACTGGATTTTTGTCACCACTACAAAGCTTCCTCTATGAGGAAGCGAAAATGGTAGATAATAAAACACAGAATTTATTGTTCATCAATAACTATACTTTTTACAAAATTTGTAGATACATTTGGTTTGCTTCAATTCGAGCTTTAATTTCTACTTTCTGGATTGACATGATACATATATCTATTAAGTTAAAAGACACGTTGTATGTTGTAATTTTAAAATTTAGTGTCCACATTGCGATTTAGTCAAGTCAACAATGCTGCCAAGATAACGATATTCGTCATGTTGTAAGCTGTAACGAACAGGCTCTGTCTTATTCTAGTCTTTCACAGCCACAGCGAAGTGTTTATGACGCAATAAAAAAGTAAAAATAGAAAACATTTTTATTGGTTGATCATTAAAGCCGCCTGAGCGAGCAAGGAAGATGTTAGATGTCTACCAATTAATAGCTCGCGGCCCTCACCGCGAGGAAACGATGTACAATTCTCGTACATGACCCGGACCTGCCTTTGCAATCCTTGTTTATTTATACTTATTTAATTTAAACAACCTCTTCCCCATGCAGCCTTTTGTTCTTTGTGGCTCCTTCAAATAATTTCTAAATTTATCATGAAATTATGTTGATATTAAAATATAATCAAGCTTTTAAATTACTTTTTTTTACAATACAAATAAGATAAAAAAGATGTAGTTAAATTTTATGATGAAACGATTTATATGTTTTCATAATGAATCAGTGTCATATATGCCTTTATAATTATCAACTTTTCACAATTTTAGGAATTAACATTTTATCTTTCCTGAACAGGAAAGATAATGCTAAGTTAATGCTACTTATGCAAGAATTTCACGAACATATTTTAGAAATTAAATTCATATAATTTTCATTTACAAAAATTATCCAATATTTAGTTAGGAACGTACACTTTACAAAAGAAAAAAAAATGTACTCGATCTGTTCGCACCAGAAAAAAAAATTCCTGTACTATTGATACATTTTCCCAAAAAATCAACACTTTTATCATCTTCCATCCCATCGCTTTTTCTAAATACTGAAAGAGAATCGACGGAAACTTGAAACGCGAGGGATGAATAAGCCTGCTAAGGCTTATTTCTCCACGTTTCGAATTTTACAACTCGAGTCGGGACCTTAACTGGGTCTGGCACAGGCCTTTGGAAACCGCATTTAAACAATATTAATTTTATTGCTGGGTAATCACAACGTCTCGAAAGGGAAGAGAATCTTCCTTTTTCATCTGCCAGTCGCCCAGGTATGCGATGCTCCCTTGCAGAAGGAAAATGAGTTTTTATGACCATCTCCAAGGACAAGTTATGCTTCGGTACGAGGAAAAAAAACAGTTGTCGGAGATTTCGCCGACATTTTAAATTTTGTTATAGGTTTAGGGTGCACTTAAGCGCATTAGGACCTGCAACTATGAGAATAAGTACACTTCATTTTGGGTACAAAGAACCGAGAGAATGTTTCGATAATCCTCTGAGTATTCACAACATTTGGTGATACGGGATACCAGTTTGCTATTTTTTCCGTGTGGAACAAAAAAACCTGGAAAAAATTTTCAAGGATGAAGTGGAGGAAGAAACATGTGGATCGGATTATTCAAAAATGTTGTAAAAGATTGTAAAGTACTGAGTGGAGTCGAGCTTCTGGAGATAGTTGTTAATTTTATGGAGGATGGGATTAAGTATATATAGGGGGCGAATCCACTTTTAACTTGTAACTTTTAACTTTTGAGGATTAGGAAATATTTTATTTAAGTTTTTAGGGTGGCTTATGATTTAGAGATTTTAGAGTATAAGGATAGGTACTTGTTATAAGATATAAATCTATAATCTTTCTCTAATATTTAAATTTTAAATAAAAAAGTATGGCAATTCGAATTTTTAAAATAATGACTAGTATTTGATATTTTATAACTTGAAATATAGTAATTATATGAGTTTTAATCCACATTAATTCAATATTTTTTTTATAACGTACGTTTTCAATGTGACATTTTACAATTTTTTTTTATATAAATGATCAATTATTTTATACTGGTAATACAATTTGTTTTTTTAGTAAAGTACAATTTTACATCTGCTGTAAAATCTTGCAACTTTATTGGTATGAAAGCGAATTTACCCCACACACTATCTTTATAGTTTGTACTATAGAATTTATACTATACACTAACCACAGAACACTAAAGTAACTAAAGAATTCTTTACAAAGTTACATGAACACTTTTTGATTTAGAAATAGGTAAATCAAAGTGTAACAAAAATAAGACTATTTTTGTGCCTTTCTATACCCTACGGGAATTTTTTTTCTGCAATATCCATTTCTAAAATTGAAATACATAACGAGTTGAAAAATTCTACAATTAAAGTTATGTTATGTAAAAAGGTAAAAATTGGATAATTACTTGATGACCTTATAATATTTTAATCTATTAATGATGTGCGTTAGACATACAAATGAGTGTAAATGCAAAAACCAATTTGTTTATCAAATCGATTATATTTAATTAGCTATAGGGTCGATAAACAAATTTAATATGTTTATATTGTTTACAATATTTAATCTAACTGAGATTTATTTCTAAAATGCCTGCCAATATTGTAAAGTCGCTATTTGAGAGTCTTTTTTTGATTCGTGTAATTTATATTTGCACATATAAATTAATTACGCCACACTCCACACATAGGATTGTTTAAAAAAATATTTATACAAATTTATAAAATTCTGAAATGATAAGAAGCAAGGACATTTAAAATTTCAAGTGTAAATATTATTATACTCCATCATCTACAACTAACTTTACACAATATCGCAAACATGGCGCGTGAATTTCCTTATCATTTATCAAGGCATAAATAATTTCCACCTCAATCTCATTAAAACTGTTTCTGTCTGTCCGAGAGAACGTTTTTATCGGATTTTAAACTTTAAAGGCAGTTGTAAAACATTTTTTATATCATGCAGCCTTATTGACTGTAAATTTTTCAAAAAACTTTTTTATTTGAATAAAACATTATAATTTTCATAGCTTCTTATTTTTTTAAATTTATTAAAGATGTAAATAATTTCAATGTGATTCCAATCAATTAGAGATAGTAATACGCAAAAATTTAAGTTAGTATGTATTCCACAAAAACTTTATTCTGAAAAAACTACAAAGAACCAATAAAATTAGGGTGCCCGCCAAATTATATTTCAAATTAAAAAAAAAAAAAAAAAAAAAAAAAACAATACGTTGATGAATTTATTTTATTAACTTGTCTATAAGATTTTAATTCATTCTGAATATAAGTACTGAAGTTAAATAAGTAATTTATTTATACTTTGAAGCAATTATACATATTTTTAAAATTAGGTATAAAGCGGGGCCATCCCCCGATATATGGATGACCCCAAGCCTTAAATTGGAAAATGATTTGCGTGATGATTTATTAAATATTGAAGCAATTTCATCATATAATAAAATTGCTTCAATATTTAATAAATTATCTCGCAAAACATAAAAGAAAAATCTGAAATCTATCTGCGATTAACTCCAGTTGATTGTGAACTGGTTTAAGTTTTTATTTTTTAATTTTTTAACATAAAAAATGGGATCTTGATCTTATTGGAGAACATAAGAATTTTAGCTCCGCCTATAGATTCTCTGGTTTCTGCCTTTCAAAAGGTAAAAAGTGTTTCAGATCGCAGAAGGGGAATTCTGCAGACCAGCCTTTTACGTTTTTTAAATGGGGGGCCGAGCCTATGTGTAGAATGGTCCAATATGTATAAACCGGTCGAGCCACTCCAAGAGAATCGATGGCATCGTTTTTTTTTTTTTTCAAGCTGAATATAAAAGACCTCGATTCTCGAATAAAAAGGGCCGCTGAGGCCCTTAAAAATGGTGACTCAGAAAATATCAATTTTTACTTTCAAAGTTCTTTTGAGATTAACATTTTCTTAACTAAACTAAAAATTTAAGTTATAGTATCAATTCATAAATCTTTTTCATCAAAATACACTAAGAACTAATAAATACTTTTAACATAAGAGCAAATTTAGTTTCGCCAACTTTATGAATAAAGATTGTTGTTTGAATAATTTGTATTAGCTTTTTATTTGGAATTTCTATTTTTTTGCAAATAATTCAAACGATTTAAAGTTCCAAGTTTAATTTTTGATTTATTTCTTAAGCGTGTTGGAGCCAAGTTCTAATCTAAAAATTCGATTTCTTCATTTTACTCAACAAATATTAAATTTAGAATTTTTTTCCCTCTGTAGAATTAATTAATTTTTAACTAGAATTATATGCGTACTGAGCGAAAAAATATTTATCTATAATTTTCGTTGAGTAAAATGGAGAATGGAATTTTGAGTTTAACACTTGGGACTTTAAAAAGCCTTCGATTTCGAAAATAATATTTCTAAAATAGTATTTAATAATAGCATTAAAAATATATTTAATTTGAAAAAATTGTATTTATTAAGAAAGCATTCGACTAAGTAAAAAATTTTAAATCTTCCACTTTTCTGTAAAATATCTTCTTCTGGCAGAAAACTTCGGCAGAATAATAAAAAATCATAAATCATAAATAAATATGACATTTTACAAGAAATATTGATGTCTACTTATTAACTTAACAAGGAATAGCCACTTTGAAGGATTAGGACGCGTCCTAATTTTTATTGAGGGAGAAATTAGTATTTGAAAATTGGACCCTAAACCTAAAGGTCCAAAGGGCAATAAAACCAATCAGGACTAAAATAAGATGGTTTCTAAAAAGAAAATCGGGAAATTTTCTAAAAAGTCTTTCGTCATTCCTCAAAAAGCTAAAAAGTCCTAAATTTCAGGCACCGATATAGAGAAGAGCTTTGGGGGTAATTTTTAATGCTAAACAATAAATCGAAATACAAGTTTTTAGAAATAAATTGAATGAGGTGACATCTGTTGTTTGGGAAACCGAAGTTGTATTCCTTCCTATGATTTTCTCAACAGAAAATAAGGAAGGATCCAATCGATATTTAAAAAACTATAATACATAATACCGAATAAAATTTTTTATCTATTCAAATTCTAATTGTTTGTATTTGATTACAATTTTATGTTTGATTATTGTAACCATTTTATTAGACAAATTAAAGAAATTTAATATTTCACGAAATAAGACCATAATATACGTATTTATATTTTTGAAAAAATAATAAATATTATTTATATTTATTGTCAAAAAACATAAATTAAAATCATTTAAAATTTATTTTTTTTTTTAAGATTTATTTTTTCCAGAGTCTCCCAAATGTCAAGAAATTTTTTCTCACTGTTTGACTATTTTTAGAGGCATCTAAAAATAGCCAAACAGTGCATTTGTTAATTAAATTTTTTTAAACAATTATAAATTGTTATTAAATTACTAAATCGGGTAAGTAAATAACATTTGTCTATAATTTTTAGCCAATTCAGTGCGAATCAATTGACGAATCACTGTCAATCCTCATGAATCCATTTTCACTCACTTATTTGTTTATAACAAATTCACTAAATTTTTAAACAATAGCTAGGCTATTGTAAAACTTTCCTGGATAGTTGCTTCATTGATTCTAGGTATTTGGGATTGTATCCAAGTATTTCTCGAAACCCGGTGTTCAAAAAACAAAAATTTTTTTTTTCATTTTTGTTATATAAAAAAAAAGAAATTTTTTTTTCAAAATATGGATTGACAGTTTTTTGCAGAATTTTATAAGCTTTAATTTAAGAAAAAAAGTTCAAATCGGTTCAAAAATAGCTTCTAAATATCAATTTGTCCGCGAAATTTTTTTAACTCATTGTACGCCGTCCAGCTAGCCCGATAGAATATAATAAATCATATTTAATAAAGTATTCAATTTCAACCGTCCACTTTTTAATTTTGAGAATATTCTACATACTATAATAAAAAATTACAGAAAAGATTATATATTCAAATCAGAGATGCCTTTTTCAAAATATTTCAAAGTGTTTAAGAAATTGTTTCATAACAATATTACTCTAAAAATGAATTTTTAACGATTCAAATTGAAAATTGAAAAAAATACGGGTCATTGTTTTAGTCTATAGAATGAGAGAAAAAAGTTTCAGCGAAATCAAAAATTTGGTTGTAAATTTTAAATGGAATGACTCATATACAAAGCTAGTGAAGCAGTTGATTATTACACTGGACAACAAAATATGACCTATGTCGGGTTGGGATGAAATATATCATTTCCATGGTAGTTTTCTGTGCTGAATCCAAATCTGACCTCCGTTTTTTTCGTTGATCTCAAATTTTGGAGTTTTTTTGAGTTAAAAATTTTTTCGAAAAATCACAAATCGTGTGATAAAAGGGTGAAAAAATTTTTTTCACAAAAAGCGATACATGCCTTCGATGCGTTTTTTAACGCAGAATCCATTGGTGTTTTTGTTTTTTCGATATCTCATATAGTTTTTCAGATATTTTTAAAAAACCAAAAAAAAACACGAAAAAAAATAAATTTACAAAAATCCTTATATTTAAGTGAATTAATTTTATTTTTTAGTTTTTCAGGTCTCATTCTCTTCGTTTTTTGATGCAGAAAAAATTTAATAAAAGTTTACAGTTCCAGCTGTAACGGTTCGGAAGTTACTTGACAGAGAACTTGTCTCTTTCTATAGAGTTCCCAATTTGACGGTTTACAAGTACTCGAGACAAATCATTGTACTTTTTCTAATATCTCATTGCAGTAATGTCTTTAATATTTGCAATATTTATCATATTTACAGACCTTTGTGTGGAAGAAAAGTGTTCATGGCGCATGCGCGTCTCCCCTCCACTTCACTCCCCTCCATTATCACACTACTCTTGTTCATATCGCCCTATTCGTTCTCCGCGCTATCTGATCTTCATTCGATTCTAGACCTCTGTGTAGTCACAACATATGCTACCTTGTACCTGTTATAGAACTAGAATTATTTCTACTTAATTAAAATATATTTGCGGTAAGCTTTTATTTCAGTCTCAGTTTGCAACGATCGCAAAATGCAGAACAGCTGCAAAAATCATCCCGATAGCTTTTGCTACGTTTGCGGTATTTTCATCCCACTAAAAATGAGACAAAACATTTCTCTCCCATTGCTTTGCTATCAAAGCAATGGATAAAAATGAAGGTCATCGTTTCTTGAAAAGAAAATTCCCTAAACTTAGTGAAGCTAAAATCAAGGAAGGAGTTTTTCAAGGACCCCAAATCCGACAACTAATGTTGGATTGTAATTTTGAAACAATCTTGACGGACCTTGAGAGGAAAACTTGGTTGTCAGTAAAAGCAGTCATACAAAATTTCTTGGGGAACACAAAATCCAGAAACTACAAACACCTGATAAACACTATGCTGCAGAACTTCAAGGAAATGAAAGTGAACATGTCACTAAAGATTCACATTCTTCACTCGCACTTGGACTTCTTTCCAGAAAATTTAGGGGCAGTCAGTGATGAACACGGGGAACGGTTTCATCAAGAAATCGCTGAAATCGAAAAGAGATACCAAGGTAACTGGAGTGTGAACGCTTTAGCAGACTACTGCTGGAGGCTCATGACTGATGAACCAAATGCTCATCACTGTCGAGCATGCAAAACAAAAAGTTTCTAGGGAGTATAAGTAGCAGCTTATAAATATATTTAAAAAATTTTTAAATTATTATTATTATTCTTATTGCAAATATTAAAGACATTACTGCAATGAGATATTAGAAAAAGTACAATGATTCGTCTCGAGTACTTGTAAACCGTCAAATTGGGAACTCTATAGAAAGAGACAAGTTCTCTGTCATGTAACTTCCGAACCGTTACAGCTGGAACTGTAAACTTTTCAAAATTTTTTCTGCATCAAAAAACGAAGAGAATGAGACCTAAGAGACTAAAAAATAAAATTTATTCACTTAAATATAAGGATTTTTGTAAATTCATTTTTTTCGAGTTTTTTTTTGGTTTTTTAAAAATATATCAAAAACTATATGAGATATCGAAAAAACAAAAACACCAATGGATTCTGCGTTAAAAAACGCATCGAAAGCATGTATCGCTTTTTGTGAAAAAAATTTTTTCACCCTTTTATCGCACGATTTGTGATTTTTCGAAAAAATTTTTAACTCAAAAAAACTCAAAAATTTGAGATCAACGAAAAAAACGGAGGTCAGATTTGGATTCAGCACAGAAAACTACCATGGAAATGATATATCTCGTTCCATCCCGACATAGGTCATATTTTGTTGTCCAGTGTTACCATTCCATACAAGAATTCGCAAACACCTATAAATTTCTAGAATTTAATCATACAATTTTAAAGAAAATCGTCGAAAGCAAGTCATTTTCGAGTTAATTAAAAGCTTACATTCTACAAAGCCCCATATTCAAACTCAATCTTCTGAAGATTGGGGAGAAATTACAATTGAATATATCAACTTTTTCTTTAAAGAAGAAGCTTTGAGGCGAGAAGAGCAAAAGAAAACGGATATTCAATGTTTCATTGTTGTGGTATCACAAGGATTAACGGTGTCTCATGCAGAAATCGCCATACTGGTTCACGGAAAAAACTGATATGGGTACAGAAACTAAAATTTTATAGTTATGTAAAATATAGTTGCCTTGACTGAGTTTTTGGCTGAGACAACTTTTACGTGTGGTCTAGGTTAAAAGTAAAATAGTTGACACAACCACATGCTCTTGGCTATGGTCTTGTGACTCTTACAACCTCAGTATTTGTATCTTTAGTCGTTCGGATTGTTGCCTTTCCTTTCGCGCGTAGTTGCCACAACCACATGCTGGAAAAATCTTCTGGCGTTGGCCAGTCCCAGACTAGACCGTCTAGACTCTAATCTGGCGTAGATCAGACGGTCTAGTCTGGGACTGTTCAGAACTGTAACACTTTTGCAAAGTTTGTGGCCAGACGGTCTAGCCAGTCGCTGGTCTG
Source organism: Synergus gifuensis (assembly GCA_904066015.1). Lineage (NCBI taxonomy): Eukaryota > Metazoa > Arthropoda > Insecta > Hymenoptera > Cynipidae > Synergus > Synergus gifuensis. Next base: position 10,495 of record CAJFCO010000258.1, read on the forward strand.
TCGCTATTTAGCCACTAGTGTGTTACTGATTGAGAACTGATTGAGAAGTTACAATGACAAAATAAAAATAAATCTTATGAAAAAAAATTATTAATTAAGAACATGGTTTATTCGTTGATATATTATGAATATACTTATAAATAATCGATATTAGTAAATTTTATCGCATATATAACAAATAAAATTTCGCACGCAACCTGGGAGGAATCGAACGCATGACCTATCGGACAGAAGTCAATAACCTAAACCATCACCCTAACTCATGAGATAGTATACCAAAATTTTTTTCACGATACACTCAACCATACACAAATATTAAATTATCTCAAGATAATTTCATTAAAAAAAGTTCTTTCGTTTACAATGAATAAAATATGTATATAAAATTTTTAATATTTTTAATGTGCACTTTTACAAAACCTAAAACCGTAGAATTGATTGATATAATATGATATTTTATTGGCAAAACAAAAATTTTTTGCAACAAAAAAAACTAAAGGCATCATCAATAAAGGCATCATGTCAATAAAATTAATGTTAATGAAAACTTTTAGAGTATTTCCTCTATTAATGAGTTGCATTAAAATTGATGTAAATAAAAACCAGAAATTTATTTTGATAATGTTAGTTTTGCATTTTGTATAAGTTTAGATACCCTATAAATTTCTCGAAAATGGTGAAAAAAATTTGGCTGATTGGCACTTAGAAATTTTTATGGTGTATGGATTGCTGTCCAGTCCCAGATCTGGGCCAGACTAGACTGTCAAGCCTATAAGAAAAAAAAAATGATTTTTAATAGTGTTAATTACTTCTTTTGTATAATTTTAGACAACGTGACAGTTTTTCGAAATGGTGAAAAAAATGTTGCTGATTGAAACTTAGAAGTTTTTATGGTATGGATTGCGGACCAGTCTCAGATGTGGTCCAAACTAGACGGTCAAGACTAGACAGTCTAGACGATGCCAGATCTGGACCAGATCTGACATCAGACTGCCAGAAAATTTTTCCACACGGGAGTGTGTGGCTCTGACAACCATAGTGTTGTGGTTATCACAACTACAGTGTTTATACATCTACCTGTTCTTATTGGTGCCTTTCTTTTCGCAAGTAGTTCCGCACTCTTCGATGCGTTACCGCATGCGTTACCGAATCACGTGACCCACGCCATGTCAGTCAGTCGTGTGTTGAAAACAGTGTTGCCAGACCGTATCATAATTATGTAATCGTACCATAATTTTTACTCTTGTACCATGTACTATCCCTCGCGTACCATACCTCTTAAATATACCATAATTTTACAATATTTATGTTTTTAAGTTTTCTTTTTAGAAAAATAATGACTAAGGCAGAATAGCCCATAAGAATTATTTTCTGCCCTATATAAAGCTTGCTTGACCAATTAATTTTAAGTGAATCCAAGTAAATCGACGAATGAAATGGTTCGGTTCATTATAGGTTTTGAATTTCCCGCATTTGCGCACCCTGTCATCTTCCGCTTTCATTTCTGGAAAATTTGTTGCGTTATAAAATTATAAAATTATATCAAATTTTATTCAAACATAA
>CAJFCO010000258.1:20942-31640 GCA_904066015.1 Synergus gifuensis
TTTTTTTCATCAAAATGGGTCGAGCCATTTTCAACAAAAATCCCTTTTTTTATTTTTCTTTCCCCCTCCATATCTCCCATAAAAATGGGATTTTGAGGTTGAAACTTGGTGGAGTTTCATACCTTATGGATACGAACTTATGACATTAATTTCAGCTTTATACATGCGGGGGCAGCACACACATGCTTATCCTGCTATACCCTTTCCGCCAATTTTCACTATCATATTCGTAATTAGCGCTTCAAAATACATAAGTATACGAAGTCCGAAGAAAATCGGAGGTCCACCCTTTTCGGAAGTTTATCCTTATTTTCAAGCGCTTAAAAAATAATTATGTAAAAGAAACGCTATTTAAAAATTCCCACACTTTACCACTGTTTTGATTCGCAGTTGTCATGGTAAAATTGATCAACAAGCTCGTAGTGCCTTAATCAAAACAATTGAACTATGTCATAAGAGAAACAATTAGTGTCTTAATTGAAATCTACAGTGAAGCAATTTAAAAAAACTTACACCTAATTATTGAAAATAAAATGAAGTTAAAAATAAAATTTGGAATTTAAAAAAAAAGGATACACGTAAAACAATTAAAGAAATAAAGTTTTCAAGCCTATCTTAATTATAATAATCGTTTAATCGCTACTCAAATAAAGTTTAGATAAAGTTAAATTAATTAAATGGTTCAAATAATGTGCTACTTATAAAAGAAGTTTTGATACTAAACTATTAATAATGAAGAAAAATTATTTAAAAATAAATTTAATTTAAATAGAATTGAAATGTATACAATAAATGAAAAAGTGAGACGAAAAAGTATTAAATAAAAAAAATACTATTTAAAAAAATACTAAATTTGAAAAATTTATACATATTACTAGCATTCTAATAATAAAAATTTAAATAATAAAATATGACGCTGGTTTTAACACGGGTGGATTATATATCGGTGGGTGTAACAGCTCGAGGAACAACAAAACTTTTACCTTCGGATTTAAAACAAACGCAAAAGTTTGTAGTTGGTGACTACGATGGGATTCTTCATATTTATGGTAATAAAACAATGAAAAGAAGATTATTCAGCAATTAAAAATAGAAACCTATTTTAAGGGCGTTCGACCCAAGTGTTAAGCTCAAAATTCTATTCTTCATTTTACTCAACGAAAATTATGAATAAAAACTTTTTCGCTCTGTAGCGCTAATATTTTTTCAAATATAAGACTGCATACAGAGCGAAAAAATATTTAATTCCGATGCTTTTTTCATAAAACGAAGAATCCAAAATCTAACTTTAAAATTGAATATTTTCATTTTACTTAAAAAATATTTGAACTAAATATTTTCTCGCTCTGTACGCATAATTATAGTTACAAATTTATTAATTCTACAGAGGGAAAGTTCCGAATTTAATATTTGTTAAGGAAAATGAGGAATTCGAATTTTTAGATTAGAATTTGGCTCCAACACCCTTAAGCAATCTTTTTCTTTTAAAAAAAATTTCAATTAAAAATATATTTCAGAATAATATTTTATATTAGACTATTTATCATAAAAAATTAAAATGCATTAATTTTTTTTAAACAGGTATGAAGAAAAATGAACTACAACTAAATTTTAAATCATTACCGGGACCAAAAATTAATGGACTAGTTTTGGGAGGAGCAGTAAATACTGTACGAGACAAAATTTTTATTTGTCACGGAAATACTGTCAAGGGATTTTCGAAAAAGGGAAAACTTTTTCTCGATTTCGACACAAATCTTCTTGATGAAATTACATCAATGTAAGCACATAAATAAATTATTCATAAAATCCATTTCCGGGGAAATCAAAATAATTAAAAACTTTAAGGGCGTTGGACCCAAGTGTTAAGCTCAAAATTTCATTCTCCATTTTACTCAACGACAATTACAGATAAATATTTTTGCATAAAACGAAGAATTCAAAATCTAACTTCAAAATTCAATATTTTCATTTTACTTAAAAAATATTTGAATTAGATATTTTCTCGTTCTGTACGCATAATTCTAGTTAGAAATTGATTAATTCTACAGAGGGAAAAAATACCAAATTTAATATTTGTTGAGTAAAATGAAGAAATCGAATTTTTAGATGAGAACTTGGCTCCAACACCCTTAAATGAAAATCAAGTCGTCATTAAAAATAAAAGTAGAATGACTCACTCTATTTATTTCTTTTTTTTTGATTGAAGGTACGTTTTGGGACCCGATTTGGCAGCTTGCTCTCGAGATCTTTACCACAGATATCGAGATTGCAAAGATGCAGATTCTTACTTGGTTGGAGAAAAATTACTCGATGTAGTTTTGCTTCCTACAGATGGTGGTTCCGTTTATGGTATTCTTGCCTGCAGTGATTTTGCTGTAAGAAAAAAAGAAAATAAACATAAAATGCAAATGTAATAACGAAATAAAAAACCAAGAATAACATATTTTTACGTAATAATTTCCAGATACAAATTTCAAGTTAAATTTAAATTAAAAATTAAATTTCTATTTTTCAGATACGAGTTCTTTATGGAACGAAAAGCCCGACTTTAATCAGATTACCTAGTGTCCCATCAATTTTAAAATTGTTCAGGTAAAATTGCAACAAAAACAAAAATTTCTGATTTTATTTTAATTATAAAAATGTTAATTACAGGGAAGGCAATGTGGAATCGAAAGACCACATTTTGATGGGAACCCTCGATGGAAAAGTAGGACTTTTAATTCTCGAGAGTAACAAAACTTTAAGAGTGACGTGGCTCTTAAATTCTCAAAGTTCAGAAATTACAGCTTTAGATACTTTTGAATTACAAGACACAGTGGATTTTATCGTGGGAAGGCAAAATGGTATCGTTGAGGTTTTCGCTTTTTCGACAGACGAGGATACAATCCCAACTTTAAGATTTCGTTACGTTCGTATTCACAAAATCATTTTAAAACGAAATTTAAGGGTGTTGGAGCCAAGTTCTAATGTAAAAATTCGATTTCTTCATTTTACTCAACAAATATTCAATTTTCAATTTTTTTCCTTTTGTAGGATTAATCTCAATTTTTAACTAGAATTATGCATACAAAACGCGAACATGTCTAATTCAAATATTTTTTAAGTAAAATGAAAATATTCAATTGTGAAGTTAGATTTTGGATTCTTTGTTTTATACAAAAAGTATCTAAATTAAATATTTTTTCGCTTTGAACGCAGTCTTATATTTGAAAGAAGATTAGCGTTACAGAGCGAAAAAATATTTTTCTATAATTTTCATTGAGTAAAATGGAGAATGGAATTTTGAGCTTAACACTTGGGTCCAATACACTTAAATAAATTTTAAATATACCATCATAATTAAGTAAGCTTACGTCTAATTAATTTAGAATTGTGGAGAGAGTATTAGCAGTTTAAATGGAGGAGTCGTGGGAGCGATCGGCTATCCAGAAGTTTTGGTAACGACGTATTCGGGAAGAATTTTTGGCCTTTCGACAAAACCACCAGGTTTGTTAGAAGCAATGCAAAATGAGGGAAGCTTCGTAAAATTAAAAGTGGAAATTGAACAATTGGAACAAAAGCTAAGAGAGGAAAACGATTTTCCTACTTTCATGCCAGAAAATCTTCAACCTTTAATTTTATCTGTGAACCACAGGTAAAAAGTATTTTTAAACAAATGTTATTTTTCCTTTAAGGGTTGTTGGAGTCATGTTCTAATCTAAAAATTCAATTTCTTCATTTTACTCAACAAATTTTAAATTTTGAATGTTTTTCCTCTCTAGAATTAATAAATTTTTAACTAGAATTATGCGTACAGAGCGAGAAAATATCTAATTCAAATATTTTTTAAGTAAAATCAAAATATTCAATTTTGAAGTTAGATTTTGAATTCTTCGTTTTATGCAAAAAGTATCGAAACTAAATATTTTTTCGCTCTGTATGCAGTCTTATATTTGAAAAAAGTTTAGCGCTACAAAGCGAAAAAATATTTATCTGTAATTTTCGTTGAGTAAAATGGAGAATTGAATTTTGAGCTTAAAATTTGGGTCCAACGCCCTTAAAGTCTTTTTTTATTTAATAAGGTTTGTTCATCGTATATGTTTCTAGAATGGTTTTAAATACAGAGGATGCTTCTTATTCATTGTCAGTGGAATTAGACACCCCAATTGATAATGTTTTAATTCAATCTGATACTCCTATCCAACTTTTGGATGTAGAAAGTAATAGTGCAGTCTCCAGTTTATCAACTTGCAACCCTAAGGAGGGAAATTTTGTTTTAGCGACTTATCGATGCCAAGTTAGTGCATTTAAATATTTTATAAAATAAATTTTCTTTAACAAAGTATCAGAATTTTTAAAATAAAATTAATCCACTATTTCAGGCAAATACAAAAATGCTAGAAATGAGACTTAGAACAATCGAAGGGCAATCTGGAACTTTACAAATTTATGTAACATCTCAAGTAAGTTTCGAGAGAAATTGAATTATTATTTGAAATATTGTTTTACTAATTTGAATTTTTTAGGTGCAACCAAAATGTTGTCGCAGAATTCTAATTCCAATTTCTGCACTTTCCCTTCACACGAGATTACACGAGCAGGACAAACTAATTGGGGGACCATTTAACGAACTAAAATTGAATGGAAAATTTTCTGTTGCCGAGGTATTTTTCCAAATATCAAAACTTAATTGAAGGTCTTCGAATCGAAAGTAAAAATAAAATTTGAATTAATATATGTAGATGCACGCTTGGCTTTCTCTGGTATTACCAGATGCACCAGAAAGGCCTTTTTTACAAGACGGTGAAGCAACTTTAATTTACACATCTTGCTTTATTGGAACAAATCTCAAATGCAAGTATAAGTAAGTTTTGAGCATCTTCTCGAAATTCTTCGGAGTATTCACATTAAATTTATCGTTTTTTTAGAAAAGGAAATGCGATTTTCCTCAGTGAGAATATTTCCACGATTATTATTCTTCGAGATGTGCTGACTAAAGAGGCAACTAAGAGAAAAATGAAACTTGATGTCTTCTGTGGTAAGTACTTCAAACCCTAAATCAAAGGAAAAATTGGGAATTTAAGATCGTTTTTGAATATAAGAGTCCTAAGCTACATATTCTATTATATAATATAAAAAATTAAAAACAACCTTCATTTTTAGAAGTCTCAGAAGCAAGTCTAACAACAGTTTTGGAAACAATTCTTCCTCGTCTGCGAACTGCTTATGACTTGACCGAGAAGATAAAAATCCTCGACGCTCTTGAATGCTGGGAATTAAAAACTAATCCCACAGAAAACCTTGGAACAGATTTTCAAGAAATGCTGAAAAACGAATCCAGTATCAGAGCACAAATGGCGAATAAAAAGGATATTTTACAAAGACTTCACGCAGTCATTATTGACCTTTATGTCGATTGGGAACGTGCAAAGGGCTCTTACAGGTTTAAATTGTTTGTCTTAAACTTTAGTTTTGAAATAATTAATTAATTTATTATTACCCAATTTTCTTTTCCATTTCATAAAGCAGAATTACGAACAAAATCGCATCGGAGAAACTTAACTCGGCACTTGAATCGATGGACTTGACTCTTCTTCTTCAAGTTTTTCTTGGAAAGGAGGTTCATGGAGAAAATCTTCCGAGTACTTCGAGGGAGAACATTTAATTAAAATTAGGATCAATAAATTTTAAGCTAAAATAAGTAAAATGAATCGAATTTAATTGCGATTCAAATTTAAAAGTTCTTCAAATTTAAATATATCTGTAAATTTGAGAAAATTAAAAGATATAATTTAAATTTGGAGAATTCTTAACTTCGATTTCGTACAAAAATAAGAAGACTGTTTTTTTTTTTTTTTTTGTAAACATGTTGACGTAAAAAATATATTTCTCAATATTGATGATGATTATAAAGTGCTAAATTGTTCGATTTAAAACATTTACGGACAATGTCACGGTTACTGGTGATTATTGTACCACTTCATTTTCGAGTAATGTAACTAATATATAATGTAAATACGCGACTTATTTACAATGTAAAAGAGTTGTTCATAAAACATAATATGGCTAACAGGTATTTTACTGAACTCATCTAGTCTTTATTGAAAGTACCAATTCGATTTTTTGCAATGTTTTCTTTACAAATAAATAATTAAAATAAAATACTAAAGAGTGAATAACCTTAGGACTTCCGCTAGTTTTCAGTCGTTTAATTATGTGAAAGGTATTTACGTTTTTATTTAATAATTAAATAAATTTAAATCGGCCAATAAATTTCTCGTCTCGGTACTTTCTGAAAATGTTACGAATGTTTGGCTAACTGACGGGCACTAACTTTAATTTAAAGTAATGTGGATTAGGCGATGTGAATTAAGACTCTCTTCCACGCAGCTATAGTAAAATCATAAATATATACAAAATACTTTTGCGAGCGCTGATATGGAGTCTTCAGCTTTTTCAAGTGAACGTTTCGTTATAATTCACTCACATGAATAGATGATAGTGACTGTAAAGAGAAAAATAGTTTTTAAAGTATTTTAAAATCGAAGACTACTTAAAAAACATTTAGTCGAAAAAATAAAACCTAATCACTTACAAGTTATCAGAATTTCGAATTGTCGGCTCTAGATCTACTTCCGCCTGCTCCTCATTATTTGACTGAACATATTCCAAATTTCCAGTGTTCTCATGAGGAAGAATACTTTCATGATTTTCTTCTGGGGCAACTAACTCTACCGGCTCATATCTTCCAATGCTTTCAGGTTCGACTTCGAGTTTTAATTCTTGCACTAAATCCCGCATAGTTTTCGCCGGTTTCGAAGCTGTTGGTTTTGGATCGGCTGCCGACTTTGGTTTGATAGATGCAGCTTTGTTTGTTGTGCGCTCGTTCCGTCCTCGCGAATGAGTTTGCATGTGCCTTTTCATATCACTGCGAACTCGGAAAGGCTTTCCACAAATGGTGCAAGGGTGGGGCTTTTCTCCAGTGTGAATTCTTCTGTGATTCTGCAAATAACTGCTCGCTCTAAAAGTCTTGGTGCAAAAATCGCAGCAATAATTTTTTTCTCCAGTGTGTATTCTCTGGTGAACCACAAGCGAATACTTTCTAGCAAAATCTTTCCCGCAAAATTCGCACTGGAATTGCCGCAATTCGGAATGAAGACTTGTTGAGTGATATTTAAGGTCGCCCCACTGTCGGAATTTGCGACCACAATCCTCGCATTTATAAGGTTTATCGCCACTATGAAGACGCTTGTGAACCTAAAAATTATATTAGATAATTGTTGATTAATAAATTTGTAATTTAAAATAGTGAAATGATTATTGATCACTTTGAATAAATGTAAAATGTACCTTTAATGCACTTGCCGCGAAGAATCTCTTTCCACAAACTTCACATTGATGAGGTCTATCACCACTGTGAGATCGCATATGATAAATTAAACTATTTTTATGATTAAAATAACGCATGCATTCTTTGCAAGTATGATCCTCACCTACAAAAAATAACAAACAGTAATTACAAATTACCGATGAATATAAAGAATTCTAAATGAAACTAACCGATGCAAAGCTCATACTTACGCATTTTTTGGCTCCTTTTTCTTTCTTTTTTCGTAGGAGCTGGCTCAGGAATGTTAGCAGTTTGATTGGGTTGGACTATTTCTTGATTGAATGTATTTGCTTTCCGAGCAATTTCCTCCAGATTTTCAATTTCTTGTGCACTCGGCCAGTTTAAATCATTTGTTTCTAAATTATCTGTGTCGTCATCAATGCAAGCACCGGTTTTTTCCACTGAAAATATAGGATATATTTAATTACGTTATAAAGGAGTTAAATAAATGAAAATCATTTTTCAAGACTCACCAACACCTCGAATCCCTTCCATGAGATCTTCATTCTCACTGAACTCATCTGAGTCGTTTAGGTTCACCTGAGGAGTTTGCACCAAGCTAAGATTATTTTTGATCTCGACTTGCTTCGTAGAATCTGCCTTCAATGGTTCATAATGTGACTGCAATTTAAATTGGTGTAAATTGAAGGTGTTTTGAAGTTTAAATTATTGAGAGATATAAGATATTTATGAAAATTATAACAAGAATGTTACCTTCAGATGTTCAAAGAACTTCAGCTGACCTGCGATCTTGTTACCACAAAGTTCACACTTGAAGACAGGAATTTGATTATCACTCGCTGGTTTTGAGGAACTTTGCTGATTTACTTTATTCGTCGGCTTTTTGGAATTATTCTTTTTACCTTGTTGCTTCAACTTCTTAGGGATTCGTTTTTTATGAGGAAGCAATCTCTTCGAACCTGGAGGAGGAATGACCTCCTCACTATTCTCAGCCTCATCCTCAGATTTAAAATTGATCTCTTCTTCGTGCTTATAGTCAGGCAAGTTAGTATAAACATTCAGATTTGCTTCTCCAATCGGATCAACATTGTAAATGTTCACGGGTTCGAGAGTCTGGAGTTCTGCTACATTTTGAAGTCCCGAATCATCGTGAGATTGCAAGTTTTGTTTCTGTGCTTGTTGAATTTGAACAGCTACTAAAGCCTCTGCAAGCTTTTGATCCTCCTAAAAAATTAAAGGTAAAAAATTAATATTCTTGAGAAAATACATTATTAAAAGAAAGTTTGTTTTGATATTATTAACCTCTGTCATATTGTGGGGTAGGAGATCCTCAGTCTCGTAATACTGGGCGGTAGTACTGTATTCGGCTCCAACATCGGAATTAATCATATCGACGACCATGCCTTCTGAAATTATTTCTCCATTGAGTGTGAAAATGGGAATTCCTTTGGCTAAAGACTCATCATCTGCTCTGTGAATGGTAATATATTGGGTTCCCTCCATTCCTTCCAAAAGTACCGCCTGGGCTTCATCCTCTACTGTTACTTCCATGATTGATTAATATGATTGAACTTTGTACCTAAATTTAGTTTATCATCTGAAAAAAAATAGACATATTTTTAAAAGTATTTTTCATTTGAATGTAAAAAAAAACATTAAAATCTACTCTTTCAATATATAGACACAGTACCTGAAAGAGAAGTTTTATACTTGAAAGCAAATTAAATTAATCTAAGTAATTAAATCCCTCAAGCAAATAAAAAATGTAGATAAACTAGAAGCAGGAAATTCTGAGTCAACAAAAGTTCTTTCTAACTACACTGATCATCAACCTCTTTTAGACGATTGTCTCGGAATTAAACTAAACAATTTACCTAATTTTCCCAAAAACCAAAATAAAGAAAATTAAATTGTTAAAAACTAAATCAACTCCTTTTGTCAACTTTACATTAAAAACTGTCGAAAAAATTAATTCGAAGAATTAGTAGAAAGAACTTTTAAAAGTTACAAGCGATAAAATTCTGAAATGACGAGTCTAAATTCTTGAAGTCCCTCAAGCTCTGAATTCCTTTGTCAAAAAGACAAAGGATTTGGCGGTTTATAAATACATTTTTTAGTGGTGTTTTTTTTACAGAATGAGATTTAAAGATCAAAATTGTAAATTTTGACTTACTTTACAGTATGAAGTCCTCCGGCTTTCGTATTTCGCGGTAATATTTCTTCAGGAGATGACAAGAGGATCCAAGGTCACTCCTTAAAGAGGTTCCCGAAGGAATTTCTTACGATTCTAAGACAAGGACCGACCTGTGGGTCGGTCCACTTTCACCTCCTGGTGATTAGCCACTTAATTGCCGGTGAATCCGTCTTCTTTCCACGCGAAAATTGCTCAACGTAAACAAAGTAACATAATGAAACACTGTACGATAAAATGTGACAACAGTGCTTGATATCTGACGCCATTAGAACGGATGTCCCCCACCCACGCGTCACACAGACTCTTTTTTTTCACTAACACACTCAAGTTTTACCAAGTCTGCCAATCCACTTTTCCCATTTTTCAATTCTCATGACATTTATTTTTAAAAAATGCTCCTGGCAGTCTGACAACTAAAATGAACTCATCTTAGAAATATTAAATAACTTATTGAAACTCAACGAACTGGAAAAAAATGTTAGAAATTTCAAAACGTCCAAAATATTCTGAGAAAAATTTTGAGGTTAAGTTTATTGTTGCCAAAGAATTTCGATTGTTGGGCTGACCAACAATTTTCCACTTTTTCTTTATTTTTATAATCTTAATAATGAGTGAATATGTAAAATAATGACTGACGAATTAACAAAATCGATAATTAATTATATTTTCTATTTATCTAGTGATGGAATTTCTAGTTGGGGATTTTGGTGTTTTGGAATGAACTTCCGGCGGGAAAAATCACCAGTTTCATAACACTTGAGCAGTGCCGTAATAGTAAATTTTGACGCCCTGGACTAGGGATGTGAGTCCATGAAACGTTTCATTGAAACATTGAAAGTTTCATGAAACAATGAAACGTTTCATTGGACCAAAGTTTCATAAAACATATATGCGCATGCGCATGTACATCATGTTGAAGTTAGGTCATTTTGTGTCGTGCTGGATTCGAAATGAAGATAACATAATTTTTTCTTGATATAATTGTATTTTTCTAACTATCTAATTTTTTAAACTGCTTATTTATTTCAATTTTTTATTATTTTTAAATTTCCCGCCCTAATATTTGAAACTTATGAAACTTTGAAATGTTTCAAAAGTTTCATGAAACTTTTCATTTGATCAAAGTTTCATGAAACTTTACAACCCTACCCTGGACAAAAGCAGATCA
>CAJFCO010000260.1:0-18869 GCA_904066015.1 Synergus gifuensis
TATGGTTGCACCAACCATAGATATGGTTGCCCCATATTTTTCAATATTTATGGTTGGCCCAACCATATCTTTTCTCTCCGTAAAAGAAACCATAATACTTGATCCTTGTATTAATCAATTATTAAATTTAAAAAGCATATCGTTTATTTAAAGAGTCCAATTCATTGAACTTATAAGTAATACTTCTTCGAGTGCAAAAACATAATTCAAGAAATCTAAGCTCCTAGTTTCCAAGAAACTATTTTATTGACTTGAAATAATTCACATTTACAAGCAAAAAAATATTTATTTGTATTAAAGAAATGACATCTAAAGAAATAATTTCTTTGAATCAATATCCGAGTTTTTCGAATAAAAAATATATTTAATTACATTAAGTAATAAAATGTTTTAACTCAAATAAGTGTTGTCAAAGAAATGCATTTCTTTGAATCCAAAAATCTTTTTTTGGTTTCAAAGCAATGCATTTCTTCGACAACACTTCTTTTAATTAAAGCATTTTATTACTTAATGTAATTAAATATTATTGTAAGACAAAAAACTCTGATATTAATTCAAAGAAATTATTTCTTTTGCAGGTCACTTATTTAAATAAAAATAAATATTTCTTTGCTTGTAAATGTGAATTATTTCAAGTCAATGAAGAGAGGATAAGGAGAGGATATGTTAATGCTTATATTCAAATAAATCATTTCATTAGATAAGTTCAGTAATTAGTTTAAGTGAATATTTACTTGCAGTTAATACCTATTTATTTTCTTAATTGATATGTATATTTGAATTTCAATACAATGTGAATGATTATGTAGTGCGTCATATACTGAAATATTTATTTGTATTTGTGTGTAATATTTATTTTCTTGAAGTAGCGTTGTAATTCTTTATATTCAGTAAATTATTCTTTATGCCAAATATTTATTTCTTATAGTTAATAACATTTTTGTCTCATTTAAAGAATTAATATTCCATCATGTCAAAATTTTTTTATTTTAACCCTCGGTCCCCACTCTTGGTCTGTCAGACCCCGTCCTCAAGTTTCGCTGTGAATAACTTTTTTTTTTTTAAAAAAAAAAATTTAACAATTTTTTTCAATATGTTACTTATTGAATATATAATTATCATTTATACAGATCGATTTTTCGAGGTTCCAATCATAACTAAGAATTTTGCCGATTTGATTAAAAAGTGCACAGGGTCTAATTGACCCATAGAGTGGGGAACTAGGTTGAAAACATAGGTGTGAGGGGTTAATAATTATATTCCTTTGATATAATAAAAATACTTCCTTAAGGGCATGTGATACTTTTTTGAAGGGTCAATCAAATTTAGCAATACGAAACTTTTTTTTAATTTTGCGAGATAAAAAGAGTCAATAACAGTCCGTTTTAATGTTCTCTATCATTTTCCAAAGTTTCAGCGCAAAATATTTATTTTTGTCGCCGAAAAGTTGGTTATTGGAAAATCATAATTCTGCATCTTCTGCATAGAGGACCCAACTTCAAAGTGACAAATGCATTACGAATTTTAGCAATTCGAAACTTTTTTTGATTATACAAGATAAAAAAAATTAATATCGGTCCATTTTAAGGTTCTCTATCACTTTCCAAAGTTTCAGGGCAAAGTATTTATTTTTGTGGCCGAAAAGGTGGTTATTGGAAAACCGTAATTTTCAAAAGTTTCACATATTTTCACATATTTTTGGCCACATTCAAACCGACCATTTATTTAAATGAAAGGAATATTTTTTGATTCAAAGAATCTTCTCTTCAGTGTAAAGTTAGTTTAAACTCAATATTTGAATTTCAATAGGTTGTGAATGATTATATAATGCATCATTTGATATGAATTTCAGCACGAATCTACTGCTGGTTACATAATAACTTGATCATGACGAGTACACTGGAAAAAAAATTCACTGAATCAAAAAATATTTCGTTCATTCAAATAAATGGTCAGTTTGAATATGGCCGAAGAAATATTTCTTTAATAAAATTCTCAAAGAAATATTTTTCTTATATCAAAGGAATATAATTATCAAAACAATGAAAACTTTATTTGACGTGATGTAATATGCTTTAAATGAGAAAAATATGTTATTAAGGGCATGTGTTACTTATCATATGAGCAAGTTTAAATAACCCGGGTTTTTTCTACAATTTTTACATTTTCAAAAAAATTTTAGTCAACATCCGTCCGTGTTCACGTTCTTGACGGATGTTGACTATAACTTTTATGAAAATGTAAAAATTGTAGAAAAAAACCCGGGTTATTTAAATTTGCTCATATGGTAAGAAACACATGCCCTTAACTATAAGAAATAAATATTTTATGTAAAGAGTAATTTACTGAATTTAAAGAACTACAGCGCTACTTCAAGAAAATAAACATTACATACAAGTAAATATTTTTCAAAGTGAAAGTTTTTTTGATATATATATATATATATAATACTTTTAAGTATTTCAAGGAATAAAAAATTGCATATACCTCAAGATTCCAAGGGACACGGTGTACTTCACCCCAAAATTATTATGTTCTTTCATTTTACTTCTTCATAGAGTAAACTTTGTAGTGGTGATAAAATCTAGTTCTCAAAAAAGATTCTATATTTATAATAGAATTATAATATAATTATAATATTATAATATTTATTATAATATTTCTAATACGCTGCCCTGAAAAATTGTCCGGATATGTGTGTATGCGTGCTCGTTTTTAACCTTTTATCATAATTTATCATAATTTAAAGCTGATATGAGGAAAGTAAAGATTCCTTGTGTCGGAACGAATTCGTGGCCCTGTAAAATTAATAAATTTAATTTCAAAATTTTATAAAACACATTTTTTTCCATGGAAACAGATAAAAGTAAAAAGCAGAAAAAGTAGAAAGCAGGGTAACAATACTACACTTCTCTAATTGATAAGATTATTCACTTTACTTCTGGTCATGTCGCCCGTCCCCCTGGTCCCGGTGACGATAAATTCGTATCGCAAATGGAAGCCATTGATTGGCTGGCAGTGACGTCACAAAGCACTACGGCGAGCGCCAGCGAAAATGTTTTTTTTTCCTCATTGCCACTCAAGTCCAGTGAATCATCCAACATTTATTATGCGCTCATGTGTTGTACATATGTTTACAGTGTATGATATTTTATATATTATTTATTATTTACATATATATAACTAATTGGATTTCTTTTACGTATTTCAGTAAGCCGATTGCACTGCGAATCGGAATCCTTCAAAATGGATCTTATTTTGGATATCAACTGCTGGTTATATCCAATGGAATTAGGTGAGAAAAGAATTAGTGTTTCACTAAAATTCTAGTCGCATGATATACTAATTTTAAAACAGTTGTTGAATTACGTAGATTTCAATACGGTTCCTTTCAAAAACGATAGAAAATTTTGCAGTTACCGCTAGTATGGTTTTTTCGATTTTTCAAAAATTAATATTTGCAGATATTTATTGTATTTGTACTTCCATAGATAATGAACACAATCAAGTCAAATAATAATATTAGTGGAATTGTTGAAATCGTATTTGTCGCCATTTTAACTTGTGATGTGTACACTGCTAGTACAGCTTGGATTAAGATGTTTATGGCAGCTAGCAAAACCAGTTAACCTAAAGTATTTTTTAATCTACCACTTATTGCTTCCGTGATCGTTCCACCAAGACCGGTTTAGACGTTGCATGGCTTGAAAATTTTTATTATGTCAATTTCGTATTGTGACCCAAGTCAAAGACTGATAGATACAAACCGAACCACTAATGTTTTCGATTGTCAGATCTACCCTGAACTGACAAGTTAACGTAATAACGGATCTTCGTGACTCACATGCGAAAATAAAATTTCTTTTACCTGGTGATTGTATATATCAGAATTCATATACAGTACGCACGTATAGCTCTTAAATATGAATACCATTTAGTCAGAATAAATCTTGCGCCTCTATAGCCAATTTTTATCCTTAAGCACAAAAGAACTGAAAAGTATTAAAACCTGGCTCAAATGTCACCCACATCACCCAGTACACATAACAGCTTCAATTTAAGTTAATGTGCATAGTCTAATTTTTGATAAAACTAACGTTGAATCTAGACTATGCATATTCTTCATAGGCTGCTTCAAATCGTAGCCAAATATGCATTACATTTTTAAAAAACCATTAGAACATCGAAAACAATTACTATACGTCTTACCTTTAAATATTAATATTCTATAAATTTTTTATCTGTATCATTTTTCAAATAGAGAAACAATTTTAATAAGAATATACATACTTGGAGATTTTCACTTTTTGTCAAACAACCTAATCTTGGTAGTGATTTGATGTTTGTAACAAAGTGTATTAATTTCTCTTCACAGTTTGAGTAAAATTGTGATTCCAGCGTAACAAATTGTCAATCCAAGGTTATTGTTATAAATGTAATTATTCTTTTACAAAAAAGACATTGTCTATAACAAATCTGAATTTGAACAACAAAAGTCGATCGGGAAAAGAGACAGAATACATAAAAACAAAATCAATACCTTCTCATTTGATAAGAATGTAAAAATTCTAGAGACTTTCTCAAGATTCCATGACTTTTCAAGGTTTTCCAAGTCGTTCTGTAGCAACCCGGCCGGTACCAATTGAATCCTCGAATCTCAAATAATTTTTTAGCATCGATTTCTGCAAAAGTCAAAAAGTAGTCTGCCTATCCTCCCTCTGTCGTTAAGTGTGAAGAGCCAAGGCCACGTCATGCTGCAGCAAAATTGTCTCTGTCCCTCGCTCTTTTCTCTGCTTTCCTCCAGTTCTCTCCCTTGACCTCCCAAGTCAACCCCTTCAGTACATTGAGCATGAAACCGCCCTCTGCTGGTTGTTGGTACCGTGTTGGTGTACGACTATATAGTCGACTTGAATAAACCGAATGGCCAAATGCCAATAGCAGTGGGAGTTATTCGATCCTGCTCATCGGTGCCCCAACTCAATTCGCCCCTGTGTTTACAGATTCATATCTCCTCACCGACATTCCCCCACCCTCAAGAAACCCTATTCCACGTGCTACCCCACCGCGAACCCCCCCCCCCCCCTCCCCCTCCCAAAGTTTCTTTCTCTTTCTCTCCTTCCACCCTCCTCCCACCTCCTACTCACCAACCCGTTTACCCTCTAAACCGAATGGCGAAGGTTAGTCGATGGGCTAGGCCGCTGTATTGACGCGCAGCGCGCTCAGGCTTGCGCGAAATGACGCAATACCTCCTTCCTCTCTCCGAACCCCTTACCACTATATCCGCCATTCCGCCCAGTCCTTCTCCATATCGAACGACTCCCGCTCCACACCAGCAAGTTCAATGCCAAGGTCAAAGCTGGCACGACGAGCTGTCGGCCTCCGGAGTCGATCCCGGCCGCGCGCGCTTGCTCGTTCTCGTTACTCGTTACTCGTTACTCTTCTTTCTTATCCTTCAACTTTATCTTCAACTGTGCAGTTTGCCTTGCCTTGCCTTGCCTTTACTTACCTACACTTGCCATTTCCACAATCCGGAAAATAACATCAGTTTTCTCTTGGTGACTTGTATGGTTTCTTCGTGTTGCTGTACACCTTGCCTTTATTGCCAAACATTTACCATCATCAATGATATCATTCGTCATAATCATCATTTTCAATTTGTAGGCCTATTTTTAGAAAAAAAAAAAATATATTTTCATATCCTTTCGTAATTATATGGTTGGTTGCTTGAATTTTAGTATTGCTCCTGCTCTTGCGCCCAAGGTCACATGATATCCACAAACCTTTTCGTCATTCCTTAAAAATAGTTCAAGTGCTTTTTAATATTTTGTGACTATACAGCATTCAATTTTTAATATCAAAACGCTGGATTCTTGATCTTCAAACTGTGTACCTTGTGTATATGTGTAGTCGGCGAGATTCGACGAGAATATATTTTTATGAAAAAGAATATCAAAATTGGTCAATATTTGGAACTTGATACTGGTAATTCCGTAATATTACACAGAAAAAGTGGATATGTAGTTTTATTTGCTATATGCTATGCTAGATGGTAGCGGCTTTTCGTAAAAAATTATATTTAGTGCATTTGTAATTTAATTTTTTTTTACACGTGTAAAATTTTCCACTGTTTGAAATAGTCTTTTGTTCCTTTTAATTTATAGAAAAAAGTCACTTCTAGTTTAATAAACAGAACTTGGGAATCTTTTTTATTCAGCTGTTTGATGAATTCTTTATAACTGGTAACAATAAAAAAAAGTTAAACTGAAGAAGATAATATGTGTCATTTTCATCATAAAAGTGATTACTCAATGAGCAAAAAATTAAAAAAAAGTAATTAGAACGTCCTTAAAACGTTTTTAAGACGTAAGAGTTGAATATGTAAGACTCTATTTTGGTAGCTCAACTACACTGTTTAAGAAGATAAATCTCCACCTATAACATATTATTAATAAAAAAAAACAAGTTATTTCATCAAGTTGTTTAATTTTCATCTTAAAATTATCGGATCTACTTTGGAATTCGGAATCAATACTTCAACCTAAAGTACTCCTTGGTTCTTTTTTCCATTTAGAATCCCCACATTCCTTCCTTCCTTCCTTCCGTGTAGTTTAGATAATATGTAATGCTTCTGCTTATCCCTTACTTGCGGTATCAGTACTTTTCGAATCGATCCACATTCTTGTTACAAATATACAATTTATTATTCTTCCATTTTTTGTCCTCTAATTTTTCATTATTTAGTGAAAGCCTTTATTTTCTTTTAAGGTATTTCATCAAATTGCATTATCAATTACGAATATTGTATACACAAGTGGCACGAGGTTACATGTAAATTAACAATCCGGAAGAATAAATATTATGGTACATAAATATTATAGAAATTGTGAAATTGGAGAATTATTCTAAATAAGGATTAGGTCAATTGTGATAAGTGGCTATTCAGATAAGTAAAAGCGATAATAATTTTTTAAAATAATATGCAGAATACCGAAGATAATGTAAAGTAGAAGAGAATCGAGTCAGGTGAAGAGAAAAATGTTAGACTTATAATCACATGAATTGAATAAGCTATTCATCTCATTTTTATTGTTTATTTTACAATTAACAAATAGCAAAAAAGTGATTAAATGGTTGATTATGAAATTAGCTTTTAAAAATTCTACTCTTATAAAACAACTGCCGCCCGTTTGCTTTAAAAATGGGACATTTTTTTCTCATTATTCACCTTGTGTACTCTTGTGTGTCTACTTGACTCGACTCTTCCCTACACATTGTCGGAAATTAATAATACACTCACCTCCCGATCGAGAGCACCGCTCGTGGGTCGAGTGACTTCGATCGGATGGGATTAAAATAGCTCGAGCGAGCACTCTGACGTCACCACGGCACTGACTTCGCGAGCGCCGGCACTTCAGTGTTGGCTGTCGAGGGACGCTCGGGGGGACGTAGAATCAGCCAAGTGTGAAAAGTGCCCTCGATCGGGAGATGAGTGTACTGTGAATTGAATGATATGTTAGTGAAGGGACATCTTCATCAACAACATCTAAAATATCGATTCTTCCGATATTTCGATGTCAATGTCTCATAATAGAAACAAAAGAGAAACATCAATAGTGTATAAAATTAATACTTCCAAAACAGCAAAGCGTCGACATCGAGATTAAAACATCGTTGTTTTAAATTTAATCAATTTCGTTTTTCCATCACTAAAATGGACTTAACTTGGTATTAATACACACTGTGCCGAGAATTTTCATCAATGATTTTTGATTCAATAAGTGATAATGAAGTAATGCTTCTCGTTTTTTCTGTCCTGCATTCTTCTCATACAGCCATTCATGAGAATTCAAATAATATCTATCTTAATATTTCGCACATGCATTGCAGAAATTTTATTTATTTTACTATTCCCTATATATTATAGACCACTATATGCATCCCTTTTTTGAGAGAAAAAACCTCTCCCTTTAAAATATCATTCTTCAGCCTCACACACAACGTTCCCTACAACCTCCTTCCTACTGTAGTGTCTGCCCTGCTTCGTTGATATAAAACATAAGTGAGTCAACCGAATGTCTTGTGACACCATTACATATCCCGTACTTACCCATTTGACGTCACGCTTAACAATTGAAGATGGCAAATCGACGGTACGTTCTATTTCATGAATATATAAAATAATAACTACCATTATATATTATCAACACTGAGTAAAATGTTTAGTTGACACTTTAAAACTTTTTGAGACACGAAAATTGAGTCTCAAAAAGTTTTTAAATTTGGCTGTCCCTGTGTGGAAATTTGGAGTTGGTCCCCGAGGGTCTCTGTGTAGTTTGCCACTTTATACTATATCGGCATCACGAATACTTCTTCAGGAAAAATGTATAAAGTATAAAAGATGTATATCTTTTTTACGAGCTACAATTTTTATCTGAAGCATTTTTCTTATGTACCAAAAGTTCTGAACGTTCAAATGAACGAATTTTTGTATTGGTTGTATTTTAAACTATAAACTGTTCTTAAACATTAATTAATTTGCAATAACATTAAGTTTTTATGGAAGAATATGGAAGATACTTATAATGTCTTAATGTTAATGCAAAAATAACTTAATGTTATTGCAAATGAATTAATGTTTAAGAACAGTTTATAGTTTAAAATACAATCAATACAAAAATTCGTTCATTTGAACGTTCAGAACTTTTGGTACATTTTTTCTTTCAAACTAGTACCTGTCGAGATGAACCTCTGACCGGTCATATCGTGGTCACATTACGGCATCTCTTGCTGTTTTGCGCTTCGCGCGATGCTCAACTAGCTGATGCTCTTGGTGATTATCGAGTGGTCCTATAAAAATAGATTTTACAACTATTTTAATTGACCTTTTAAAAACACAAATTTTACACTTTAGACTTCTTTATCTTATCTCGTATCGTATGGCTCAAAAATTAAATTAAAAATATTCCAATGTAAAAAAGCGTGTTGGGAAATAATGCACGGAAAAAAATTAATACCAGGCGAACAAAGGAATGAAGATTAACCCTAATTTAAATAATTGATATATCTAGAATAAGCAAATAATGTGCCCTCAACAAGCACTTGTTTTGTCTGGTATCGTGAATTTGACTTTCGTTGTAATAGGTATATTATTTACAAATGCCTGCGAAGTATGTATGTAATGTGATATAAAATATTTTTAAATGACAGTTCAGGTTAGAGTGCAATATTTCCTGTGCAAGGGAGGATAATTTTCTATCTTTTAAAACAAAATATTAAAGTTTGTTTACAGAGCAAAACAAGTTTTTTATTTTTCTATAACCTTAATTTTAATTACTTTAATAGCTATATAGGAATATCTCTGTGCCAGCTATATATAATATGTTCGTTGACGATATGATGTGATATATTGTCAAAAATATACACTTTGACTCATATAAGGATATTCCTATATTCCCTCGTTCGTTTCCATATATGTTTAGCTATCATAAGGAAAAACTTCCCTGCCATAGGCACACTTTTTTTTCGTGTGCAAAGAATTGGCGAAGTTTATGCAATTCTAGATTCGAGGGATTCTGACATGAGGAAAAACATGAAGAATACCCGACAGTGAAATTTCCGATGCGTCATCAACATATTTTAGTGCATCAGAATATATTTTGCAAGAGCTCTCTATTAACCTATGTATCCTTAATTTTTATAATACATATGTACATAAAACGCGTTTTGTGTTCACATCGGAAATCATCATTCGAATAAATATCTTTTCAAGTGATGTTAGAGTTTCTGTAATTTGATATTACAGAAAAGATAAAGAATGATAAAGAAGTTTTCGCTGGTTTTTTTTTCGATCTCTGCAAATTGTTTTATTATGACAAGTTTTTTATATGTAGATCATTACCCCTGTAGCGAAATTTTCGGATTGAAATTTATTCTGAATCCATCTGAAATCTTCTGAATCATTCCAGAATTTGTATCCGAACCAAACAATTTCATTTCGATCTAATCCGAAAGAAGTTTTCAATCCGAATTAATCCGAAGCCCATTCAAAATCAATCCGAGCCTTTAATCCGAATGAATCCGCCAATCCGAATAAATCCGGTCAATCCGAATGAATCCGAATTCATTTGGATTAAAGATTAAAAGATTTTAAAGTTTGCGACCATGAGAATGTAAAAAATAGTAAAGGGAGTAGGGTATGACACAGGGACAGGCCTTCCCCTCATTGATTCCAGTTTTTAAATATAATCCTAATAATCTAATTTTTCGAGAAAAATAATTGTTTCATAGGAAAAATATATAAGAGATAAAAGATGTATTTTTTCAAACTCTTTTCGTTAAAAACTTCTTTCGCTCACACCAACTGTTTTCAAAATAATACGAAGTATTACTATTTTGTCTTTATTTATCATTACGAGATTAAGCGCGCGCTTGAGCGCGTGTTTTGTCTTTAGACACTGAAATCACAATTCAAATTCGCGCGCCAAATTAATTAACCAATAAGCTTAGCGCACTACGCATGAAGTTAGCTAAAAGGTAACGCATAATAAGGAACGCAATCTGAAGTTGTCTGAAATGCATGTCTTTTTTCATGGAGTATAGACATAAGGAGACCAAACTGTAATGCATGTACTTCACAAAAAACGTGCACTTTTCTGTTGCCAGAAGTTCGTACACATACAGGTACAAAATCACACTTACATATAGTACAGAACTTCCCGAGTGCAGCGTGCCATTCGCACTTTAAAAAAAATATGGCTGCCATTAATGTTTTTGTTTTGACAGGCCACTTCAAACTGCGATTTTTAAACTACTATGGATGAGGTAAGTAATATATTTACAATTAAGAATATATTGGACTGTGTTCATAAATATTCTGCGTGTGACAAGTTTCCTCCTGCGGTTATACGTATGTAATGTCAACTGTTAATGTTTACAACGGCAGCCATTTTTTTTTAAAGTGCGAATGGCACGCCTCACTCGGCAAGTTCTATACTATATGTACGTGTGACTTTGTACATGTGTATGTGTGAACTTCTGGCAACAGAAAAGTGCGTGTTTTTGAATGCACTAGTTTGGTCTCCTTATGTCTATTCTCCATGTCTTTTTTATTTACACACGAGATTAGGCGCGCGCTTGAGCGCAGGTGTTTCGTCTATAGAAACTGAAATTACAATTTAAATTCGCGCGCCATATGAATTGACCAATAAGGTTAGCGCTCTACGCATGAAGTTAGCTAAAAGGTAACGCAAAATGAGGAACGCAACATGAAGTTGTCTGAAATGCATGTCTTTTTAGAATATAAGACTCGAGTCTCTCAAATGTCAACTTCCCAAATCCCAAGTTCTCTCAAATGTCAAGTCATGTTTCTCTCAAATGTCAAGTCCGTCTTTCTCAAATCCCACTTGTAACCACTGCGCACGCGTTGCGTTCGGCATCTGATTGGTTGCTATTCGCGCGCAATTTAAAATGCTAAAAAATATATTATACGCAATACGCATGCGCAATTGATGCGACTATAGAGATGGCAATTTCTATAGTCGCAATTTCTATAGTTGAATTTCTTGACATTTGGGAGACTCGAGTGTATCACGAGACCGATCGCGTGCTTGAGTGCGCGTTTTTCGTATTTGAAATATTTTGACGTTAATACGCTTACGTTATTAGGCTTACTGCTCACTTCATGGGTAACCAGTGGTTGCGCATGAAGTGAAAAATAAAGTAACACTATGAAGTTGGCTGAAATGCATGTTCTTTTTAGAATAGGAGGATTATAGGTACATCTTTGTGCACATAATACCTCGCTGAAAATTACACAACCTGACACAACTTTCAACTTCCTAGCTCCCTCCATCTTTCTGACTTGTGCACGTGCTCGTTCTCTATCTCTTCCCCCCCCCCTCACTTTTTCTCTTTCTCTCTGTCTCTGTTTCTCTTTCTTGAATTAACACGCGCGTCGAGTTCAAGTTGAAAGTCGGCGCATCCAAGGTCACGCCGACCTTCGTGTCCAAACTCGATCCATATTGCTCATTCCTCATTCGACCAAAAGCAACCAAAAACGTTTGCAATTTTGCAACTTGAAATCTAAAACCGCTAGTCGCTAGTCTAATTTATAATTGAACGGCGTATTAGATTTTCTTCACTGCAGATTCTCTGTCTAGTTTCGAAATAGGTGAAGTAGGCTGGGTAAAGCCGCTGCGCTAAAATGTTCAATCTTTATTAATTCATTACGCAAGCAACACACGCATCAATTGATAATATAAAAGTATTTTTAAACATAATATGTACACTAGATATGTGCAAGTTATCTAAAGTAGTAATGTCGAAAATTGAATTATGTATCAGGATGAGATAATTATTTTCATAGATTTCTTAATTATTGTTTAGGTAAACTTTTTATTAATTAAACTTGCTATAATATCGATATTTAAAATATTCTCAAATAGACCATATAGTTCAATCACTCATCTTTTTATTATTTTTTGCCTCAAAAGATATTTTTAAGAAGTTTTAAGGAATTTGACTGAATTTTATATTAACATAATTTTAAAATAATTTTTAATGTGTGTGTGTGTGTGTGTGTGTCGCCATTTTTTGTCGCCCTATTAACTTAAAGACAGTTGTAGATAAATTGATGAAATTTGTAGGGTATATTAGCACCACCAGTATCTCAAAACGTGCCAAAGGATTTTTCAAAATATTGAATTTTAAAATTTTTATGTAGATTTTGAATTTTTGTAAAATTGATTTTTCGACTATAACTTCTCAAATAATGAAAATTCAAAGCTTATGTAAAGGAAAGAAAGATTCCTCGCGTCAAGACGAATCGATTGACTTGTATGATTGGTGAATTTTATTGAATTTTAAGAAAATTATGATTATTTTTAATTTTGAAAATCTTCATTTCTAAATGCTTCCTCTATGAAAAAGCAAATTTATTTGCAACATTATCATAATGAGGAAGCAAAGTGCTCAAAGAATGAGCACAAAAAATATAAATATACTTAAATGGAATACCCGAGACCGAATTCACAGCTAGTTTTTAAAGGTTTTCATAGAAATTAACGGATTTCAAGAGATTTTTATGAATTTTAAAATATTTTGTAGAAATTGATAGGATTCCATAAAATTTTTAGGAATTCTAAGATATTCAAAATTTTACTAATTATTTTTAAAAGATTTCATCCAGGATGTCTATTAAATTTTACTAAACAAAATTTCCGCATTTTTCCCGCTTATAAATATAAGGCCCCCCCTTCTTCTCTTTAACTTCGATGTGGTTTGAGGCCCGTGGGAAAAAGTTAATGAGTGTCATGACTGTCATGTGTCCGGGGTACTTAGGGACAGGCACCGAGATAACTTGGGACACGTTGCGCACAAGCAAGTAAAAAATTCTAAAAAAATTGGAAATATTTTTTTAAGGCTCTTTAATTGTTCAAGATGTTTATTTTGAATCAACGTAGTTAAAATTCATAGAATAATTGTGTGTTAAATATAATTATTGTCGACCATCGAGTCAATCGTGTACTGTTGAACTTTTCTTGGTCGTCTTTTGCACGATGGCTGCCTCCTTGTTGGATTTTCAGTTTTTTTTTCACAATTTGTTGCGAACAAAAATACTTAGCCTTTCAACAAAATCGAAGGTGTGTGCTGTGCTTTTCGAAAGTATATACCCAAAAATACATATTTGCAGTAAAATCCAACTTTCTCTTATAGAAATGTTTTCCATCATGGCAGTTTCGAGATGTCATTACCTGACTAATAATTGATGTTTAACACGACTGCGCGAATCTTGGTTTCCAAGATGGGAAATCGATTTCTGTTCAGGGACACTTGGTATTGTGTTCCGAGAGCTTGCAATTATAAATTTATGTTGTTGTAAGACTTATAAGTTGTCTATGTTGTTCTTCTTAATGACTCAATTTTACACTCCATTCTTTTCTATATTTTACATTTTTAACATTCTCGACATCTGCTGGACAAATGTCTTTATAATAATCACATTATTGCACCAAAAAGGAAAAGTGGTGCTTTTGAGAATGTGAATAATCTATTGAAAGTATCACATTCAATCTTCTCTGGTTCATACGATATTTTTTTAACCCAAGTATGAAAAAATGTCATATTCATGCCTATAGTATAAACAAAATCTGGGCACATTCTCATTACACATCTGCACACTTCGCGCTCTGAGTTTTACGTGAAATTACTTGTGTTGAAGTATTTGAATATGAATACAAAATATAAATGTTTCGAAATCTTTTTGCCTCAGGTGATAAATTCCGATTGGTACTAGCAACAACTCTTCGTGAAGATGGCTATCCTGACGGAGGCGAGTGGAACGCTGTTGAATTGGATGGTGGCTCCAGAGCTGATAGTTTTGAGTATGTTATGTCCGGGAAGGTGTACCGGATCGAGGGTGACGAAGCGAACAACGAGCCCAGCAGCAGACTGTAAGTCACTAACTAAAGTTATTAATTTATTATAGTGGTCATCCACTTGATTCCGGACATGCAATCTGATGGCAACTGTTGTCTATTGTACGCACTTCCTTGTGTAGGTGCTTAAAATTTAATAAATTGAAGCAGTTTACACTGCAATAAGTTTTACTATACAGTAGATTCCACTACTCTTTGTAGCCAATCAGAAGCCAAGTGGAGAAGAAGAATCACTGACGATTGATTGTTTATCAATCAAAGAAGCAGAATCAGAGCCAATCAGAAGTGCTTTTTCCTCTCCACTTGGATCATGATTGGCTACGAAGCGTAATAAAATCTACTATATAGTAAAACTTACTACGCTATAAACTGCCTCATTGTCTCCCTACTTCCGTTCAAATGTGTATTTTATTGCGTACCAGGCTCCCTGAAGAACTTAGGTCGTTATATTATATAATGGAGAATCCGATCATCGGATTAGATCAGACTCATCCAATATTCAGTTCTGGGAATTATTTTGTCTCTAAATCGAAGTTATAAGTACCTTACACTGAAAGAAATTAAGCAACAGAATACATTATGTAAAACCTATATTACAATTTAGTATAATCTTTTACGATTTAAGGAAATCGGGTATTTATATCAGAATAGTACTTTGCGCAACAAGTGCTGAAAACCAAGAAATGGTGATGAGTGTGCGTGCGCAGCACGAGTCGAAAGTGCAAAAGTAAACTATTAACAGCAATGTCTGTTGAAAACTCCCATTTTTTAAATACATGATGTACAATATATTTTCAAATGCTAGTATTGTAATGTTGCTTGCTCAGGTGTATTACAGTATTGTTAATACTGAAAATAAGTTTGAAAACATGGTTATAGGCCCTTTTGAAATGGAACGCCTCGCACGTGGGATTTTCTACTGTCTGATCTTAAATGGTATTTTTTACTGAAAGTTTTCTGATGTCCGTTCCTGACGACAGATTTTTCTCCTTTTCTCATCAAATTCCAGTAGAATACTCTGCATATTGTAGTCCTGAAGAATTTTCAAAACTTTTATTATCTCAGAATACTGACATAAAAACATTTTTTTCTGACTCAGGGGGCCTCAAAACATCGAAATTTGATGGAATCTGCTAGTCATTTATCACATAAAATCAATATCTTGTCATTGATGATGTGAATGTAAACATCTTCAGTTATCTTTGAAATTCTTTGAAGTCTCTTTTTAAGAACAGTTTCTAATCCAAGAAAATTCCTTAAAATCTTTTTGAATTTCTTGAAATATTTTACAATCTTTAAATCAGTTGTACAGTATTCGTCATGTACGCCTTAACATTTGTCACTATAGGATTTTACATTGAGTACGTGCAAAAATCTAGTGACAGATATTAAGGCATAGGTACTTTATTTTTTGAGATGCAGTTAAATTCTGGAAATTTAAATATACCTACTGAAAATTCCTATATAGGTCCCCATATTGATTCCTATATAGAAAACTGATATTATTTATTCAATTAAAAAATTTCAAAAATTTATGATTAATAATATTAATATATATTGTAGTATCGTATAGTGACGTTGTATTTTCAGAGGGAGCCAGACAAAAAATATCGCGTCTATCAAGGTCGAAAGAATATTTTGCCTCCTTTACACCCTTGATGCACAATATACTTACTACTTTTTTTATCAAACCTATATGAGAAAATACGAATTTTTATGGTTGGGAGTGGTATAACCGTCCTGGGATCGATCTTATATCTTCTTGTTAAAAAAATTTGAGAAAAATTCTCCGTTGTTTTTTCACTAAATAATGGTACCTTTTTTAGGGGTGTCCCCACACATCAAAGTAACTTTAATTTTATAAGTCGACACCCTATTATATATATCTTAGGTATGTAAAGTCAAAGACATGTGTGCCTTAATACATGCCACTCCCTCTTGCAGGCGCGGATCTACGCTGGGAGAGAGGGAGGGCGATCGCCCTCCTTTCCCACAAAGGTTCTTGAATTGCAAGTTTAACTCATGTTTTTAACCATGTGCGCGCAGCCATTACAAATTAGCCCTTTCATAACTTTTCGAATCTATAGGAACCTATATAGGAATTTTCAGTGTAGACCTGGAAGAACTTAATTTACTGACCAGCATCTGGAAACCCTGTTGAAAAAGACCTGGAATTCTTGACAGAGTATCGCTACATAGACATCCTGAAAATCATTTGAAGATGAATGCTGCATTTTTCTTCATAGAAGCTGTGGATGATATTATACTCGTACGAAGATTCATTCTAGAAAGCTGTGATGAAGTGTACTTTGAGTGTAGGCAGGGCGCTGATCTCCTGATGCACTGATCATCTCGTCGATAAGGGCGGAAAATTGCACTGAGAGAACAGGGAGCCACTCTGCGTTCACTCGGTAGGTAATGAAACGGGTGAACACAGCTGGTGGTATCTCAGTTTTCTGAGGGCGCTGTCAACGCGTTTAATGTGAAGTATTAATTATTGTCAACTTACTCATTTCTGCAGCTGCACTTACCTGCTTACGCTTGTTGTTAGTTATTTAATTACTGTAATTACTATTTATAATTATATTATAATTTTAAAGAAATTCAGTTTAAAAAACATTAGACATTATCTGAAACTGTACACTGAGAAAACAGTTTGGCTTGACCAACAAAATAATTTTGTTGTTATTTGTGCAACCAAACTGTTTTGTTGAGCTAACAAAATTTTTTTGTTGAGTCATTTGGTTGGCCTAACAAAACAATTTTGTTGGCCCAAAAAAATTATTTTGTCGACACAAGGTATATAAAATTTAATGTACTGTTTTACCTCATTCTTTAATTATTTTTACATTATTTATACTTAAATTATATATATTTGTATTATCGCATGCTTTTTACGCTATGAAAAATCGTAAAGAAATTTTTCGGCGACCGGGATCGCACATGGAATATTGTATAAAAATCCCAGCAAAGTATCACATAAGCTAGGACTGACAGACACGCATGCGTCGTCGTATATTGAGTTAGTCTAACTAAACATTTGTGTTGGCTCAACAAAACTTTATTTAGGCCAACAAAACAGACTCAACAAAAAAATTTTGTATTACTAACAAAATATTTTGTTGGCCCAACAAAATAATTTTGTGTTAGGAACCAAAATTTTGCTGAGGCAACAAAACTTGCTCAACAAAACGTTTTTGTTGTGATGACAAAATTTTTTTTTTTCAGTGTAATATATTTTATTTTTAAATTATTATTTAATTTAACCCTTACCAATTAAAGTATTTCATTATAAAAAGGTCAGCTATTAGCAAGATTAGGTACGAAAATTGTAATTTACGTGAAATATTTTATGTACTTGAAAAAGAAAGAATGCACATTTCAATTAATATTCTAAATTTAATGCAGTAAGCTTTTGCTCTGTTTACCATTCATACCTATTTATGAAATATTTCATCGATATACGGTCAAAGAAAAAATTTCTTTAAATTAAAAGAAATTTTTTTGATTTCAGGAAATTTTCTTTACTTAAAAAAAATATTTCTTCACATTAAAGAAACTTTCTTTGAGTCAAATAAACTTTTTGTAATTTTAAGAAATTTTTTCTTGGCCGTATATCAAAGAAATGTTTCTTTGATTCAAATAAACTTAAATATAGTTTTAAAATTTAAAGAAAGAGATTTGAAAATATTTAAAGAGATTTCAAAAATTTTAAGATTCAAATGATTTTAAGAGATTTTAAAAGGTAAATTAAAATATTTCTAGGAATATAAAAGTATTTCGTGTAATTTAATGTACTTGTTAATATTTCGAAATGGTTTTCTTTGGCAAATTGTTTCTCCAGCGAAAGAAAGTCCTTAAAGAAAGAATGGAAGCGAAAAAGGCATTCAAAGAATCGTAGAACAAGGTCATCAGTATTGCAATATGAGCGCACAGATTAAAACTTTCAAAAAATTGGAAGAGAAGGTTTGCACAATGTGCAGGGCACGTGATAGCTGGGACATGAATTATTGATCCAGGTCGCTCGCGGACCTCAAAATGAATATAACTAATCTTCAGCTAACTCTGAATGCATACAATCGAGGGCCCGGATGCAATAACGTCCTATAAATTTCTTTCGCCAAGAAACGTTGGCCCCTGGACAGTGTTTAAAAAAGTTTTGAAATAAATATTTTAAGTTACAAAAATTAATTAATTTTAAGCTAGAAAATTTAATTGCGCATCTTTTTTTCCTCATAAAAAAAGTTCTAACTTTTGTCAGTTTTGAAATAAAGACAAAAAACGCATTTTTTAAAAAATTAAGATTTTCCGTCTTTTGTCACTTCAACTCGCTATATATTAATGAGTTTTCAATATTTTCTTATGAAAATTTCAGGAAATATACCTTATGGTATTCTACGAACGAAAGTGTAATTAAATAATAATTAATTTTGT
>CAJFCO010000260.1:19269-97005 GCA_904066015.1 Synergus gifuensis
CGCCAGTCTTAACTAAATACATTTCAAAAATTATTTCCAGGTGAAATAGATTAGGGTTTGTCTAAAATGACAAAGTATTAAAAAACCAACCAATCCTATGATGCCTTTTTTTCTAAAAGGCTACGAACATTAACTACATGAAAACTACGACAGTTGATAAAAGAATTGAAGGGATATTGATATCAGCGAGAGCACTTACAAGTTTACGTTTTGTTTTCGAAGTCACTATGGCCAAACGCAATGATATACCGCTTTCAAATTTTGGAATATAGGAAATAAGACACCAAATTGCATTTTGACTTTTATTTTCAGTAGTAGTTTAAGTGTTCTATTTTCTATATTCAAAAGTTTAAAAGTAATATATCACTATACGTTTGGACATGGAGATCGAAAAAAAATTTCCTAATATCACCGTAGAGCATATCCTTAACGAGGTAGTTTGGTAACTCAATTTTAAAAAAATCGAATTTTTTTACATATTTCGAAAGTATAATATATTGAGAGTATATTGTAAAAAATTTAGATTCTAATATGAAATAAATTCACGAAGCTACAACACATAGTCGAGAGCGCTTTGTAGAGTACATAGTATAGACATAAACTAAAACCATAACTACTCCTAAACTATTAAATATTTTGATCTGAAACTTTCCAAAAAACTTTATTATAGTTTTATTCACATTTTTGTCGCGAGAAGTTCTTGCTTGCTCCAAATTCTTTCGAAAAACGAAACGTTCAAAGTTACGCCGAGCATCAGAAAAAAATTAATAACACTTTTTTAAAAATTAATTTTTGAATTCATATTGCTCTATCAATCAAAGGACATCCGAAAGTACATTTCCTAAAAATCTCATTTAAAAATTTCCAAAGCTGACGAACTGACTCTCCAGGGGACTTAGTTTTCGTACGAAAAAATTTGATGTACCCTTACTGCATTCACAATCCGCGGGCAGAGCATGCCCTTAATATAAATAAATGAAAATTTTTTGTACTAAACCTTATCATAATCTTATTAATACTGAATATTAAAACAGTTAATACAAATTCAATGTTAGTCTTGTTGCTTTTTCGTTTGCATCTATCCACACTTTTTTTTAAAAACTATTATGAGAACTATGAAATATATTAGCACACTTTATTTCATAATAATACTTTTTGATGCTGATAAAATACAAATTATATAATTTTTAATATTTCGCAATTTCATTGTTAAAAAACTTATTTTTTAAAGTATGTGTATTTACATATTAACCATTAATTTTTATAATTAAATCGTTTTTTGCTTCCTCATAGAGGAAGCTTTGTAGTGGTGACAAAAAAAAAAAAAAAATAATAAATATTTTTAGCTAATAAGAGTCAATAAACCTTCGTCTACATGAGACGAAGGTTTATTGACTCTTATTTACTAAAAATATTTATTATTATGAATGTATAATTGGTATAACAAATATGCTCTTATGGTAAATTATCATATGCCCTTAAGGGCAATATATCTAACATGATGTCCTGAAAAATTGTCCGGATGTATGGTATGTGTGTGTGTGTCCCGTGTAGAAATTTCAATAGGGGTCTAGTGGGGGCCTCACTAGTTTTCCATTTTTTTAGTTGGGCCCTTACGGTGAAAACTAGTCGGGGCCCCAGCTAGATCGTAACGCTTTTGTCAGTTAGGCCCCGACTACTAGTTTCATGCACAAATGTTAAATTACCTCGAGATGAGTAATCGGTATATCAAAAAGACATATGCGTTAATATTACATAAAATATGTATTTATATCAAGTTTCTAATAATATTTCCATCCATCCATTCAATAACCAACCCAACTCGTATATTGTATAACTGTGAGTGAATCAGGGTTCTGAGATTTATTTAACGACACTGTTAAATGCTCGGGTGCTTGGACGGTACACACCTGGTAGGCCTGGTCAGGAGTCTGCATGGTAACCTTGTACTTTAGAGGCTGGCCGCGCGTTTATTATTATTCCCGGTCTCTAGTGAAACAACTAGGAAGGTACGTACGGCAAAAAACACGTCAATCTGTCATTTACATAACCACTTGACCGTTCACCAATTAACAGGTGATGCGTTTAAGATGTTTCATAATTCATTTGCTGTTTATTATACGAAAATTTTGGTTCTTGCCATTTTATCTCTTCCCACTCTATAAATTTGGAACACTTGTCGAAATACATACAATTAATCTACTCAAGTGTACTTAATATAAAGAATTTTTAACATACACTGAGAGACTTTTTGTTCGAATAAATGATAAAAATGAATGAGAATAATATCATTCCGAAATAGGGGAAAACCGAGATTTTATTACACTTATTCGTATTACAGTACCGAAGTTTAATATTATCATACGATTATTTCATACACGAAGACGACAAAGTAGTATGCTAAATACGAAATATTATGAATCTCCATTTTAAAAATTAACTCTATGAATGCATGATATTCTTTTTACTAAGTTTTCGAAAAATAATTTGAATAAGAAAAATAGTGAATATCATAATCTCGAAAACGTATTTTAAAAATTGATATTGTCAATATGAAGTTGACAGAAACCTAAAACGCATAGTAAACTATTAACTATGATATCATTATTCTTGATTTTTCATATAGTTTCGTTTGAAAATAATGCTCCTCGAGTGTTTCCGCCGTTTTCCGATCGAGCCCGATTGTGCAGAACCGAAAATGGAACGCATGGAACCCAGGGCGTCAGTTCCCACATTTTTCCGATTATCGGCGTTATTTTGTCTTGATTCTTGAAAGATTTCAAATATATGTATTTTCATCGTTTGAATATTAAATCGTGTGAAAAATGCATCGTATTAAAACAGGGCCCAGTTATTTTTCGTACCGCCCTGAGCTGTCAAACGACGCCAGTTTGCCGAGATTTTTTCCAATAATGTATAAACGAGCCCGAACGCGCGCTCCTCTAGCGCGCAGACATGATTCCTATTTTTTTTAAAAACTTTCCCGCGATAGCGCGTCGCCCGTATTGACCAATAAGCAATCAGTCCACGCATTTCGAGATATTTCGATATTTTTAGTGTATGATCTTTTTAGAATAGAATAGTTAGTCGCGGGATTTGGTTGTTAAGCCGTTAGGGACAAAATGCGTTAGTAGGTTCGAATCTGTATTTAATAGTATTTAATTTGTGTATTTAGTTTCTCCTTTTAAAAGTTAAATCTTTTGGTGGAATGAGTTATTTTTCATATATTCGTTTGAGATTCTCATATGCTTTGTATGGAAACTTCAAAAGATGTTTTCACTCTTTCGAATAAAAATGTATTACTATCTTTTTAACTTAGCTTGTCTACTTTGATATAGTGTATTTTAAATTCTCGCAAGTTTTATAAGAGTTAATGAAACATCCTTTCCATTTGTTCTAACAAAAATATTAATTTTGTCGGCTGAAAACCACTATATTAGTTTTTGATATGTAAACCCTGTTTTCCCTATTTCGGAACGATATTATACTAAATTCTCATTCATTTTTATCATTCATTCAAACAAAAAGTCTCTCAGTCTAAATGAATATGTCAATTTTTTTCTAAAAATCTATAACTTATGAAATAGTCGAGTTATACATAATATTTAAGAAAATAGAATATAGAGATTAGAAAACTCAATTTAAAAAGTACTAGTCTTAAATTTGTTGTAATTGATTTAAAAAATTTTAATACTTCGTCATTTTATAGACACACAGTATTTTGATAAGGGCGTGTCCAAATCCTGCAAATGAAGCATTTAATGGATCTCACCTGGAGAACAAAGTTCTGATAATATATTTTATCAAACGATAGATATCACAGCCATTTTGAATCTGGAAGTTTCGTAGGCTGATGGGTGCCTCAGGTTCCCGGATAGAAGCCTGGCTTTCCCTCTCTGTCTTTTCCAGGGGTGACCTACTTTCGTCTTCCCTATACACCTGCTTAAATCTCTTCCGCCATGGTTGCTGGTATAACGTCACCGTTATACCACCGTCTCACTCATTTCACCCCTCGCACTCTTCTACAATCAGGCGTACCACCACCACCATCACCACCACCACCCACCCACCCTGGAGCGGCCTTTTCAGAACGAGAGAGTACCTGCTTCCAGCTCCTCCACTCCATGACCAGGATACTGGGGAAAGTTCAGGCAGTCAAAATCCAACCTACGCGGATATAGGCCAAACATAAAGCGCGTTCCTACTTCCCTACTTTCCTATTTCCCTAGTTCCCTACTTCCTTCCGCTTGGCAGTCTATCACCAACACTGTTCCGCTTTCCTTTCAACACAATTTAATTCTTTCATGGATTAAAGCCGATTGCCTTTATTCACTTCCGTTATTTCATTATAAAGAGCAAGAAGATAAGCAACCATTGGACCGTAAATCATCAGTGGTTCAAAAATTCAGTGATGCGCAAT
Source organism: Synergus gifuensis (assembly GCA_904066015.1). Classification (NCBI taxonomy): domain Eukaryota; kingdom Metazoa; phylum Arthropoda; class Insecta; order Hymenoptera; family Cynipidae; genus Synergus; species Synergus gifuensis. The sequence continues at coordinate 23,690 of CAJFCO010000260.1, forward strand.
GGAACCTAGATTACCCTTGGGTGAGAATTGTGATCACGATTCTGGTTAATTAACTCTGACCACTTTTTCGGGTTAAAACTTTTCTAGTTATTATTTTTGATATAACAGATGTTGGCCAATCTTGTGTCGATTTTCAGTTTAGTTTGTCTTGTTGTTGATGGATTTCTCGAATTGTCATGAATTTTTTTTTTTAGTGTATTTTCAATTATAAATAATCTTACCGAATCGTGTATTCACTATTTTCAGACGTCAAAGGTGTGTATTTCTATTTATTAATATATCTAGAGGAAATTATTAGCAACTCGGAATTATATACTCTGATTTCGGAAATCTTTTAGATTATTATTACATTCTCATCAGGGAGAATGTATTATATTTGTGTAAAATTTCACCCCCCCATTTTTTGTCAAATGTCCACGTTTTGTGACACCTTGAACCAGAATAACATGCACGGAAAAACTTATTTTTTTAGATTTTAAAACAGTATTTGCTGACTTTCGGACACAGAGAAGTCAGAGAAAAGTATTATAATATTTCAGTGAATTTTATGAGATATTAGAAAAGAGTTTATTAATTTTTAGAACAGATTTCCAAAATTTTTAGAAATCTGTTCTAAAATTATAGACGGTTTTAGAATGATCTTTATTGTATCAAGACAGAATTGCGACTGACTATTGCACAGAGAAAAATGAAATTCAGCGGTCCTGTAGCATTTGCACAAATTCTTGAAGCAGGACTTTTGTTATAGGACGGAGTCCAGGAGTATGGCAATCATTCCTAAACAGTTTAGTAATGGTTACCGCATTCCTGGACTCTGTGGGGATTTTGTGTAACTGTTGCAAGGCCGCCGAACCCCATTTCTCGCTGTGTGTGAGACAAAGCTCATAAAGAGAACCCTTTAAAGAAATCATATCGTCACATATCGGTATTTTATAAACAAACCTCAACTAAACAGATCCAATCTCGGACCACACAAAGTTTGAGTTTTAAGTAGTGATGCATTTGAGCGAGAAATGACAAGAAAACGATATGATCGATATTTTTTCTTGACTATCAAGAAAAATGATTGCTTTTGAGTTCTTAAAGCAATTTTTGAAATAAAATTTGGCACACCTTTGAAATTATTATTATTTTTAAGTATTTTCTTGAATTATATAAGAAAATTTTCCCACACACTATATTTGATAAATTACTTTTTTTCGATAAAATAGTGGATATGGGGGGAGTAAATTTCTAGCTCGATCTGAGAGCACTGATCTCAAGTTTAATATGACATTTAGAAAGAAATTGGGATATATGAATATGTCCGTAAAGTCGTGTAATAGCAAATTCGAGAGTATATAGTTAATAAAAAATATTACAAAATAAGGCTAACCTCAGCATATCAAGGGCTACAGTGCAACACTCCATAATGTCAATTTTGGCGTTTTTGAGTTTTTGTTATCACTACCACTACTGGACTCGTGATCTTACAACGGATATATTGAAGTAGGTTGTTTGAGTAAAAAATTAATAGAGAGCTCTAAAATCAAGAAGACAGGATAGACTTTACCAATTTTTATTTAAGAATGTTGCGTCTATAATATGATAACGAAAACAATAAAGCACGACATGTAATGAGAATTTGCTTGCGAAGCTAGCCAATTCTTTTTGGTTAGGGTGGTCGATATAATAATTTATGGACTAATTAATTTATATAATTTCATTACCATATGTTGTTTGTGAGCGTTTCAGTCTATATCTACAATTATTTTATTTTAAGTATTAAGAGCTAGCTGAAATAAAGTTAAACAACTTTAGATTGAAAACTTTCTCAATCGACTAGTTTGCAATTTAAGTATAACAAGTTATAGAACAACTTTATTTCACTGTCTGTTTCACTCTTGAAATACTAATTCTTATTATTTAACGTAATGATATATGTAATATATTATTTCCAGTTTTACAAAAGTACAGTAAATGTTGTAAAATCTTTGGCAGTGAATTTATATAAGGAAAACGATCCAAAGTATTTTAATGCGTGCTATGTATGCGTCATAGCCGCCGGGCTTCGTACTGCAGTGAAATGAGATTAAAGCTGCATCGGAAATTGCATATGCGCATCAGAGATGATGAAATTTTCCTGCATATATTCTCACCACTTATGCACTTTCAGTTTGTCTCCAATGAGGGATTGATTAGTGTAAAAATTATACGAAGCAAAACTTCAGCATGAATTGCGAATTAAGGTGGGGACAAAAAATTGAAAATGATCAGACTCAATTGGCACAGCACTAAAAATTTTCTTTGTGGTACATATTACAAAACAATTATTATTTTTTTTAAGTGATAAAGAGCCTATTTTTTAAAATGGTAACTGAGTCTTGAGCTTTTTGCTTATAATTCAATATATTACTACTTTTGTGTTTTTTCAATTTCTTAGGATGTAACATTGCAGTCGTGACATTGAGCAAAGTATGGACTGTAATTACAACTTGGTTAAGTTACGACAATCCACGAGACCACGTGTTGCTTCTGCAATGTTATTCGTGCACATATTCTTGAATGAGGGCATAATAACTACATAATAACTGAATAAGGTCTATTCTCGTTCAGACATTCAATCATATCAATTATAATTAATAACAATTTCTTATTCCACTTTTTTAACGCCCAATATTTGAAAGATCATAATTCAAGAAGATTAAGTATTGAATATACTAATATTAAGTGGAAAAAACTCTCTTTTAATATATTGCAACTTACATATCTGGATATAAGAAAACTTTGCGACTGACAAGTAACAGAATAAATGGAGGTTTTGCTGTGTGGAAGATGAAGACCGTTTCTTTCCATTGTCAAGAGTGGTTCTCAGTGTGTCTCTCATTTAACCATCACAGGTCAAATAAATTCGTTAATCCGGTAATCGATGACATTTACATATAAAATACCCCATTTTATGTAAATAATACCTTGAAAAACTAAGATTATTTCCCAAATGCAGTAATGGGATTCTTAAATTTAATCTTATTACTAAAGTATGGATCTTACATACAAAATTATAAATAACTTATTGCTTATAATTTTGAAAAAATAAAATTAATTTGCTTCCTCTAGGAAGCCAGATTTGATTACAAATTCACCAGGAGATTTGATGTAACTTTACAGCTATAGTTCTTAATATAGACATGTGTTTTTATTAATGAAGTGCTTTCGAATATTTTTTTCTGCAAGATTACTGAGATAGTGTATCGTATATACAATTTTAACTTTTAGGTGTAAGATTTGGCTATTATTCCTTATTCCCGTCAAAGCCTTAATTACGTAGTGTCCCAGGTAGAAATACACCACCGGCCCAGTACTGACCCAGTACAAACTGCCGGAGGTCCAGTACTGGTTGGCAGTACTGGCCCAGTACTGGCTTGTAATACTTGGCGGTACTGGCAAACTACCGGCATTTTTTTTTGGCTGTACACGGAGGAGAAATCAAATTTAAAACCCTGATGATTAGTAATAGAAATCTAGTACTCAGCTCTCTAATTCTGAATCAGCGAAAACCATACCAAATCAGTGAAATTCGCTGATGAATCAGCGGAATTGCTCTCATAGAGGGCGTGATATTCACTGATTCATCAGCGAATTTCACTGATTTGGTATGGTTTTCGCTGGTTCAGATTTAGAGAGAGTATAAGATAAATCAAGTAATTCATCTCCATCATGTGCCATCTTATAGAGATTATATTGGAAGGTTTATATTTAACGGTTTTGGCGCTAGAACGAGTTGTAATGAAAAATTAAAAAAAAAGAAAAATTGTTTTAAATATAGTAATTGCATTTAATTTATGTTTAAAATTACACAATCACTCGCAGGGTCTCTTAAACATACAATCGCAAGCTCACACGCTTTATCATAAAATAAAGTGCGATAAAATCGCACTCGCTGGGGATCGAAGAACCCCTGACCCTAACATCCTAAACGCACGCCCTAACCGCCTAAGCTATTTAACCGCTTGGAGTTCATGAAAAAAATCTCAGCCAAGCTCTTCCACTGAAAATCCAGAGATAATTGCGAGGAATATATTTTTATTTATTTTTTTTCCTTTACACATTTTATAAATAGTTAAATCTTAAATAATAGTTAATCTTTAAAATAATTTAATAGTTAAATATTTAAATCTTTGTATTATTATATAATATTAACTATATGAATTACAAAAATTTTTTTAAATTACGTTTGAAAAAATATTTGTAAAATATTTGAATATTTAGAATTTTTTAAAAACTTTATTCAGAAAAATTTGTTTTACTAATATCATTTTTCCAACATTTTAGACAATTTTAGCAACTTTTTACAAAAACATAAAATGTAATATTTTTGGATCAGTTATACACGGCAGAATTGAACTTAAAAAATATTTTTCTTCAAAAAAAAAAAAAAATGTTTTCAGATTAATTAAATATTACATTTCTATCGTCATTTTGAAAAACCTCAACATAATTTATAAACATATTTTTTTTAAAAAAATTAATTTTTGTACCCCTGGCACAGTACTGTCCAGATCGTGCAGCCAACGATTAGCCAGTACTGGGCAAACTACCGCCTGTCTGTACTGGTGGGCAGTACTGGGCCAGTACTGTGCCGATGGTGAACTCCGGCACACTACTGACATATTTCCACCTGGGGTATGCATGTATAGCTCATTCGTCAATAATTGAGTTTTTTTCATCTTGAAAATCATCAGCAAATCTGACCGTTTTGACATAATAAAATAACTGGTCTCGCTTACTGGTCACGCTATATAATATTACTAGTAGATACCTACATATATACAGTAATACACGTAATAGGTTGCATAAGCATTTTACAAGACATTTTGCAGCAGCGAAGTGGCCATGATAATTTATACGTTCCTCTTTGCGATTGGAATAATGGTAGTATTGGTAGCAATAGTGACGACCTTGCTGGCTGGAGGGGGAGATTGTTCTCAAAACGAATGGAGGTGGGAAGGTGCCACGCGGTACAAAATCGGCTGAGTATTCGTTGGGGGATAGCGAGCAGGGGCAAGTTCAAAGTAGGGGAATGCCAATTGTCAATTGAGGGGGTGGTGGTGATACGAAGGAAGCGGGAAGTCGCGGAAACGACGAAGCACGACAAAGCAGGTGCGCGTGGCGTGTTTAAAGGCTAGTTCACTTCAATGCTTGATATGTACCAATCCTGTGTACACTTGCACAAGCTCCATCTTTCAGCGGTAAAGTCGAAAGTCAAAAGCGTCAAAAGCAAAATGTAATAGTTGGCGCGCGCGTGTGGCGAACTTGTACTGTCTTTCCGCGCGTCCTTCTGCTAAAAGGTAATGTTTGTGTTCACGTATTTTTGTGTTAGGGCGTGCGTGCATCTGCAAAAGTGTGTGTTGCAAAAGAAGGTAAAACTGCTAGTAGTGGTGGTAATGGTAGTGGTGGTGGTTTTGGCGACGACACTGATCACCACTACCAAAGCTGTGCTAAGATTAAATTAGTCCAGGGTTGATCTACATAGCAAGTCAAGCTGGCTAGGAGACTTCTGAAATATATTATTTTCTCTATCTCTATTTCTCTCTTATCTACGACATTCCCCACAGGGCCGGCATCAAACTTTTAGCCCGAGTGAGTAGTAAGGAGTTGGGGGGGGGGGGGGGCAAATGATTTTTACAATTTACTCACATGGAAACATGAGGAGCACAAGTTTATGATAAAAAATGAATAACAAGTGCGAATGGAACTCCTACGAGAGATGAGAGTGTACATCAACTAGTGGAATTAGGAATATAGAATAGGAATATAAGATTTTGTCCGCAAATTCCGAGTGGGTAAGTACCCACAGGGATTTTTTCCGAGTGGGTAGTACTACTCATACTACCCACCTGAACCGCCGGCCCTGATTCCCCACTTCTTCCTTTCTAGTTTATCAAGTTTCGCGGTAATAGTGAATCGCCGCCAAGTAAAACATCGAACATATTTTCTCAAAGAAACGCCGCTTTTTCTTGTTGCCTTAAATATCTCAATTCGTTTGTCATGGATTTACATAAAAGCTTTTCATATCAATAAAACACTCTAAACTAATTCTGTGCATACTGCATATATTATCCTTTCGAAGTTTGAATTAGTACTAGTATATAGAGCACCACTGTATACAGTTATACATTTTTTATACTTTGTACAATAATTTAAACAGAAGATTGTTACATAAAGGTGATGTGAAAACTAAACACACGTGCAGTACAAAAGACTTGGTTAAGTAAGCAGTTGTTCGAGTACACGTTGTCGTGGGTTGAATCCTCAATGAAGAAAAGTGAAACGGAACACGGTTGCCGAAAGTTTCCCTTTTTTTCCATGGTATTATGATATCTAAATACAGTCGACTTTGACTTACTAGCTGAATTTGAAAACTTAACTTATCGCACACTTTTTAAGCCCTTGCGTATCAGTTAGAAACAAACTCAACATCATATGTTTGGGTCTCTTAAAGTGTGCGATGACTAAAGAATACCCGCGGTGGTGAATGTGCGGTAACTTAAAGTATTCACGGAGGAAAATGTGCGACAAGTGAGAGTTGACTATATTTAATCCATCTTTCTCATTTATTAGATACTTTTGATAATAAAAAAAATCGGTTAGCTTCGCGAGCACATGCTCATCACACGTCGAGCTTTTGCACCCTTCGGTACGCTTGCACTCGCTTACCAGCCTTTATCGATGCTATATACTTTTATTTTAATTGCTTTAGATTTAAATGAAGAAGAAAACTAATTTACTTAAGGTTCTATCGACCTTAAGGAATACATTCTCATCAGGACATTGGTGCTTCGCGCTCGATATATATATATGATGTCAACCATAATCAAATTTCGCGCTTCGCTTTCGGCCCTGTTTAACAATATTTTTTACGATATTACGATTAAAACGAAAACTACTCATTCTATGAAAAAATTGTCAAGTGAGAATTTATAAATCTTTTTAAGACCAATAATTATGTTCTTATAATTTTCTCAGTATCACGCGTTATTTGGCTCAAAATTTGAATTTTCGATTTTTCAAGAAAATTCAAAAAGTTGTTATAGCAGTCTTATAGGGCGTTAAAAAAGGAATATTTTCCATCTCTTAACTTTTTTTCATAGCGTGCGTGTTATTTAGCCTAAAATTTCGTAATGTTATAAATCTGACAATTTTTGTTTTATCGAAAAAAGTCATAATGATAAATTGTTCGACTATTTAATTACTACGAATATCTGTAAATAGAATTTATAAATTAAAAAAAAAAATTTATTTAAAAAATTTTCAAAATGATCCAAATTTTTTAACTTTTGTCCAAAATGGCTCGTTAACGAACTTGACCTTCATTTTATTAGGACACTAAACGAGTATACCAAAGGCCAATCCAATCAGTCAATTCTTTCGAAAGTTTAACGTGCTCACAAACTAAAAATCTATATAGACTCACAGACACACGGAGAGAAATGGGGCTCGGCGGCCTTGCAACAGTTACACAAACTCCCGACAGAGTCCAGGAATACGGTAACCATTACTAAACTGTTTAGGAATGATTGCCATACTCCTGGACTCCGTCCTATAACAAAAGTCCTGCTTCAAGAATTTGTGCAAATACTACAGGACCACTGAATTCGATTTTTCTCCGTACAGGCAGACACATTGGTAAAGACATGTTTTTCGGGTTCGAGAGGTCACAAAACGTGGACATTTGACAAAAAATGGAGGGGGGGAGTTTTTTACACAAATCTAATACATTCTCTGATGAGAATGTAATACATATGTAATTTCAATAGTTTTTCATACCTATGAAGCGGTGGTGTTATAGTTCTACTTCTTAAGGCCATGTAAGAAACCCGATTCCTACCTTATTACCGACATTTTTTTCTCTGCAACCTTACTTGTACATTTATTGAAATATCAAATTGAAAATTTCTAAAATTGAAGAAAATATGATAAGGTATGTTTATCTGTTCTTAAATTTTTGTTATAATAAAAAAAATTTTTTCGAAAAAGTTTTTTTTTTTATAAATGTCAATATTTAGGACCAGATAAACGTACCTTAATACTGCTTTAGCTTCAATTTTAGAAATTTTCAATTTGACATCTCAATAAATGTAGAAGTATCGTTGCAGAGAAAAAAATGTCGGTAAGATAGGGATCGGGTAAGTCTTACATGGCCTTAATCTCATGAAAAACGGTTGATATTATACATGTGCCATAAAACATGACTTCTTGAACCGATTTTCAAAAATTGCTAATATCAAAATTTCGAAACTTCACGAAACTTCGATAAAAATCTGGAAAAAGTTTTTTTTTTTTTTTGTAAATTTTAACTCTAATGTTGATTATTTCAAAAAATCTTTTACCGTCGCAAAATCAACAAAGTATCACTTATATTTTTTTTACCACGAGGTACCCTTCAAATACAGATTTCTGAATGTAACAAAAAGTTTACACACACTTGTCGATCAGTTAGGAAAAAGAAGTTACTAAAACTTGGGCAACTAAGCTTGAAAACATTCTCTCTTCCTCTCTCTTTCCATTGATAGTGTATTGTATGCCGTATAAGTGAACTATGTTAGTAAAAAGGTGGTCATGTGTGAGATGAGTCTGCATTGCACGTTTTTTGGCCGCTGCAACGCTTTTTCGCGTCTAAATAAATCCCGTCAGGTTATGTAACCAAACGTTTCTTGACGAACGAACGGTGACGAAGAAGAAGCGAAGCAAACCTATATCACGCCATTTAACTCGTCCTTATTTCTAAAAACATTCGCTTTTATCTGCTATGGAAAATCAATTTCAATTATTACTTTTTGAATCGTGTTGCAGGCAAAAATTATCGAGTAAGTCCTCATTTAAGGGAATGTGTTAAATTTTGATGAATTTTCAAAAGATTTAATCAAGATTTCAAAGAGATTTCCAAAGATTTCAGGGATTTATAAAAATTTCAATAAATTGCAGTAAAGAATGCACATAACATTACAAGATTAATTTAATGTTAAGATTAATGTCCCTATGAAATGATTAAAAAATTACATTTAAAAAAATGCAATATTATCGCAAAATTTTGAAAAAAGAGAATATCCTCGTAAACTGAAATAATTAATACATATATTATAGATACAGGTATAAATTTGAAGACGTGATTGATGACTTGTTGAACTTATTCTTTTCAACTTGAAAAACCTGTCTCTTTTGCTGTCGCGCACTGCGTCTTTTCCTGTTGGGGCCTTCTGGTTTGAGGTTACATACGCGGCTCTGGGCCACGCAGCTTGGCATGATATGCTGGCCAAGTTGTGTAATACGCTTGGTACAATATGCCCGAGCAGCATTTGAATCTAGGAGACATAGCAATCTCGTTTTTGCCTCGCTCGGCGATCGCAGTAGAGCTGCTGCCTCGTTGCATTCGAACGTCGCGGTACTTTTGTCTCAGTCCTCAGTTTCTTCGTAGTTCTCCTTGTGTTTTTATTTTTTAATTCTTGTAGTTTTCGAATTCGTAAATCAAAAAATCGGGTCTTTACACGGCACGCAACACGAAGCGTCAAATACTTTTCATGCAATCATTCCCCCAAGAACAGAAAAACCACAGTCACGTGGTTAACGTAATTTACGCAATTTACACTATTTACGCATTTTACGATCTTCCACCTTTGGGATTAATATTCATTATACGACTTCATTTCTCAAGTTCTCGAATAATTAATCACCTGTTCTGAAATTCAAATTTCTGTTTTGTTAAATTATTTATTGTCTTCTCTGCAGTTGCATTTTAGCTATTCTCTATTGCAAGTTAATCAATAACTTAAATCTTTATCCAATTGACAAATTTATAGTCTGCTGTCATCATTTTAATAGCATTATTTTGGTGATAGTAATGTAAAATTAATAGTGTTGTCGTGTTTTAACTGATGAAATTGATCTCATAGAGATGAATTTTTGTAGGTATAAATAAATATTTTGTTCTGTTTGCATTTCATAAGGTGGAAAAATTTCAGAACCTAAAATTTATTCAAATATTTCCATCACGATATTCTGAAAAAAATCGACAAAAGATCTTCTTTAATAAAAGGGTCACCAAGTTACACTCTCAGAGATCCTGTTTTAGAGAATTATTATTAATTTGATATAAGGGGATATTGTAAAAATTTGTAAATTTCAGTCTTTATTCATTGAGAAATAATGCATCACTTGACACTTACAATTTTGCACCGACTGTAGCGATTTGTGACGAAAAAATTCTTGATACATATGAGTGTTGTTGGTGTACACAATGATATCTAACAAACGCAACTCGGTTAAATTTAAATTTTGTGCTGTGTTCAAATTTCGTCTCAAATTTAATTGAGGGTCCTGATTTTGTTTGCAGCATGCCAAGTAGAACACTGGACGTAAATAAAATACTGGGATCGCCATATTTATAGATTCCACTGCTATAATTATTTTTTACTGAAATAACCATGTTCATTGCTCAACTACGTAATCATGAAAATATGAAAGCCTGTTAGAGTTATACAAGTATTAATTATATTTAAAGTAACTTTATTTTATTGTAGAGCAAAAGATAAGTTGAAATATTTTTTTAATTTTCTATTTTCAAGTCGTTTCTCGTTTAACACACAAATGCAAAAATAAGAATTTATTAATTTTGTGGGATTACTGAAGTTACATAAACTTCAGAACAAGTGATTCTTTTATTGTGATGATAATAATAATTTAAGAAATCTTTAAATTAACATTTAAGAATTAACTTTCTAAATTTAGAATGTGCTAATTTTTCATTCAAAATATTTGTTATTAGTGAAAAAAAAAAAGAATAAAATAATACATAATAATAAAAATAGATAAATGTATAAAAAAAATGTATTAATTGTTAAAAAATGCAGATGCCTTTATTATAATTGATGGTGTGGGGATAAAGTTAGATCGTTTATCGTGTAGAAATTTTTCGTCGATGAGGATGCTGTTGTTGTCGCGTTCGCTTGGCATGGTGCATTCCTAGGCCAATGAGATTGTGTAACTTGGACGACCTCGTGAGTGCCACGAGTAGTCGATGGTCGGTTAGGTTGCATGATTCGACGCTTCGCGATCGCTCTAGTCTTCGTTCGATCGTCACATGTCTCGCGTCGCTCTCGTCTTACCCTTTTTTTTCACGTGAGGTTCAAGATTCGCTCATTTAAAATCGCGCGCGCTTCCTAGTCATCTTCCGATTGGTCCATTCTTGATTTCATCCCAAAAGTCGCTTGCTTGCAACGTGTATACCTGTACCTAACGTTGGCCTTTCCCAAAAAATTGCGCAAATAATTGTTATGTAATAGTATGATATTAATCATGGTGACTGATAATAATTAAAAGATAATAATTAAAAAGTTCAGTTTATGTATTCTAAAAATATTTATTAAAGTGAGCTTATAGAGCTGTTTACAGATGTTGATGATATATATATATATATATATATTATTGATATCAATAAGCGAAAAGTTTAATATTTTTCGAGTAATTACATTAACTAATTGTTTAAAATTTTATAATTATAATAATAGTTTTAACTCATACTTGATAACATTTTTCACGTGAAATTAAATTATGATCCAGCTAATGTAACCTTGTGATTTCTAATTGAGTACCACTGCCTGTCAGCTGATTGCTGTTACTTCGCAATCTTTATTCGGTTTTGCATCGATTTTCCAAGGACGCAATCCATAAAATAATTCCTGCTCTCGTTTATCGACGTTATTATTTTCTCACTTACTCATGCGACCTACCCAACAGGGGTTCTCAATTTCGGGATTTATTTTGTCAAAACGTGACACAAAATAAAAGTCACTTATTATTCCCTATCATTAATCTCAATATGTACTTAAAACCTTTAAAGATTAAAACGAAAAAATGTCAAAATTTAATTTAAAAAAAAAAAAAATATATGCACGACTAATATCTCATTAAAATGATTTGAATACCTGGCCAAAAAATAGTAAACGTGTAATATATTGTTGATAACTAAACTATTTCCAATTTGCGCGTTCCTATTTGAATTATTTCAGGATACGGACTTATGACCATTTACCCAGTGTCATCGAGGAAAGGTTGAGGTATAGAAAAAAGAGAGGGAAAGAGACAGAGGGAGAGAGAGAGAGAGAGAGAGAGAAAAAAAGAGAGATAGAGCGAAACACCGGAGGTTAACGCGGACATAGATGAACGAAAATGAAGAGAAGAGAACCCTGTGAGAGAATAAACGAGGCAGTTGGGGCTCGTGCCAGATGCGCGTTTACACGAGCCCTGAATGCTGTAAATGCACTATCTGGTACGACATCTCTTCTGTCGCCGTCACCCTATATCGAAAATTTCTTCTTCTTCATCAGTGATCATTCCTTATAAAAATCATCGTGAAAAGACTCTAGAGACAATTTTCGTTAGATCTAGTGATGTTTAAGATTCAGTGTTTCTATTTGATTAGAATAAAAGAGTAAAGAGTGAGATATAAAAGTGATAGAGTGATGTCAATGTAGTAGAAACAAAAAAAAAAGATTTTTTTTTTCAATTTACTCGTACTCTAAAACGGGGTATTTATTTTTTTTCCAGAAAAGTGTGTTTAATCATAAAATAAAAAAAAAAGGATTCCTCACAATTTCGTGACGAAATACCTTAAAATATCATGATATCTCTTGAAATCCCTTTAAATCTTGAAATGTGGTAGTGGAAACCATAAATTGCAGTTGTACCGTATTTTACTATATTTCTGTGGTTTTCACATCCATAACAGTTTTTTCCTTGCATTGGACCTAATTTTAGTTTCGTAGAATTGCTAATTCTCATAATATTTATTTTACCTAATTTTCTTCACACTAAATCACAAGGCACCAATTTGAATCCAAAATTGGATCAAAGCGTTGCAAAACAGAAAAACAAGGGGTATATAATTGTAGTTGTTGATTGTCAACTGTTTCTCCATTGTGCAACGCTTTGATTCACGTTTAGATCAAATTTTGACATCCTATTATTTACTTTGTTTTTACATCATTTTCTTTTGTCTCGCAATGGACATTTATTTTTTGTTTTTCATTTCAAAAAACTTTCGTTTCGTAATAAAATCTTAACGGTATTGTCTCTGCTGAACAATACACTGTTAGAAAAATCTTTATGACATATATATAAAATAATATGACAATTATAAAATATATATATGAAAATGACTTCATATATATTTTAAAATAAAAAGTGTGTACGAAGTCAATTTTGATATATATTTTATGAAATTGCATACGGATTTTTCTTACAGTACTATAGCTACATTTTTTCCAAATCTTGTAACTAATTACTACCATCTAACAAAAATCGTGCATCACCCTACCTAAATCATAAGATGTTGTATTATTACACACTCAATTAAGTTTGACCTCGTTTGTATTACATCTAATAAGGGATGACACTTTAGTGCTAAGTGTCATTAATAATCGAAGAAGGAGGAACTCAGAATGTGAGAAAGGCTCGATTTCCTAATTATCATCATATATTAAAAAAATATGTTTCAAAAATAAATGACGACACATCATTAGCACCTAATCTATTCTTTTACAATCTGTAAAATCATTAATTTAAATGGAAAGGTTTTTTAGCTCTTCGAAAAAATTATTTTTTTGATATTTATGCAAATATGCACCTTCGACAAAATTCAGATGTGTTTTGCAGATACATTCCAAAATTCCTGGACCATAGAATTTTGAATTTATTTTGAAAAATCACTTCCTCTTAAAGCTATATCATATTTGGAAACTTATCCTTATGTAAAAAATTGAAATGTATCGAAAAATTATCCTCGAAGACGATTCATTGCTACTTTTCTCGCAGGTCATAAGGTCGTAGGCGTTAATGGTTGTGAAGTCAATGATGTCACAACGTGAGGTATCATTCGTAGCAAAAACGTTATCTAATCCATGATTAGAAGATACTGACGATAAAAGAGAGATGATGAGACACAATTATATTAGATAATGAGTAGAGATTAATTTTCGAATATTTTCAGCATAAAAAACATAATGAAGTTATTAAAATAAGTACATACAGTACTCTTTTCAATACATAATTTGAAAAAATTCCCATTTCAACTTATAAGTTCAATAAGTTTAACTTAATTTTAACATCATTTCTATTGTTGTTGTGAATTATTTTGAGAAACATTTGTTTACCAATTTATTTTCGTTTTCATTTATGAAGACTTGACAGTCTCTTTAATTGTTGTGGCACTTCATTACAGATTCTTGTATGTTTGCTCATGCTCAATAATCATTATTGTAACTGCAATAAAGAGTCTCCTTGCGTTCACCCGCATCTACCTTTTTAATCCAAAATAATTGTAAATAGGCGTAGATTCTCTTTCTGTAGAAACATCAATACAAAGCTTCTAACTTAAACCTTTTTTTAAAATGAAAAAATTGATGGACTGTAGAATAAAACATTTCAAGTAGAGCTGTATAAACATTATAATAATACCTATTTATTTTTGTCTTATACGTTTACGTAAATAAACCCGATTTGTTTGTCGTGTGTCGTTCCAGACCCACGAATTTTTTAGTAAATGTCTTCATTTTCGGGAGGTGGGTGTGTTCATCACTAAAAATAAGATATTTGTTTACATTTTTTTGCAATCTTTATAATGTGCCATTAAAGGAAAAGTATTCAAGAGTGTACAGGAATTTTATCAGATTTTTTTTATTGATAATTGAACGTTTTAACATACTTTGGGTCTGAAACAACTCACAACATAAGGTGCCAAAAAAAAAGTGATAAACTGATCGGGTTAAAAATGTATATTTCTTTACTTCTTCTACTATTTTTATTGAAAAAAAATTCTATTTCTTATTGTTCGAGGGCCTGTTACCGAGAAAAGAAATTAATTCATTTCAGTAACTGATGAATGCTTTCTTTTTATATAGAATTTTGATATTTAAAAGTGAATTCTACCGATAGAATAAGATTTAAAATAGCAATTCTGAAATTATAAATATAATTATGGAAAATGCTTAAAAGCTATAAAATTGTGATTTAATTAAACAATATTAATAAGATAAATTAAATGCAATATGTGTACTTTCTGCTGCATCCAATTCGTGTTAGCAGTTCATTTGTGAACCTATATCATTGCTAAGTTTCTCATTTCTCGTGTGCAGCATATACTGGCATTTACATTGTACATTATACATAGATTGTCACACTGTTGTATGAATGACATCAATCACACAAAAATTGCTTCGTATCGATCGTCTTGCCTTTAGCAATACCAATGAAAAACTCTGCACGCATCATGAAATTCTAGACTTGTTGTAGATTCGCTATAGACTCAAGATCAATGACAAAAATACAATGTAGAATTGTGAAGGCTACCTGTAATCATGTATTTTGTAATATTGTAATAATTTAATATTATAATATTGTATACTCTTGTACTTTTTTCCTATTTATATGCTACCTCTCTCCTCGACACTTCTCATCATTAAACCAAATGGATAATTCTCCAGATTACTTTTGAAATACATAAATAAATTTTCTTCGAAAATTAAAAAAAAACATTCATTCAGAATAGGTTTAATATATTATAGCAAATATAGCACTATTACTTGACTTGCGAGTCTTTTTATTCCCCCTCCCGTACTTAATAATAATTCATTTCTTTTTTCTTAAATTTATTTTCAACTATATCTGTACTTTCATTTATATTCTAAAGAATTAAGTGTTAGACATAGTATAATAGGGCATATTAAAATTAGCTAATTTTTTAAAGGCACTATTCTTACGGAATATTCCATTTGTAAGATTGTACTATCTATTTGTAAAATACCAAACTTTCAAAAGAATCCTTTTTTAAATCGAAATGAAATCACGTAATGAGTGAATTTTTTGTCAAGTTCTGGTATTGTTCAAAATATTAAAAATAATTCACTTTTTCTTTTTGATTTTGAATAATTGGAAATGAAAAGCATGTTCGAAATTAAACTATTTTTAGTGTAAAGATTGTAAACATTAAAAATTAAATAGTTTTCTTATTTTGAGAAAAGTTTCAAGTGCTAATATAAAATTATCAATAATTAATATTTAACAATAAAATAATAGAATTCATAAAAATATAATGGATACAAATATATTTTGTATGGTAGTTAACATGATAAGTATCGAGAATTAAGTATTCTTTAACTCTTTAGATGATCGAAAATCGAAAAAAGCGCTCATATTTTTAGTTTTTAAGGTCATGTGATACTTTACCATAAGAGCAAATTAGTTATACCAATTATACATTCATAATAATAAATATTTTTAGTAAATAAGAGTCAATAAACCTTCGTTTACATGAGACGAAGGTTTATTGACTCTTATTAGCTAAAAATATTTATTATTATGAATGTATAATTGGTATAACTAATTTGCTCTTATGGTAAAGTATCAGATGCCCTTAAATTATTTCCTACTCAAAGGGCGAGGGTCTCTTAAGGCAGGTTTTTTGCCCACTTTAGATTTGACCCAAAAAATTCGAAAAAATCCATACAGTATCTACTAACAATAAGAAGTCAATTCCACCCTAAACGGACAACCCCACCCCCCATTATTTTTCTGGATTTTTTTATCGGATTTTTTGCAATTTGACCTTTAAATAACCTTGAATCTGATATGCTGGAAGTCAACGGATCTCGGATTCGAATTCAGCGACCCCAAAAACCTATATATGTATTTTTCCTGATTTTTCTTAATTGGGGGTTTTCCCCAAAAATACTGCACAGAAGCGGTGAAAGTTTTCATTTTTTAAGGGGTGCTCGGGGTGAATGGGGGGTGAGGGTTGTCCGTTTAGGGTGGAAATGACTTCTTATTGTTAGTAGATACCGTATGGATTTTTTCGAATTTTTTAGGCCAAATCTAAAGTGGGCCAAAAACCTGCCTTAGAGACCCTCCCCCTTTCCATCCTACTTACCGCACATCTTTTTGTAGTCACTTTTTCCAATTTCTTTTTTCTTCTGTTTCACTTTTATTTGCGACTGTAAACTTATCAACATTGTCTCACAGAAATCGATTGTTAATCTGGGGTACATTACAATCTAAAATAAGCTGCTCAAGGTCAACTGATCGAAGTATAGGAAGATTTTAATAGAATGCCTTTCTCATCGCCTAAAATTCTCATATGAGACTTCGAAAGTTGAAAGAATTAATTTTTTAAGAATTATTAATAGCATAAGCTTTGAATTTTAATTATTTTAGAACTTATAGCCGAAAAATCAATTTAAAATAAAAATAATGATAGTAGTTACATAAAATATATAAAATTAAATGTTTTATTAAACTTGTATAAAATGCAACTTGGTATATAGTGGAATAAGAGTGTCAAATTTCATCAATATTTATCTTTATACCTTCTCGAGATATTGCAAGGATCGCTAAAAGCATTACATACACACATATTATCCGGACAATTTTTCAGGACATCATATTAGATATATTCCCTTTGAAATATAGTCAAAAAAACATTTTTTTGGGGAAACTGGGTTTTGTCACCACTACAAAGTTTCCTCTACGAGGAAGAAGAAGAACCTAAGTTCCATAAAAAAAAAAAAAAAAAAAAAAAAAAAAATGGTGAATTCAAGTGAACTAATAAGTCTTCAAAAGAATTAGAAACAATTAAAATGAAAACAATTCAATTGTCTTGAAAGTCAAAACAATTAAAAATATCAAAATCACAAAAAGATTAAAAATATATTTCTTTTTATTAAAAAAAAAAATTTTTTTCTACTGTACCCATAGTAGGATTAAAAATATTCAGTATTATCAGCGTGAAAAATGTTACTATGTTTAATGAATTATTCTAACTAAGTTTTTGGAAAATTTTTGGTGAATTTTTACATTTTTCTATCATGCTGAGAAATCTAAAAGATAAAGTACAATACATATATAACTTTTTTTGTGAAAAAAGTAGGACCTTACATGTTACTGTTGTATGTAG
Source organism: Synergus gifuensis (assembly GCA_904066015.1). NCBI lineage: Eukaryota > Metazoa > Arthropoda > Insecta > Hymenoptera > Cynipidae > Synergus > Synergus gifuensis. Next base: position 41,670 of record CAJFCO010000260.1, read on the forward strand.
ATCAAATTTTCATTTGTTTTAAGGGCGACTTACACCTTGTAGGACAATTTTCGAGCCAATTTTCAGAAATTTATTGCATTGTAGATTTATTGAAATTCCAAGATCTGGAGATTACATTGACATTTTCCCCTGTCAAAAATTCAGGGTCAAACTATGGAATTCACCCTAATTATCGGAATTCATAATTTCAAAAAAAGTTTCAATTGTTGTTACTTTAGTAAGATCCCGATTGTTCACTTTTTCGAAATTTTGATTCTTCGCAAAATAGCGAACATTTTTCCAAAAAAGTTAATTTTTTTACCATGGTTTGGGAAAACACGTTTGAAGTTTTAGAACGGCATGCGAACCTGCCGAACGCCGTCATATTTGACGAGCTGTAACCCGCGAACAAGTGTAAATTCATTTCTAAGACCCTTTAGATTAGAAAAATGCAAAAAAAAAATCGATTTCTTAAAACCGACAGGGTTTAAGTCCCCCTTAAATAGCTTTTAACTCAGACTTCAAAATCTTGAGGCAAAGTTGTTCCTTGTTTGTTGTGTTTACTATAAAACAATATAAATAAAGAAGTATTTTAAATATATTATATATTCATATTGACAACTTTGCCCCAGCTTGTGCGCAAACATTCACATAAGGCTAAAATCACATCGAAATGTATACTATTACGATATCGGTCCCATACTTAATTTTTATTCAGATTTAGGGAATGTTTTCATACTTTGTATAATAAAACTAATTTACTTAAAAGAAAAAAATTGTATGATATTAGATAACTAAAGGATTTATTTACATGGACAACTTTACCCCGCTGGACAACTTTGTTTCGCTCTATAACATTAATACAGTCGACTTTGACTATAACCGCAGTTATTAAAAAAAGGCCCAAGAACCGAGATGGGGGGTTTGCAGTAACTCAAGTTTTCATCGTGGAAAGTGTGCGGTTAATCATAGTCGACTGTATACTTACAAGAGCAAGTCAAGATAATGGATTTTGATCGATTTTAATGGATTTCGGTGGATCAACGTGGGATAAAATTTTTCCCAGGAAATAATTTCTGGGAGCAATCGGCGTATTGGCAGTGTGGTTAGCTGGTTGTGTAGTTTATATTAGCACGACCGCTATCGGCACTGCAATTATGACTATTGCAGATCAACCTTCATTTACCGACTTATCTGGGAATTCCAGTTTTGAAGATAACTGAGGAAATTTATGTATCCTTTTTAATCGGATTCTTTAAATATAATAATATTATAAAATTGTGTACACTATATTTTTGATTCAATAAACTGTGAATTTAGCATAAAATTCCGACTTGAGTACGGAGGATTTTTATATTTTCACTATGTAGTTTATTTTGATGCGAGATAATTTTAGAGCAAATTTAGATAACCCGGATTTTTCTTATAATACTTTTTGTTTTTTTTTTAATAATAATAGTGCCCAGACGTAAAATACGTGATCACGGGCGTCTGTGAACTATTATTTTGTTGAAAAAGTAAAAATTGTGAGAAAAAAACGGTGTTATTTATTTGCTCATATGGTAATTACTACGTGCCCTTAATGTAAAAAGTTTCCAAAGATTCTAAATTATTTAAAAACATTTCCAGAGATTTAAAATGAATTTTATGGAATTTGAAGCAATTACAGAAGATTTCAAAATTTTTTTAATTTTACAAAATTTTAAGGGATGTTAAAAGAATTTTGATGGAATTTGACGTAATTTCAAATAAATTGAAAGAATTTTAAAAATAATTTTAAATATATGAGATTTCAAAACATTACAGTTTAAAAAAAAATTAAGAAGAATTTTTATAGTATGTATTTCAATTACATTATATAAATTATGACTCAAAATTCTCGCAACCAAAAGTATTCTCGAGAACACTTCCGGGAATACTCCTATTTTTTGTTTTCCAGAATTTTAAAACTCTAGATAATCTTTCCTTGCATAAGTCTCTTTGAATTCAGAACAATTTATGCATATGCGCCCAGAAATGAATTCTCGTGTGTTTCCGGTTTCCGATAAATTCTGTTTTTAGAAGTTAACTATATATATATATATATATATATATATATATATATATATATATATATATATGTATATATCTGAATGTATTTCTTATCCTCAAATCCTGTTTCTGTTGTAGATCCGCCTACGTATCTTTCGGGGGATTACTGATGAGGCTGCAGGGTGACGCAAATAATTTGCATGGCTTCGAGATCGACCAACACATGTACCTGCTTATGAAAAAGCTAGCCTTTTAATTTCAAGGTCACCAAGCAAAGAAGTTACAAATTCAGAGGGTCATGTAGTCCTAATGAATCCAAGAGGACCCATTTCAAACAAGTTGGCGAAATTGAATCCAATCGAAGAGAAAGTTTCAAATACTCAGAATTCTTTTGTACAAAATGTCAAAGTACACTCATCTCGCGATCGAGAGCACCGCTCGGGGGTCGAGTGACTTCGATCGGATGGGATTAAAATAGCTCGAGGGAGCACTCTGACGTCACCACGGCATTGACTTCGCGAGCGCCGGCGCTTAGTGTTGGCTGTCGAGGGACGCTCGGGGGGGACGTAGAATCAGTCAAGCGTGAAAAGTGCTCTCGATCGCGAGATGAGTGTAAATATTAATACGTTAATATCATTCCACCAAGTCTACAGCAATTTCAGTAAAATAATATCTCTGAAAATTGGTAAAAATTAAATAGTTTGTAAGAATTAAATAGTTATTTACTCAATAAGAATAAATACTTTAGTTAATTTCACTGCCATTGACGTAGAAATAATAAATAAAAGTATTTTTACGCAAGCAAAAGTGTTGAATTAACTTTGTCGATTTTGCGAATCATGTATGAATTTTGGATGTTCACCAATTTGCTTCGCAACTGCAACCCGTCTATGGATGGTCAGCTTACCGCCAAATGCAATTGCTGCCTGAAAATAGGCGCCAGGCACACTCAAAGTAGCGTGGTGTGCTTTTAGTGGAGCTTAAACAGATACAAACATCCATACACTCACTCTTTAACAGAGTTGGTAGTCTTCCAAACTCACAAGATTTTCTCTTCTTTAACATGTCAGTTCACCAAAAACAAAACAAAAAAAATATAAAAAGTAAACACTTTCCGTATATAGGTCATCACGTTACGACTCCTTTTTACAAAATGTAATCTTTCGGAAATGAAAAATTTTATACTTGAACTAGTCAAAACTAAGTTACGCAGTTAACTTGGAATTCAAAACATTTAATTTTTACAAATTGAAGCAAAAAAAATATTAATAATTTCGGTCGACTTTAGCGCCATTTTTTAACCAAACAAACCGTCTGACAAATTAATTTTAGAGTGTATATTTTATATGTAGTGAAAATAGCTAATATCCAAACAGCCATATATGCTAAGGAATAAATTGAAAGTGATTCTATTTGTAAAAAGTTTTAATTACAAATCCAATGTAGTGCAACCTGCAGCACATGAAAAATAGTTTTTATGGATAGTTTCAGTCGGGAGGAGGTGAGACAGGAAAATTTTGCCAGCTCCCGGGTTATGTCCATCCTGCATGATTTGAAATTAATTCGACCATTAATTACTTTGTTAAACCACAAAAATAAAACCAAAAAAATTTTTAATTCTACCAATCATGATAATAGAAAAAGAGCATAATGCAATCCATTTATTTTTATTTCTATATATTATACAAAGGTACAGCCACTGCTCCTTCAAGATTTTTGGCAGACTAAATATTGACATGTATCACTTGTTCCCTTTTGCATTTACCGATACTATTCAGTGTTCAAATCTCAGGCCGGTGACACACACCCAAGTCTTTGCATTTTCTGTATAATGCACATAAACCAATGACCAATCACCAATCACCATTTCCATATTTTTAAGGTAAGAAAAATACTGCATTTGTTCTAGTCCGATATTTCTCAAACAAGGAGCGAATGCGAGCTGCTTTTGCGTGTGCGCATTTAATGCACACTATTTTGTACAACACAGATTTTTAAAATTTCTCGCGTGTAATGATCAATTAGGAAAAAAAAAGAAAGAAGAAGAAGAAGCAGCATTACGATTTTCGACACAGAAGAAAATAAATAAAAAAATATTTAAATGCAGCTGATTGGCATGCACATTTGTGCAACACCTTTTGATCGTAGTCTCCAATCGGCGTGCAAGATGGAGCTCGTAATTTTCGTCTAAGACAAAAAACCCAAAGAAAATTACGAAGAAATTGTGAAATGAAAAATTTTTCTCAAGTTGAAAACAAAATGCACTGTTAAAAATCTACCGTAAATTCAATTAAATATATTACCATATGTTTTAGAATTAATATAGGGTACATTAATATTAATATAAGATATATTAATATTAATATAAAGTATATTAATTTTAATGTGGCTGTATGTTAATTCTAAAACGTAATGGTACATTAAATTTAATTGACGGTATATGCAAATGACTTTACTCACAGTATATTAAATTTTGATCAGTTTTTTTTCAACAGTGTGTTTACAAAAAAAATCAGTTCAACTTGCTAAAAAAGTTGTTTATAAATTTTTTTTTGTTAATTTTTTTAGTTCGCATAGAAGAGATTTTAATACTGAAGAGAAAGAACTTTGGCTCGTTTTGATTGGTCGTCTAGTTTTCTTGCAATCATGCACGCCAATTTAAAAAAATCGTGAAAACGAAAACTCGAGAAAACGCGCTTCATATTCGCGTTAATTTTCGATCACTTATAATGCGCTAATCAGCTATTTCTGCTCCATAAATTAGACCTTCAACTTCCTTAAAAAACTCATTTTGTTGCAATTACTGGAACAAAATATATAAATTATGGTTCAGACAAAGGTTGACCAGGGCCGAGGGGGACATTTGACTGTACCATCAATTTTGACCTTTAGGTCAATTTTCAAGGTCAAATGTTGGTAAGACTCTTTTCTTAAATGAGAACCTCTATTTTTGACTACGGATTTGAAAAGAGCAGGAAATTTCACGTCAAAAATGACTGGTGGAAAAATGGTTTTTGTGACCTTGGAAAGGTAAAAAATTAAGGTCGAATGTCTGAGAAACGACCAGATGCCCTTTTTCTGAATTGTCTTGGCTTTTCGGGGTAAACAAACATTCAAGATGCTTCAGAAAAGTCGATAAAATGTTAAGGTGTACATCACCTTGACCATCATGACCTTCAAGTCTATTTTCAAGGTCACTTGAAGGTCAAGGCGATTTTTCTTAGATTGTAACTCCTGTTTTTGACTGCAGATAAGTCTGTGGATTACATAAGAGCGGGAAATATTGTGTTAAATATTTTCGAAAATATTTAACTCTGATAGTAACAATCATTTCGGATAAGATGTGAAGTCTCTGTGAATATTTTTTGATCTTCTCCTTCAAGAAAATGATCATCTTTCGAAAATATTGAACTCTGTGCCCGGATGAATCTTTTTTTTTTGTAGACTTAAAGCGTTGGATTGTTGTCACAACACCCCACCAAACATACTCAAGCATTGAAAATCATTTCTTATAAGATGTGAAGACTCTGTGAATATTTTTCGATCTTCTCCTTCAAGAAAATTATCATTTTTCGAAAATATTGAACTCTGTGTCCAGATAAATTTTTTTTATAGACTTCAAGCGTTGGATTATTGTCACAACACTATTTCGGAAATTATCATTTTCTTGAAGGAGAAAATCGAAAAATATTCACAGAGTCTTCACATCTTATCGGAAATGATTGTTACTGCCTGGGTGTATTTGAAGGGGTGTTGTGACAACAATCCAAAGCTTGAAATCTACAAAAAAATTCATCCGGGCACAGAGTTCAATATTTTCGAAAATATTTAACACAATATTTCCCACTCTTATCTATTCCACAGACTTATCCGCAGTAAAAAACAGGAGTTACAATCTAAGAAAAATCGCCTTGACTTTCAAATGACCTTGAAAATTGACCTGAAGGTCATGATGGTCAAGGTGATGTAAACCTTAATATTTCATCGACTTTTATGAAGCATCTTGAATGTTTGTTTACCCCGAAAAGCCAAGACAATTCAGAAAAAGAGCATCTGGTCGTTTCTCAGACATTTGACCTTAATTGTTTATCTTTCCAAGGTCACAAAAACCATTTTTCCATCAGTCATTTTTGACGTGAAATTTGCCGCTCTTTTCAAATCCGCAATCAAAAATAGGGGCTCTCATTTAAGAAGAGTCTTACCTCCATTTGACCTTGAAAATTGACCTCAAGGTCAAAATTGATGGTACAGTCAAATGTCCCCCTCGGTCCTGGTCAACCTTTGTCCATACCATTTTTTCTTAGATAAAGTATTTTAGAAGATATTTGGGGGATAGATTAAAATGACTCACCCTATATATATACATATAAATTATTATTATTATATACGACACCCGACCACATTTAGTGCTGTATCTTTGAAAATATTGCAAAAATCAGCCTCTATAACTTTACATACAAACTCTTAGATATATTAGGAATAGATTTAAGTAATAAAACAAAATCGATTTTTTGAGATTTCTAAACCAGACTACTCCCTTAATGCATTATTTTTGTTTCGGATTCAAATTTCAGAGGGAAAACCTATCGAAATCAGTTGTGACTGGTCCAGCAAAAAATACATTTTTATTCTCAGTAGTTGTTCAATGCAACTGATAATTGTTAAGTAAATCGAAAAAAGCAGTCTTTTTGAGAGATTTTTCATTTATCTTGGCTTTGCGAAGCATCAAAACGTTTTTTGATCGTAAAGGAACTTATTTACACAAACTATTCTATTCGCAAATGCAATAATATACACATATACTGTACAGGCAAAATATTGGTAACGAGAAGGAAACAAGTTAATTTATGTAATTAAACTCGGGGCATTCGATCGTGACCTTGTATAACTGAATGTGGTTGAATGCAAGTCGAGGTTACACCGTGGGTTACACTACGCACAATAGTCGCGTGGGCTGCGCCGGATAGATGAGAGTACAAAACAAGATGGCTTCCAGAATTCTGAGTTGTATAACGGCTAAGCAAGATGGCTGCCACTTAATAAGAGGCTAATCCTAAATGGATTGGTCCAATGACATATAATTCGCTTTTATCTGCCGTTGTCCGTTCGTTGCGTAATTCTACGCGCGGTAACAGCTTATTTGAAAATCAATAAATGAATACAGCGACAGCGACTCGTATGGATGGAATTGAAAACTACATACTGACAGGACCGACTTTTCAGGATGAATGAAAAATCACTCTCCAATAAAGAAAAATGAAACCATTTTTAGTTAAAGTTATAATTTCGTTATGCAACTCTCTAAGGCATTAAGTAATGGTTTTCATTTTTAAACATCTGGTGTTCAATCGTAACATATTTGAAATAGACAATTAGTGCTATCCTGTTAATACATCCTGTTAACAATGTAACATGAGATTGAGATAAATTAACAGTATCACAAAGAATCCATTATCCATTGTTTCTTAGCTCCTCTGCTGGTATCTCTTTTCTATCCAAAGACACTTCCCACACATTATACACAAAGACCTTACTTTGATTTTACAAGCTTTTTATAAATTACTAAAAGAACTGTCGCACCTCGTAGATCACTCAAACCAAAAATTAACATTTATAAGTAAACTTGAAAATGGTTGGCAAAGTAACTTCATTTTCACTTTCATAAAAGTTTCTGTAATTGATATATCAACGTTATGATCTCTGTCTTTATCAGCAGAGATTCAACTTTGTTGTGATCAATACTCGAAGGCACTGATCAAAGGAAGTGCAAACTGCTAATCCCTGTTTATCTGGACTCCAATCGAGAGCGCTGAAAGGCTGCGAAGATAAAGTGGAGTTCTGTAAAAGGTCCACTGTTCCCATAACTCCTTGATATATCCCTCCTGGACCCGTTTCTCTTCTTTTACTTGGATAATTGCTGAAAAAGTAAATACAATTTAATTATTTAAAGATTAAACGTATTGCACATTATGGATCCCTAAATAATATAGTAGAAGGGGGAAGGGTTCAGAGCAAAGCCCTGGAGGGAGTGCAGGGACTAATAAACTCCTGCCAAGGGGTTCGAAGTGTAAACAAAACACAGAGTAAAGTTACGAAGCTTGACTTGGGACTTATTGAGCAGTCATAGAGATGACACAAATGGTACGAAAATAATGAATATAATAGTCCTGATTTCAGGGAAATAATGATTATAGCCCTGATCTATAAACGGGAACTTACCACTCGCAAAATATTCTGCAAAGCAGATTTCATATTATCTTATGAATGCGATTCAATACTAGGCAATCATGTTTTTTCTACCTCGCATTCAATCGCATTTAATGTTAATGAAATGAACAGGAACTCTCGCTCTAACAAAAAATTATATGATGTGTGTGGATCAGAGTAAAGATCAATTTACTCTGATTTGTTTTCTACTGATAATATATAGTCTATGAAGCATCTTACTATTTCCATAAACAAATGGAACCACTTCCACCGCAGGTTGCGAATACATCTCGATTTTGTGGTAAATGTCGAATCACCCATACCGTTGATTTGTGAGCCTAAAAAAATAATTTACAATATTATCTATTCATATACAATAAATTTAAGTATTACTCTTTTAATACAAATTATCCACTTGATTCATTTGGAATGATTTTTTACATTTTCACGAGATATAGTATACGTTGTAGACCTTAGTAACTTGTCTAATTTAGGGAATTATGGATTAGAGATGGAAAATTGAACGAACATTAGGATTAGACAAGGTTAAAAACATTCGATTAATTAATATTTAAACTGACTTCACAGTCTTTCCTCTATTCAACGTTTTTTTGGAGAGATTCTAATGACTTCTTTCAAAATTACAGTCCGAAAAACGTTTTTAAGATTTTTTAAAGATGTCCTGAATTTTTGTGTCTACAGTGATATAAATAATTGTATGCAGAAAATTATCGTGTCTACAAGTAAAAATTATTATGTCTACAAGTGTCAAAAGCTGAAATAAATATAACCACGAAGTAATAGTAAGGAGATCGAGCTCTTAATAAAAGTTTTTCGAATCTAATTACAGACTAATTACAGCAAAGAAACTGTAAATTAGTAACACAAATAATAGAAGAACTTCCAAATCTAACTAATATTTTCATTCGCACTCTTGAGAAAAAACGAGAGGGTGAGAAAATATTTGCAGAAGAGATAATAACAATTCAATTGGGAATTTTTCTGATATTTGGGCTTTTGTTTTGTAGAGCCGTCATTATAATGAAATTTCTATACGAAGATGTGAGTATTGAATCTGGGTATAATAGTTTATCACTTCAAATTATATTATACCTTCTGAGTTAAATAAGCGAATCCCTTTTTTGGATGCTGGGTCCTCAAATCAAACACATAGAATTTTGATTCCAGCGTTGTGGCAACGAGTTTATTCATGAGAATATTATTTCTGTCAAATTCAAGGCCACATACGCCGTTTTTTACGTTGCTTTCCCATCGCAAAGACATTGTTTTCAAATCAAACATTTTAATATCTCCATTGTCATAACCAGATGCGACGACTCTCTCCTCAGAATTATATGAATTTCCAAAGGCTACTGCCCAACAGTCCCTGCGAGTTTCGCGCTCTTTTGGTTCCATAGTGGCTACAGGCTGATTATTCTGTCGCGGATCCCAAACCTTCACGGAGCCATCTCTAGATCCAGTGACCAATTCAGGAGCACCACACCCGACGCTTTGTCCTGCTACTCCGTCAATTGAGTTAATAATTTCCTTGTGGGCATCAGCTGTGTAGATTGGTAATAAAGAGTTTTCCAGATCGTAAATGTTTAACTTTCCCTGTAAAATAATCCAATTAATAAAAGACAAAATTATACCAGGCAAAAAGATTTCGGTTATGATTATGGTTATGGTATCTTTTGTGATTCTCTAAATATAAACTGTTCTTACTAATTTCATATGCACTTAATCTTTCAATGCATAGCCTTATTTCTCTAATAGTTACATTATAATATGGGGAACGCAGTTCAATAGTGGAGTGAAAGGAAGTGTAACAAGGGAATGCCTACAGGGGGGGTGTTATCTTCCACTTAGTGGGCACTTGTAATATGTAGATGGCCTAATAATCCTAGTTGAGCAATGGTGCAATGAACGAGTTCTATCCGTTAACCCAGACAAAACAAAAGTACTGTTCTTTATGAGGAAGAGGAAACACCCAGACCTTAGAAAGCCTGAGTTCTATGACAGGTTGGTTAAATTTTCGACATCAGCTAAATACATGGGAGTCATATATATGACCTCAAGTTAACGTGGAAATCACACATTGATGCTGTAGTAAAAATGGCTAAAATGGCCTTTTGGGACAGTAGTGGCGATATAGGTAAGACTCGAGGACTGAAACCCAGGGTAGTATACTGGTTATATACAATAATAATCAGACCATATCAATATACTTCATTGATATGGGAGCTAAGGCGTCGAGCTTCAATATGAATTAAGTGATTGAATGAATGACTACAAATATTATTATATTTAATAAATAATAAATTAATAATAATAATAATAATGTGTAGTTATTGATTCTAAATGGTGATAATAATGTTTTACCCTGAAATCTCCAGTTGCCAAATGTCGATCTCGAAGACTACTGGCTTTAAAAGTTCCACATTTAATAGCGTTTGGGCGTTCAATTTCTTTGATTAGTTTCAGTTCACTATTCGAGATTTCGTAAACTTGTATGATACCGGTACCACGAGGTTTCGATCCCAAAACTACAAATTTGGTACTACAAGGGATCCACTTTGTATCGAACAAAGAATAGTCAACTGATTTTTCGATGTGGCAAATTATTTGCGGTTTTTCTAGCTGCTCCATTTTTTGTAAATTTTAATTTTAATATCAAATTCCTCTAAAAACTTTGAACACCTCAGTATAAACACAATTTTAGTTGGCTGTTTATGTGATTTGTATGCTAGGCATTTATGTGTGATAAACAAACTCTAGTGACAAAGTGACATCTATCTGTGCCGGTCAATTTAACGCATGTGCAATACATATATGCATTTAAAATCCATGTTCCCAACCATGCTTGAGAATCTCAAGCATGATTGGGAACACGGTTTTTAAATTCTCTGTATTTTAAAAAGGGATACATAATAACGTACTGATAGTCAAAAACATCATGTATGTATTGTATTAACACATGTCTTTCACTCCCTCTCGTTTACTTCAAATTTGAGGGATGAGATGCGATTATGAAAAACGTTCAAACAGACTTTTCTTCCATCATCCACCAAAGCTTCAACGTGGCTTCCACCCATGGATGTAAGAATATATCAATTGGGTCACTTGTCTGCGGGTAGTGTGACCAAGTAAGTAAGGGGGAAGCTGTGTATAGCGGCCATATTAACGTGGAAAGTTTCTTGGCTTTCAATTGGCTGAAATTTTAGTGCGGGCTTTTAAAATCTACTAGATCATGTATATGTCGCGCTACGCGCTCAATGACTGAAGGCCAAAATATACGCTCGTCGAAGTCTGAATATCTTTTTGCGTTTACATAAAGAGTAAAAGAGATAGAGCATGAAAAATTAGACAAAATGAACTCTCCATTTCTTTTACTCTTATGTAAACGCGGAAAGATATCCACACTTCGACGAACGTGTATTTTGGCCTTAAAACTATCTCTTTTTCTAATTACATCAATTACATATATCAACGCACAACCCAACCCTGTACAAACTAAACCGAGTTATGACACATCACAACCCAACTCTGCAAAAAGTGAATACTAGCCACACATTAAAACCAGCCTTTCATGAAAACTGGCCTTTATTTTAAAACGTCTTTAGGGTGGCGTCCCATGATTGCGTTTTGCGTTGCGTTATAATGAGAGTAAAAGAGAAAAAATATACTTCTGTCTTTTTCTCTCTCATTATGACCAGGGTTCTGCAGTGACGCGTCACTCGATGTTTTCTACGTATAATACATTTTTGACGTAATATACGTCAAAAACAGTAGAAAACCGTATAAAATGTAGAAAACTCATAGAAGTGACATTTCCAAGATGGCCAACTTACAAAACATAACCTCACTTTCTAAAACATAGGTTATGTTTGTTATATTTTGATATTTACGCATGCGCACTGAGTATTTCCATTCAGACGTAATATACCGTAGAAAACTAAAGAGGTAATATACGTAGTAATATACGCGTAGAAAACCACGTATAATACATGAAGTATTATACGACCACAACCCTGATTATGACGCAACGCAAAACGCAATCATGGGACGCCAGCCTTAGCTGTTTTCTTATATAGGATCCAGGGTTGCACACGTAATATACCTTGGGTAAATTACATGAGGTTTTTGACGTAATTTACCTACGTAATTTACGTCCCTAGTTTTTTACATGTAATTTACGTTTTCAAGATGGCGACTGCGCTTACATATTTAGAAAGCAAACATAACCTAATTCTTGAATAATTGAGGTTATGTTATGCTCTTTTCCCCTCACCCTCCATTTAAACCCGCCATTTTATACATTTATTACATTTTTTACGTATAATACGTAAAATACGTATTATACATATAAAAGTCCGAGTTACGCGTAACCGTGCAACCCTGATAGGATCATTGTGTGTGTAAACTGCGACTTCCGTTAACCTATCATAAGCCAAGCAACAAATCAGCCAATCAGAGGCTTCAAAACTTCCATAAGTAATATGGCCGCTCCATGCCCCCTTCACAACCATAGAGCACGGTCGTATAAACATGTCCAGAATCTCCGGTGGTGATGGTGACTCGCGTTTTGTCCACGATTAGAGCTTCTCAACTAGCCACCACAGGGTAGAGCACAACGATCGGAGGGTATATGGTTTGTTTACATCACCGTGATCACTGTGGTTTACATAACCTAGTCGAACACACTTTTAGGTTAGTTTCGTTCCAACTCTCTACCCTCCGATCGTTGCGCTCTACCTTTGGTGGCTAGTTGAGAAGCTCTAATCGTGGACAAAACGCGAGTCATCGCTCTAATGCTTTCATCACCGGAGATTCTGGACCTGTTTATACGACCGTGCCATAGAGATATTGTAAATAGAGTATGCATGCCATAGGGGTGTCTGTAAAGACCTGATTACACGCTTTTAGGAAAATGTCCTTCTTCTCAAGGCCAAAATACACGCTCGTCGAAGTGTGGATATCTTTCCGCGTTTACATAAGAGTAAAAGAGATGGAGAGTTCTTTTTGTCCAATTTCTCATACTCTATCTCTTTTACTCTTATGTAAACGCGGAAAGATATTCAGACTTCGTCGAGCGTGTATTTTGGCCTTCACTCTACCATGTGACTATCTCATAAGTTTGTATCATTCGCACTTTTTCCACACATTTTACGCGGAAAATGTGTGAGAATGAGACAAACTAATGGGATAGTCACATGGTAGAGTGAGAAGAAGGACATTTTCCTAAAAGCGTATAATCAGGCCTTAAGTGGGAATGTCCATCGGCTGAAGAGAGAGAAAAGATAACGTTGGTAGAGGTGACATTGTCTACTGGAGCATGCGCATTGACATACACATTCACATACACTGATACACATTGACATACACAGTACACTCGACTTCCTCAATAGTCACCACCGCAATAGTCACCAATTTCCTTCCACAATAGTCACCAGTTGTTCTCTCAATTGCCACTTGATACCACTGCACGTGCACTTCGCTCGGCATCTGATTGGTTTCAAACGCAAACCACACAATACGCATGCGCAATCGATGTGGCATTTGAGGTAGGGAAAATTGGTGACTATTGTGGGGGCAACTGTTTCGAATTTGGTGACTATTGCGGAAGTCGAGTGTATGTACAGTAACATTCATATATGCCTTCCCTTGAAAACAAGTCATCCCAACCCTGGTTTCCATAAGATTCTAATGAAAAGCAGGGTTGGGTTAACATGTTTTCAAAGGAAGGCATATATGAATGTTAATGTACACAGTCACGCCTTATTGGCATGTCTACTCTATTCTCATATCTTTATGATGGGCACATCACCCTTGCCAAAATTGGGTCGGTTGGGACCAGGGTTGTCCACGTAATATACCTTAGATAAATTACATGAGGTTTTTTACGTAATTTACGTACGTATATTACGTCCTCAGTTTTTTACAAAACGTAATATACGTTTTCAAGATGGCGCCATAGCATCTGATTGGTTGATATTAGCGCGCAATATTCAAAAATTGAGGTTATGTTTGTTCTTTCAGTTTTTTTCTAATGTCCGCCATCTTTATTTACATTTATTACATTTTTTACGTTTTTTACGTATATTACATTTTTTTACGTATAATACGTCAAAAACCTCAAGTGACGCGTCACAAGCCATCCCTGGTTGGGACTTTGTGCTTCATCCAGGGTTGTGAACGTAATACATTTAATGTTCCCAATAGTAAAGCAATCCAAACCAAAGCCGTTCCCAATAGTAAAAAAAATTCCTTTTCTCTATTGCGAATGCGTATTGCATATCAAATACTATTTTTAGTATTTTAAACTGCGCGCGAATAGCAGCCAAACAGATACCGAACGCAACGCATGAGCAGTGGTATGAAGTGCTTATTGCGAGTTGCGCTCTTTACTATTCAGAACGAAACTCTTTTACTATTGGGAACATTATTATTGGAAACGTCGAGTGTATACCTTAGGTAAATTACATGAAGTTTTTTATATCTCTATGGGTTTTTTACATAATTTACGTACGTATATTACGTCCTGCGTTTTTTTACAAAACGTAATATCCGTTTTCAAGATGGCGTCGACATACATACACTCGAGTCTCTCAAATGTCAACTTCCTAAATCTCAAGTTCTCCCAAATGTCAAGTCATGTTTCTCTCAAACATAGAGTTCGAAAATTCTCGGTAATTTAAGTTTGGAGAAGGTAACGGAGAACGTTACCGTATGTTACCGAGAATGGGAGAATTTATCGAGAATTTATGAGAATGTTAATTTTTTACTTTTATTTCTTATTTTTGAGTTTAAATAACGTTTATATTCAATATATTTAAACATAAATAGCAATAAACATTAGAAATAAAAAATTAGTTACCCCTATGAACGCCTTGTTGGAAGAATTTCGAAAAAATATCTTTGATTACGATAACGCGCGAAATTCAAATTATTACCGTTATAAAAATTATACAAATAATTAAATTAATTATTAATTAAAAATATTAGTCATAATAATTATTATATTATATGCCTTCCTCTGTGTTGCATTGTAAACATATTGACTTATCCCTGGCAAATGACTAAACTGCAGTCCTGTTTTACCTTCTCAACGAGCAGCGTGCACCTCGTCAAAGACATTGCCGAAAATGAAATAATGAATGCATTGCATGGGAATAACTCATCTCTGGTATTATACATCTACAATAATAAAATAATATCAAAAATTTATATTTACATATTTACAAGACTATTCTACATCTAAAATAATATCAAAATGACTAGTGATAATGAAGCTCTCCTCAGTGATGATAAAAGTGAGAAAGATGATAAAGATCTAATGGAACCGGTGAGTAAATCGTGCTTGCGGAATTGTACCAAGGTTATGTTTTGTTTTTTTTTTTTATTTATTTATTTTATAGCGTTTCACTTTCTTGTATTCAGATTTCTATTTTACGATTTGTATTTATTAAGTAGTATAATAGAAAAATGTAATAGTATTAAATGAACTCTTTCCCTAGAATTTATTAACAGATCCGGAAATTTTTTCGTTAACGTTTAAGGTTATTGGACTTCAATTTTAACCACATCACAATTGAATTTCTTCATTTTACTTAAAAACTTCGTGGTTTATGCAAGCTCTCAATGGTTTCGGAACTTCAACTGAATCTTTTGTATTTAAAAGGATACAATTATTATTCACACATTTCGTAATCTTATGTCTTATATTAGTATTTTCTTTTCAATTTATAGACTGAAATTCGGGCCAAGCTGTCCAAGATGAGCTTTGAAGACTTGCAAAAATTAAAGCAGAAACTCGGCAGTAAGGTTTATGATGAGGCAATGTTTGGACCTAGAAAAAATAAAAAGACTATTTTGAAACGAGAGAATAAGAATAGACCGCGGGAGATTTCCGCAAAAAAGCAAGTGCCTAGATTCAAGGAGGCTGTTCAAGTAAAAAAATTTGTTCCAAGGGATCCTAGATTCGACAGTCTCTGTGGAAAATTTAATGAAAAGGCTTTTAAAAATTCGTATAGCTTCCTGTACGAAGTTAAAAAGAATGATTTAAAAACTTTACAGGAAGAACTCCAAAATACCGAGGATCCTAAAACTGTAAAAAAGATTAAATACTTAATTCAAAGGTTAGAAAACCAGTTGAGAGAAGAAGAAAGGAAAAAACAGAAGGAGGAACAGAAGCGGAATGAAAAACAAGAAATCATATCTGCCATCAAACAAGGAAAAAAACCCAACTTCAAAAAGAAATGTTTGTATTCAATTTTCAAGTTTATTTACTGTTTATGAATATAAAAAAATATTGTGCTTATCTAATAGTTCTATATTTTTTCAGCTGAAAAGAGACTCCTAGATTTGGCGTCTCAATTTGAGGAACTAAAAAAATCTGGAAATCTCAAAAAACACATAAAACGATTACGTAAAAAAAATGTTAGTAAAGATAGACGTAAATTAGAAGAAACGGCTATTGAATAAAATGACTTATACTATTGTTATATTATAATTATTATTGTTATTGATTTAAAGAATATTTCAAACTCATTAAAAATCAATCAAAGAAGAGGCAGCCGGACATACAGTCCATGTCTCTCCTTGATAGTAGGAGTGAGGATTGAACCCACAAATAGTTCACCTACATTTTTTATATATAATTTTTTTTTATCTGGGTTCTTCCAGGCTTAAGACTGGCAGCTAATGGTGTATGAGCTCAAAACTGGTGTGTTTAAAAAATTACTCCTTTTTTTTTTCACTGAGAGTCTTCGTTTTTATTTAAAACTATATGATAACATTTTAAAATATTTTAGTTTTTCGCTTTGAACATTACATCATTAATTAAAAAATCTCCAAAAATTATTGTTGATTGTGACCAATTTCAATACATCCAACCATCAAGATGGTAGCACCATCAGATAGCTTTCAATCCAGTGGCTCTTGTTGTTTTTTAGTAGAGTTTTCTCACCTCAAAAACTTTTGTCAAATTCACCAATTAACAAAAATAGCTTTTTTTCGAAAAGATACTAAGCCCATGTTCTGTCATTCAAATACATGTTTTATAGGCTCTTGCGAAGATTAAAATGGTGCTTGACACCTTTTGTATTGCCATCCTTCCAAATTTTACGTAAGGAAATGAATACTTCTTTTTCGAGTTAATGGAATCGAGTTACATATGTTTAAATATGTTTGTGAAAAAAAAATATATTTAAATATTTAGATGATTAGAAACCTATATGAAGAAACAATATGTACATTATGATACAAGTGCGGGAAGTTGGTGAAGCTTTTTAATTAATATTTAGATGTGGTGACAAGCTGCTAAAGTTTAGTATTTCTAAATCAGGTTAGTATTTCTAAATCAGAAATCATCAGGCACTTCTTCCCAACTTTTTCTTCTTGACCTACCCATCAATAATATAATAATAATAATACCGGCCTTCTATGATCGTCAACTTTCCCTTTCCGAAACTTTTTCTTCTTAGGAATGCCTATAGGCATTCCTTTCCATTTTATGGTGGTTGTAATTCTTTGAAATTTTCCACGAAAAAAGTATCAGAAGGAAAAAAGTCTAAACTTCTTGAATTTCTTTGCGATATTTTATACTGTTATTATTTATCAATTTCTTCTTTTTTTACATTATTTATTCGTCATAAAATAAATTTTCCTTCAGTGTAATTCCCGAATAAAAAAAAATTAATAAACTAGCATAGAAAAAGACCTCTGTAAAATGCCAAAATGGCAATATTTAACTTTAAATTATATCATTAAATATTAAGTTTTTAAAGCATTCGTTTTTAGGAAAGTACTTTCAACGTGTATGCAAACGGACATCAATGTTGAATATTATTAACAAAAGGCTGAAATGAGAAGTGAAAAAAGAGTGCACTTTTTCCATGTATTTTTTTACAAAACCCATAGGAAAATAAAAATGTCCGTCACTACATCTAAATATTATTTAAGGGCGTTGGACCCAAGCGTTAAGCTCAAAATTCCATTCCCCATTTTACTCAACGAAACTTATAGATAAATATTTTTTCGCCCTGTAGCGTTAATAATTTTTCAAATATAAGCTTGCATACAGAGCGAAAAAATATTTAATTTCTTTACTTTTTGCATAAAACGAAGAATTCAAAATCTAATTTTAAAATTGAATATTTTGATTTTACTTAAAAAATATTTGAATTAGATATTTTCTCGCTCTGTACGCATAATTATATTTAAAAGTTGATTAATGCTACGGAGGGAAAAAATTCCAAATTTAATATTTGTTGAGTAAAATGAAGAAATCGAATTTTTAGATTAGAACTTGGCTCCAACACCTTTAAAAAACGTAAAAAAAAAAAAAAAAAAAATACGGGTATATTATTTTGGCGAGAGGAACACAATGGTGTAAAAACATTTCGAAAATTTCAAAGTTGATTTTTTTTGGACCACATTATTGTGTGTATATATATATATAACTATGCAGGTTAATATGAAAGAAAAAGTTGACTGTATTAATTATGTATTTTTTATTTAACATCAAAAGTAATGACACTTGGGTTGGACAATGTCTCTCGTTTGTTCCTTAATGCATTCGCGTGTGAAAACATAACTTACACATAATCATATGAAAGGAATTGTCAATCTGAAGGTATAAGATAGTAGATAAGAGCAATGTGTAGGTGAATGTGTAGCTGCGTTTTCCGTGTATTTAATATGCGCGCGTGTAACGGTGTGTAGTACATGTGCTGCTAAACAAAAACACAAAAACTATAGGGACTCGAGCATGGAGGGCGATCTTCCGTCAATGAGTCGGTCAGAAGAGCTCACTATAATCGAGTCCCCGGTCACGCACAATCTGGCTGTCTGTCTTCAATTATTTAAAATATTTACAATATAATAAACCCATGTTCAATTTTTCTCATAATCATTCATTGATTTTATCATGTGTGGCGGACTGTGCAGGCATGACGTTTTACCTTTTTATTCGAGTTTTCCTGATGCCAACACGCAGCGGCAGCAATACAAAATTCGCTATCGATTAACCGATATTGTTAGTTGATTTCTCTCTTTGTTCGTCCGAATTTTCTTAATTTGAAAGAATGTCACTCTCACACCTTTCGTTCTGTCATTCACGCTTCCTTTTTCTCTACATATTTCTTTTTCTCGCGGGTCCATACCCTACGCAAAAAAATCTTCCGTGTTGCAAACTGGAATCATTTTAAAATGCAAAAGTAATGTACTTGATGAAAAGAAAAAAGTTCAAGATTCTCGGTCAATGAAGAATACTAAGAAACGAAATTACGTGGACGCAATTCGAGAAGAAAAGATGATAAAAGTACGTCTCGACCCGTTCAGTTCGCCACAGATTTTCTGGTCTTTGACCGAGATATTCTCGCACCTTCTTCATTGTTATAATTTTTTTTTGTAATTTTTTTGCTTATACTTACTTTGTTTTTTTTTTTCTTCAACAACACGAGCTAAACTAAACCATATATAATAATTACATCTAATAATATCTTAATTTAACATGTATTATATTATCATTATAATAATTATTATAATATTATTATTTAAATTATTAGCCTAAAATGAGAGGCGGCGCACGATGGCAAAGCATTTTATTTGGGCTCCTACGTCCCCTGACACGGAACACCCTGTCGACAACCGTGGATCCTTCATCTTTTGCGAACGTTTACAAAACTCAATGCCGGACCTTAATTTGCCCTCCTCTAGTGAACTTAATTACTGAATGAGTTGAATTATTCAACACTCAACACGTAATGGCGCTATGAACTTAAGTTTTTATCCAAACACATATAATGCAAAAATCTTGTACAAATAATATATATTATATATTTTTTTTTGCTCAAAGTTCCGCGCGCAAAAATACACAAAAGTAAAAATGAGCCGTTTTCAGTGGAGCAGCTGAAGCTAACTATGTAGAATGATTCCTGTAACTCTCACAGCAACTGTAATTTTTTCAACCACTGACATTTGCAACGATTCATTTACCTTTGCGTGAACACTCGAGTACTCAAAATTAAGTTCATTCATTTCAGTGTTAGATGTTCTAGTCTCTGCATTCGGCGCATCCCCTAAACCTCGCCTGTTTTCCCCAACATTGTACTGAATTGCTCACGCACCGCCTTCTTCTCAGTTTCATCCCTCTTTTCTCTCAGGCTTATCAGGAAAACTGGCGACGGAAGAACGTGCATTGTATAACGCGTGTACGACCCCTCAAGAACGGATCGAGGGCACCTCGATTATATGAACACTTTGGGTAGGTTTCGGGCCTGAGTTTCCGGGCCGAGACATGAGCGTGTGAATGTGTTACGTATCTATGTAAAATTCGATTTGGAAATGGATTTCAACTCCAGGCCGCGGGGATAATGACATTATCGAACCAAACAGAGCGACAAGCTGCGGCTGAAATTCCGATTTCCAAGAAAAGATTTTTTTAATGTATTTTCTGTTGGCCCCGGTTTGTCTCCGGTCACAAAACTCGCATGGCAGGCATTTAAGTTACCTTTGTAAAGAGCGTTATTCGACACGATACCGTGGATTGCGAACAGGGCGTTCGGCGTTTCGGGACTAAATGATTTTTCAGTAGCGAGCTTGTCCCGCTGGCGTTTTACAACCTATGAAAAACTAACAGAATGGATGTTTTTATTTTTACTGTTTTTTCTTCTTTTTTTTTTATTTAGATCATCTACGTAAGAATGTATTTTTACTTTTCCCTCTCTCTTCTTTTAAAATCATCTACAACCATCTAGAGCCATCCTGTTCCTACAAATACTCTCGCTCCCTATTCTCATTATACTTTATTAGGGTTGAATCAATAACAGTTTCCCCTTTACCCCCCCCCAACCCCCCTTCCCTGTTGTTTTTTTGTCCCGATTTACTTTGACCCTACAATTAACACGTCGTCCGCGTTTTAGTTTAATCTGAAACGTCCTGCAGCTGGTACTGATTTTCTAATATTTATACTATATATTTGCCTCATTTTCATTGTGTTTCGCGTTCTGTGGATTTCATTCAAGATTCAAACTACTGATTATACACAATCTGTTGATAACTACTCGGAATAAGATTGGAACCGAACGATATTATTTCTTTTATAATAATAATGAATACTGCGAACGCGTTTTTTTTATTTCATTAGTTATTTTATTATAACTTCTTTTTCTCTTTTCAACTAGGGCGTGCCAATCTAGCATACTGGTTTCTTCGTTAGTTAGTAATTTATAGACTTCTATGAAGATTCATGATACATTCACGAGACGTACGAGTTGTTATCGCGTCGGTAAATGTCTCACTCCACTCGCAGAGCCTACTATTCAACGAATTTCTCTAGTATCTTGGGTCCTAGATCCTTTTTTTAATCTCCAATAACGAGGGCGTGCTGCTGTCCTTTGACTAATGATTAGAGAGAAAGTTGAGAGATGAAGCTTCTCGATATCACAAGACGTTCGGGCAATCCTCTTGAATTTCTTTTCACTGCCGAGTCTCATCTTCCTTATCTTCTGTATCATCTTTAGAATCAACGAGTTCTGAGCTTTTCTAGATTCTTTAGGCCTTTCTTGCATTCTATCCCACGCAATCATTTACTCATGGCGTCGTCATTCCGTCCCTTGTAGTGTGCGAATCCTTGATTTCAGATCAGAGAATATGGTTTGGATATCCATTTTGATTTCCTTCTTGAACACGGATCGAAGATCAGGGATCAAGGATTAAGGATTTTCGAGTCCGAGCAAGTAGAGCAGGAATGACGAGTGATATTCTTAGCAACAGCGCCCTATCGTCGCCCACGTAGAACACTCCTGGCAACGTCTTCGTCGTTGTCGATGGTTTGTTCGATGTGAAAAAATCGAAAGTCAAGCGAATCGACTATAATAATGATCAGTGTTGTTTGTTGTCAATCAAGCCTATTTTGCGATGATAATAGACCTAATAGCACGCCCTGTGTAAATTGTGTAAATATATTTGTTTTCTTCTTTTGTGAATGACTTTTCTTTGTCAGTTTATGAGTGATTTCTTGTTGGATGTGTTTCTGCGTGGGTATGCATTCTCTTTCTTGCCGCTGCTTCTTCTTCTTCTTCTTCTTCTTCTTCTTCTCTATCTCGTTGCAATGAAGCGTTTAATAATAAGTTTCTTGTTCTAACCAGCCACCAGGATTTCGACGAATGTAGAATCGTCTCGTTTCATCATAGATGAAAATAGCGATCATGAATGGAATGGCAGGTAACCACCAGACAAATCTGAAATCATCAATAAGATATTAGAAACTAACAAGTCACTTCAGAGTGGTTGCTAAATTATTTAAAGGTTCATAAAGTGGTTTCGGGTGATTTAAAGAAATTGAGGGACTTTTGCAGAATTACATAAGATTTAAGGAAATTTATGGAACAGATTAGTCACACTTTGTCTTTATACATATGTATAGTGGCAGCACTTGGAATAAATATTGATATCTTACTTGAGGGGGAACATGCGAAGACCCTTGTCCATGCCAGGTGTATAACTTAGGAAAGCAGCAAGTGCTGTTTCGAAGATCAATCCAAAGTTGAGAGCCCAGTTTCTCATTCCTTGATGAATGATAGAGTTTCGTCTTGTTTTACAGACGATCAAATCAGCCCACTGTACTATCACAATAGATACGAAGAACGCCGTATGACAGGTGAATTCCAGCGTCTTGCGATCTCTGTATGTCTGTTAAAAATAATCGACAGAAGTTTTAAGAAAGCCAAGAAAAAACTTTAAGATGCGTTTTCTAAGGGTGTTCATTCTAATTTAAACAATCGATTTTCTCTTATTAGACACTGCCTATTTTTAATTACTTCCAATTCTTTTGAATTTCATTGAATAATTTCGAATTACTTCCAATTCTTTTGGATTTACCTTGAATTTTTCACAATTCTGTTGAATTCTTTTGAATTGTTTTTATTCCTTTGGATTTGGTAATCAATTGCTTGCAATAATTTTTTTCATACTTTGGAATTTATTGTGTATTCATCGTGCTCAGGGAAGTAAGAATTTTGCCCTTAGAGAGTACGATGTTTTTGCAATTTTAGGATGGGAAACTAATTAATGAGCTTATAACTCAGGGTGACCACAAGATTCAATTTTTTAATTTCCCTGACATTTCCCCGACTTTTTCCTGATATCACTTTTTCCTAATATCACTTTAAATCTTTTGAAATTTAAAATCACTTCACAACATTTAACATTCGTAAAAATCTCTCGAATTTACAACAACTCTTGTAAAAATCTCTTAAAATTCATTGAAATTTCTTGAAATTCCTAGAAACATCTTAAAATACCACGAAATCCCTTCAAATTTGTTAATATTTCATGAGATCCCTTCAATTTTCACTAATCTCTTTAAAATTCCTCAAAATCCTTTGAAATACTTTAAATCCCAAGAAAAACTTCAAAATCTTTTAAAATTCCTAACAATCTTTTAAAATTTCCTGTAATCCTTCAAAATTCCGTTAAACATTTTCAGAATCTCGTGAAATATTTTTAAATTCCACGAGGAATTTTAAAATCTCCTAAAATGCACAAAAATTTCTTTAAATTATTGGAAACCTATTGAAATCCCTTAAAATTCGCTGAAATCTTTTTAAATTCCTAAAAACATCTTTAAATATCTTAAAATTCCACTATACAATATTTAAAATTTCATGAAATCCTTTATAATTATTTTACAAAATCGTTTACAAATCATAAAAATCTCGTGAAATTCTTTAAAATTCCCTAAAGTGCATCATTAAAATCTCTAAAAAAAAACTCTTCAAAAAAAAATTTCACAGTTTTTTAAAAATTAAAAATGTCTTGAAATTTTTTTTAATTCTATGAGAACTATTAAAATTCCATAAAATCATTTTTAAAATGTCAAAATTACTTACAATTTTTACAAGCTTCTTAAAATCC
Organism: Synergus gifuensis; assembly: GCA_904066015.1. Taxonomy (NCBI): domain Eukaryota; kingdom Metazoa; phylum Arthropoda; class Insecta; order Hymenoptera; family Cynipidae; genus Synergus; species Synergus gifuensis. Next base: position 65,808 of record CAJFCO010000260.1, read on the forward strand.
TTTAGAATTCCACGAAAAACTTTAAAATCCCTTAAAATACGCAAAGATTTCTTAAAATTCTTGAAAGTCTCTTTTGAAATTCCTTAAACTTCTACAAAATCTTTTATAAATCATAAAAATTTTGTGAAATCTTTTTAAATTCCATGAGGAAATTTTAAATTCTTTTAAATCGCTTTATTCTTTATCTATAATTCCTTAAAATCTTTTAAAATTCTTACAAGTTTCATAAATTCTTTTATAATTCGACGAAAAACTTTTAAATCCCTTAAAATACATACAAAACTTTTATACTTTTTGAAAACTTTTCAAAATTCCCTAAAATTACACAAAATCTTTAGAAAATCATAAAAATCTCGCGGAATCCTTTAAAATTTCTCAAGGAACTTTAAAATTCCTTAAAATTCTTTGAATTCTCTTAACTTCCTTAAATATCTCTTAAAATTTCATGAAGTCCTTTTAAAATTCAACTAAATCTTTTAAATATTATATAAATCTCTTGTAATCACTTAAAATATTCTTAAAAACCTCTTAAAATCCTTTAAAATTAAAATTATTGATTAAAATGTCTTGAAATCATTAGAAACCTAGAGAATCTCAGAGAATACCTGGAAATTATTTATAATCCTTGAAATCTTTGCATAGTTTCTAAAATTTGTTAAATAAATTACAAAAGTTATATATGTAATATGACAAAAATAACGTAGTTAACATAAATATCAATTTCTACTTTCCCTGACTTCCCTAACATGTGGCCACCCTGTAACTGATAAATAATAGGACTAACCCATTCTTGACCATAGCTGTCCGTAAGATCGTTGATAGCTTTAGAATCCCACTGTTTCCGGATACCGAAGAGATGTGATGGCAGGAAACCGTTTTCAGCCATGATGACAAAATAGACAAAGAAACCGGCAGCTGCTTGGATCATACCAATCTGCCCATACGCCATCGAGATAAGCCTGTGGAATAAGAAAATTGTGTTAGAAAGTAATAGGAATTAATGAACAATTTGTTAGTCAAAGATTATACATAAGTAGCATAGATTGAAGAAACTCTTTACACGAGAATTCTACTTTCAACTAATGCTAAGGTTCATATTAGTCTAGTTGAAGAATTAGGATCCTCGTGTAGAAAAGGATTCTTTATACATCAAAAGGAAAAGCTTTGCCTCTAATCGTCTAGTTTGTTGTTACACTAACAATAAGAGCGTAAGGTGATTTTATAAATAAAAAGCTAATTCATGAAAAAAAGCCTAGATGGCTGACTTTTCATCGGTCCTTTACTTACCGATTAATGTACTTACGTTAGTAGTAGAACGTACTTCTTATCATAAGTTGTAAATTGTAAGTCGTAAGAGCATGCCTACTGACAACATTCATTCAGGTCATTCAGGTCCGAATATGTCTCTAATTTAAGCAAATTAATCTACACAATCCGTAATTTAATGAAGGATATTGGTGTCAAAGTCGAACCACAAAAATTGAATCTTCCCATTTTACTGACCATTTTATTACCTGACTTACGTTTTTATCGTCTTAATGAACTATTAAGGGTGTTGGAGACAAATTCTGATCTAAAAATTCTATTTCTTCATTTTACTCAACAAATATTAAATTTGGAATTTTTTCCCTCTGTAGAATTAATCAATTTTTAACTAGAATTATACGTACAGAGCGAGAAAATATCTAATTCAAATATTTTTTAAGTAAAATGAAAATATTGAATTTTAGAGTTAGATTTTGAATTCTTCGTTTTATGCAAAAAGAATCGAAACTAAATATCTTTTCGCTCTGTACACAGTCTTATATTTGAAGAAAGATTAGTGCTACAGAGCAAAAAAATATTTATCTATAATTTTGGTTGAGTAAAATGGAGAATAGAATTTTAAGCTTAACACTTGGGTCCAACGCCCTTAATGCCTGTTTTTTATTCTTAAAATATTCTTGAAAATCACCCCTTTCTTTTTCTTTAGCAATTTATGTACTTGAGACTCCTCCCTTAAGTGGTCATCCATTTTTTTAAAACGTATTGGTTTGGTTTACGCTTCAGAAACTAAAATCATTTTTACATAAATTACTGTAAGCATGAAAAAGCGAATAAGGTGAATTAGTGAACGAAAAGATAACAGTTTTGTAATTTTGCAATTAATTCAAAAGTAAAAAAATTGAATTTAATCCTCTGAAACATATTCAATGCTTCACTGTTCTTAAAACTTGTTCTTAGATTAGTTTGTCACACAGACTGAAAATTCAAAGTTGACGAATGAATGATAATGAGAGAGAAAGCAGAAAGAATGAAGAGATGATAATTATTGAAATGTTCTCTTTCAGAGAAAAGAGTGGGAGAAAGAATTTTTTGGGAAAGAAAATAGAAAAAACAAACAGTAGATTGACAGAGAAATTTTCATTTAGAAGAGTGTTATTAAACCAGTCATAGATTTTCTAATTTTATAAGGATGTGCTAAAGGCCTATATGAGTATGTAATATCATATTCTACTCTGTTAAAAATGCTTGGGATATTACCTCAGTTTTGGAACTCAATTGTAATCCAAAATTGCAATCACAATATCGCAGTCATTTAAAGACACATTAACACAAACCATTGATTTTTTCCCCTTGCATCACAAAAAAATTTTTTTGAAAAATTTAAACGAATTTAAAAGACATCAAAGAATTCAAAAGAATTGCAAAGAATTTAAAAAATTGAAAAAGAATTCGAGAGGATATTAAATAATTTAACAGAATTCTAGATAAATAAAATAAAATAAAATAAAATAAAGTCAAGGTGAATTAACTTAAAAGAATTCAAAGAATTTCAAAAGAATTAAAAGGAATTACAAAAGAATTCAGAGAAATTCAAATAAATTCAAAGGAATTGAAAAGAATTTCATAGTATTCAAAGAATTTAAAAATAATACAAGAAACTTGTAAAGAATTTGAATCAGGAATTCAGAGGGATTTGAAGTATGTAATTTAATAAAATTAAACCTATTTGAAAATAAATGTGAGTGAAGTGAAAAGAATTGAAAAGTAAGTAAATGTGTAACTTATTGAAACTATTAAAATTAAGTTACTTATTGCACTTGAATTAAGAAACCAGCAGGATTGCAGTTCCCTTAATGCTTTAATAATCCTTCTCTTAGTTTTCGAGAGTAAATTTTGAACAGTGTCGAATATATATATAAGGCTCCCTAAATAAACTTTTTTAGTAATTGCAGGATAGCAAAAGTGAAATGATTCTATTCCTATACGAGATTCTATGACCCTATATAGACAACGTCTTTACTCTTGAATCTTGAATCTAAAAAATGCTGACATTTTGCGAACAGACGACTGGTGCTGTGCAATGGGCATGCTTCTTTTGTTGAAAGCCTTGTGGTGCATTCTTTTTATTTTCAGTCCACACTGAGAAAGAGCTAAAGCTAAACGGACTAAACGGACTAAACATTTCATTCAGGTTAACCATCAATTATCGTAATTAATGGTTTGGTTCACCTACACCCAATTACTTAGGAAGAGTTTCTAATTGTATAAGAAAGACATTCTAACAATGGAATATATTCAAGTGTCCGGCAATGATTTTAATGAAATTGTAGTTATATTATAAAGTAGAAAAGTATATATTACGAACATACAAATTGGTCAAAACTTTCACTGCTTTTGAGATAATGAAATATATGTGGTATTGACTAATTTTACATATTTCAAGCTCTTTTTCACACCCTTATAATATTCGATTGGGCACCTGTAAACGCACGTATGTTTATAATATTCATGCTTCCATCCGCGGACACTTGAATGTGTTCCTTTGTAAGTATAAGCATTCGGCATTCTCAATATATCATCTGAAACCCTAAACTATGATTTACTGTGCTGTAGATGAGTCGCTCTAAACTTTAAAACGAATGATGTGAAATTTATGTGCTTGTTTGAACCACCCGTACGTCGCATTGCGAAATTGCATCCAAAATATTTGTGTAAACTACCTCGAATTCAAATAAACTTCTGTAACTGAAATTTTCTGCGTCTTCTAAAGAGATTCTTTTCATATAGTCATTTTCTTCGAATTTTCATATGTATCAATTTGTCACATTTGAAAAATTCTCATTAAACAACGTGTACTATCATAAATTTCCGTACATGCAAACTAGAATGAAATCGCATTGTGCTCTGGAGTTTGGTTTGAAAAAAAATTTTAAACAGGCAAAATGTATATGTTATGTATGCCATATATATATATGGGACATTTTTTTACAAACTGAACAGAAAATTGACCGACACATTTTTGATTCGGCTAAAACTTTTTTTATGGGTTCTTTATCGAAAAAGAAAAGATTCGTATTCCAAGATTTTTTTTTCTCATTTTTTTGGAAAATAAGAAGGATTAAAAATTTGAGAATCTGGTGATTTTTGGCTTGAAGACTATTTTTCAAAAATTTTTAACTCCGGTTCTATTTGAGCTGGAGACTTTCTTTTTTTTTTTCATTTTAAAGGTAAAAGAAATAAATGAATGAAAAACATCATTGTCGAAAATGTAAATTATAATACTTTATTAAGATTTCGAAACGTTATACTTAGTGAATAAGTACCTCGTTCAGTTTTATATTATACAATATTTAAAAATTCTCTTTGTGTATTTGCTAAAAATGAATGTAGTAATAATTTAGCTAAACCGTTACTTAAAGATTGTACAATATATTGTAAATATTGTAAATATTGTACAATATAATAGTGAACGAAGTACTTATTCACTAAGCATAACGTATCGAAATCTTAATAAAGTAATTTACATTTTCAACAATGACGTTTTGCATTTATTTCTTTTTATTTATTTATTTCTTCAATTTTTAATAAAGTCATCTTGCCTAACAAATAAAATTATTTAATTCAAAATATGGAATAATCATTTATATTTCAGAAAAAACGATAAAAATACGTTAAAAATACTAAAAACTTGATACGTGTGTGGGGCAATTGTTAAAAATCTATTTAAACATTTCAATTGTTTATAACAATTTGAATTTGTTAATAATTTTTTTCAAAGTATTTTCTTTATTAAAGCTCGTTCTTTTACCTTTAAAAAAAAAAGAAAGTCTCTAACTCAAATAGAACCGAAGTTATGAATTTTTAAAAAGTAGTCTTCAAGCCAAAAGTCGCCAAATTCTCAAATTTTCAATCCTTATTTTCCAAAAAGTTGAGAAAAAAAATCTTCGAATACGTATCTTTTCCTACTCGATAAAGAACCCGTAAAAATAGTTTTAGCTGAATCAAAAATGTGTCGGTCAATTTTCGTCTAAATCTGGTACGGTTTGTAAAAAAATGTCCCAACACGGAAAAAACTGTATGGATGTGACAACCAGAAAAATAGTAAAATATGGTAAACTAAAATTTACGGTTTCCACTACCACGATTGTGGTTGCCACAACCATAACTATTATGTGACAACAACGCCAGTGACAACAGCGCGTTGTTGTCACATAATAGTTATGGTTGTGGCAACCGCAATCGTGGTAGTGGAAACCATACATTTTAGTTGTACCATATTTTACTATTTCTCTGGTTGTCACATCCATACAGTTTTTTCCGTGAATACATATATAATGCGTAACGTTGATCGTGTAAAAAAACTAAACATAAGCCTAAGTCACCAACATACACATATATATCAAACTTTTTAAGACAGAAGTGCAGGAATATGACTGATTCTTGAAAAAATATACTCCTCCTTTGTAAAGCAACACTAAAATCCAAACCGATTTAATTCCATGAAGCGAATCACGTGATAGAATCAGAAAATTGCTTTCGCCAATATTTCAGTGCACTTTACTCTTCTGCCCAGTTGACGTTTCATTTTTCCGAAGCATTTACATCTCTCTTAATCAATTTTTTCCAATTGTATCATTTGTTTAAACTTTTTTTCAAGTAAATGTATGTCTTATAAATAATATAATATTATGATATAATATAATATTATAATTTATAATAAATTTGAAATTAATATTACAATTTAACGAAACTATAAAATTCCCGAAAATATCAAGTGGTTCAACTTGGAATGCTTAAAACCTAAAATTAATAAATGATTTTCGCTTCAAATTTCAATTTCGACCTAAAATTATAAAACTTGCAGTAATTAAAAAAACTGTTGAATTTTAAACGCATTTAACCCTTGAATGCCACCTGCGGTCATTTAGGCCCTAAGGTTTTTTCAATTGTAAATATTTCTATAATTCTTCCTTCAAATAAGCATTTTTTTCACTATATATGAGCAAAAGCATATTGTTCACAAGGCTTTCAGGAACATCCACAATAACGCTTGGGTCCAATGAACCCCGTATGGCATTTAAAGGATGAATTTTAAATTATTCACTTTTCAACGATTTACATTCAAAAATTGAAAAAGTCACCGAAAATTTCTATCAATTTTTGGAAATATGCTAATTAATTTTTTTGACTTTGGAAGGAGGTCACACTTTTGCCATTGTTTACGGATAATGAAGATTTTTATTATATTAACTGGAAGAATGAAATGAAATCTCGTAAATGTTGAGAAATAGATTGATAAGAGAGATTGCAACACTTGAGAAAAATAGTTTTTATGTCGAATCGCGTGCATCAAATGAATTGATTAGTGAATTTGAAATTTTGAAGATGAGGTGCAGGATAGCTAAGTGATTTCGATGGGCAGTCGAGAGACCCACCTTCGATTGACAAGATTGTCTGTGTAAGGATCGCGTGGCTGTCGTTTCATTATGTCCGACTCCGGTGCCTCATAGGCTAGCGAGATGGCCGGTACCTAATATCCATCGACAATTAGAAAGCGTTTAAAAAAGAACCCCTTTTGCATGGCAAGTGAAAAGGATCATTACTATAATAATAATAGTAATAATAGTAATAATAATAATAATAATAATAATAATAATAAAATTAATAATAATAGATATTAAAATGCATTTGAAGTTAAAATAAAGGGCAGCAGCAGAGTCAAGTGTTAATTAAATCAGCATCCACGTGTACTTCCTTAAAACCTGCTGAATAAAAATGTTTGACGGCCAAAACCTGATTTTTCAATACCAGTATACCGAATAATTTTTAAAGCTTGGAACAATTCAAGAGGCTAAGCAAGCAATTGCATATAGGGAAGAGAGAGATTTATTACATTATTGGAAGCAAGAGAATCAACTTTTTGAGTGACTATTATAATTAATTAATCATTGAGATCATGCATCTCAAATTCAAAAACTAATAAAATTCGTTAGATATTTTCCAATGATAATCAGGAACTGGCCAATCGTGAAGAATAAGAAAGTTATCGATGTCAATTTGAGACGACTAATCGTCACGTGAAAAAGGTATACTTGGATTTGGATTGAATTTTTACGAAAAATAAAAACTTAAAAAAAAAATAAAAAATAAAAAAAATACCTCTTCTTGTACCTTAATATTCAAGAATCGATGTCTTCTTCCTTTGGGATATAATTCTGAGTTATTAATTATGTTTCAATTCAAGTATATATGTGCGATCTGCCGGATCGAGACGAGTAGAAACGAGTAAGTTAAATATATCTGGCAATATTGCTGATAAATTTGCTAGTAATTAATTTTATATATATATCCAGCAAATCGCAATGGATTCCCTTTTCCACGCGATCAAGACAAAGCAAGACTCGAGATACATTGTGCTTTAGAGGTGTTAGAAACCCTAAAAAAATCCCATCGACATGACAATAGAAGAGAGCGGCTAGTGTTGATAAAAAGGTGTCACTAAACAGATCTTTCCATCTCGATATCTTAGAAACACCATCACAATGTCAAATATACAGCTTCGGTAGCTAGGTTGCATACTATAGAATAAATCACTACGAGACTGAAAAGGAGAATCTGCAAGAAATAATGTTGGTACTAAAATCATTGAAAATCACTAAAAATGTGCCTTGCAACTTAGTGGTAGCGAGTTATACAATAAAGTAGTGGTAATAGTAGAGATAAAAGATCATAGATAATAAATAAGGGAGCTTCCATTGATTGCGTAAGGGGTATAAAGTCTTTCTTACATAAAGTTCCTTTACTGAAGACATTCAAAATATTTAATTATGTACATCTCAAATTAAGATTTCAGAGACTTCAAAGAATACACAGGCACTCATCAAATTTAAAATAGATAAGAATTCAACATGAGTTTAAAAGAATTCATCAGACAACGAATAAATTTAAGTTGAATTTAAAAGAGTTCCAAAATATACAAATTTGTATATTTTGAGATTCAGAAGAATTTAAATGGAATTTCAAATATTTTAATTAAACTTCAATTCTAAAGAATTGAAAAATGAAAAGGTTGCAAAAGATTTTAATCTTTTTGAACGCTTAAAACCAACCTGAATTCACTTGAATTCACTTGAATCATCTTGAAATCTATTGAATTTGATGGAATTTGAAAAACGTTCTTACGTAATTAATGGACGCGCACCCTAATAGATAATAATAGTAACAGCTTTTCTCATCATAATAGTAGTTGGAAATGTAATTTTGACTGTAAAAAAGATAATGGTGACTGTTACTGTTATTGTTATTATTATTACTGTTACTGTATTAGAAATCGTAAAATAGATAATACATATTCATAATATATCAAAACAAGTACTCTCTCAAAGTTACTAATTTACTAATTCTAGCTCTAACTAATCTTCCACGGGATAACTGAGGCAGTAGTGGCAAATAATTCACTACCTAACATCTTATATTAAATAATAAAAAAAAAAATTATTGTCAAACGATGTACATATATCTTTTTCTACATCTACGCACATTGAATACTTGATGGAAAATAATTTCAAAATAATTTCAGCTCAATACATCCTCAGATATAAACAATTCGCAACATAAACGACGCGACGACCAGTCCCATCGAATCTGAAAGATTTTCCACTTTTGCTTTTCAATAACAAATGTTTTTTTTTTTTTTTTTTTTTAAAAAACAGGACGATAGAAAAGTGTCGCTTGTTCTTGTTGAAAATGATTTCTTATTTTATGAACGAGGTACAAAGATGGCAGAATTGGCAGGTGACAAGTTATGAGGCAATAAGTGAAAGATATATGGCAGAGGCAATCCGGTCTAGTGGAGAAAAATAGAGTTTGAAAAAAGTGGATGGTAAAGATCGAAAGTAAATAGGTGCTGCTCACTTCAAAAATAATTTAAGAAAGTAACTTTAAATATACTTTAAATTAGGGGAAAAAAACTCTTTTCTTTTACTACTTTTTCTTTTATTCATTTTGAATTTTCAAAATAAATCTACTGAATCCTAAGCTTGACAGTAATTGGCTAAAATACATAAGAGTTTAATTTCTTCAGAATTATTATAGAAAATGATTTCAAGATTGTAAAAAGTGTTGTATTATTTATGAAGAAATTTTAATACTATTTCTACTCTAGAAAAAATGTTTCAAGAGCATTTTGAATTGAAAGTACGAGTTTGAAGTGAATACGCAGAAAAATTATAGCGTCAAACAAGAATATTACTATCGATTTATTGAAGATATTAAAAAGAGATTATTAAAAAAGGTAAATAAGGAAAAAGGATTAAAGAAAATAGAATAGTGATGAAGTTGTGAGTATAATTTTTGAATGGATGATGCAAAAATAATCGTGCGTTGCATCCAGTCTTTCTTAAAGTTCATAAAATTATGAATTCACATAGTAACAATCAGAATTACCATTATATGAATGATTAAAATAAGAAAAACTCATTACATCAGTTTGTGACGTAAATAGTTGTCTAAGCTGATTCAAGAACTTTAAAAAAGCAGAGCTCCGGAAAAATGTATTAATATTAGATTTGGCTTACCTTGATTTAATGACATGACCTTAATTGATGGATGATACTTTTTAATTTATTTCGATTTGTTTCCATTTTTATGAAAAAGTTTGAAAGTGAGGTCAAAGAATAGATCAAACGAAAATTAAGTTAATCGTCTAATAATGATCGGTAATTTGGATGTCATGCGAAGCCCCCACGAGAAACCCCATTACTTTATTTCATGACTATATGTATATAAGTGTAAGTGTATCACGTATTACTTTTTAATTCCCATGCAATTTTATTGGGAAATAATTCATTTAATTAAAAGTGGTGACTTCACTTTACACGCAGCCAGAATTGGCGATTAGAGGCATATGTTAGAGAAAGAGAGAGAGAGAGAGAGAGAGTGAGAGAGTAAGAGAGAGGGGAGGGGAGAGAAAGAGAGAGTAATTTGGGAAAGAGAGAACACGGAAAAAGGCTGAATTTACCATTTAAAATAGTTAACATGCGCTCTGAACGCATTTTTCATAATGGAATTTACTAACATTTACTATTTCAAATTATAACTTTTGCAATGAAAATACAGCAAGGTTTGCAATTTTCTTAGCAAAAATTACAATGTGAAATACATAGTAAAACTTACTAAATTCATGGGAAAATACGTTGAGAGCGCATCTTAACTATTTTAAGTGGTAAATTCAGCCATTTTATTTTTTCCATGAAGAAAATAAAATTTGAACAAAATTGAAAAAGTAAGACCAAAGCTAGCACATTTTCTGGTTTCAAATCTTTCACTCAATATATGTATTTCGACTTTGATTCTTATCATCTTTTTAGAATAAAATAATGATAACTGTTAGCTTTGGTCTTGAAAGTGTAAACTTAAATACTTGAATAACCAATCACAGTGGGTAGAGAAAACTGTGTAGGAGTCGATCAAAAGAGAGTAGCTGACAAGTTGAGCAATTGATCAGGTGACAAGTTGATATGATTCATGATTGTAAATCAACCACCCTCTTTTGATTCGATACCTTGGGTTGAACTGTAGGGTTTTGCAATATGTTGTTGATGTGTTTTACCTTTCGTTAACTAGCTTGTCAGTGAAGGGGTTTCGTGGTTGTCGCTTCATAATATCGCTCTCTGCCTCCTCGTAGGCAAGTGAGATGGCGGGTACCTGATATCATATTCATGAAAAACTCAATGCGAATGTTCAATCATAGAAATCAAATCATTTCAGTATGACCTCGCTGCGAGAATCCCGATTTTATTATTTTCAAACGGGAAATACTTTTCCACACTGTTAGAAAAATCTGTATGAAATTTAATATATGTAATATATGTAAATGGAAATGACTTTGCATACACATTTTAATGAACATGTATTAAGTTTAATACTATTACTGTAGATTTTCATTTAAAAATGTATTATGAAGTAATTTCCATACACATTATATTAAACATAATCAGACACAATAATACACAATCAATGTTTAATATGTTTAATATTTGTCAGCATATTTACTTGGCGAATATTAATTTCATTAAAATGGAGTTAAAAATTTGTCTGCTCATTTTAAAGGTAGCTTCAAACCTATTTAAAAAAAAATTTTTTTTACTCTTTAATCATACGGTGGAGAGTATATTTGCACTATCAATTTTTGCGGAATTCTTGCAACGATTATGGTTACTTCTATCAATAGAAAATAAGTGAATCAATAAAAAAAAGAAGGATGTAGTCGATGGGGTGAACATGATGTCAAGAGGCATCGGTGAAAATGATCGGTGAAGTGATATTTTGGGAAATGTGATTCTTTGGTTTGATAAGTGATAAATGATAACTGAAAAAAAGTAGAGATTACTTAAAATAAATTAGCATCTGGTTCTCTTGCCGCGTCTGCAATTTAAAATGTTAAGACTTAAAATTAAGAAGAGAATTAATAGATCGTAGAGCAACTAGAATCAGGTAGTGTAACAAGTAATGTGCATCTACAAGTAACTAGTTTATGGCGATACTGCTAGTACAGGAGCTTTTTCTAGCGATCAGCTAGAAAATTGAAAGCAATGAAGCGCAACGGGTCCAACTGCACATGATGTAGTGGATACAACAGGATCACTGGCGGCTACAAATTGAGCTAATATCAAAGTCGATGAACCTTTCATTCACAAGATTATCGTGATATGGATCTCGAGGTCTTCTCTTCATTATATCCGACTCCGCATGCTCGTATGCCAAGGATATGGCCGGTATCTGATAATCAGCGATCCACATTTCAAGAGACAGATTTGAGAATCTTATTCGGTTTGAAACAATAACCTTTCATTATATAAAATAGTAGCTAAAAAGGTATTAAGTTTAGAGAACCTGTCGATGAAATTGAAATTGAAAAATTTCCATTCTTTTTTGCAAGTCTATCAAATTTAAAGTTTGGTGAATAAATTTGCTGAATATTAGAAGTCGATTGCAGTGAATTTGAATGTTACTCACCATGTCTGTTCCCAAATCGATGCAAAGAATTGTAACAGTGCCGAGAGGCAAAGGAATGTCGCAAAGGATGAAAGCCAGGAAAGGTGAGATTTCGGGGATATTCGAAGTCAAGGTGTAGGCGATGGATTTTTTCAGATTGTCGAAGATCAGTCGGCCCTCTTCGACTCCAGTGACGATTGAAGCAAAATTGTCATCGAGCAAGATCATATCGGCTGCCTGCTTGGAGACGTCTGACCCAGCAATACCCATGGCTACACCAATGTCCGCTTTTTTCAGGGCAGGCGAGTCGTTTACACCATCACCTGATGAAATGACAAAATATACAGAAATTTAGAATAGGTATCAATATAATGTACGATTGTATAATTACGTCTGTAGAGGACCCTCCTTGAAAACTGATTCTTGGAATGAAAATATGGAGTGTACCTGTCACAGCAACAATGGCACCCATTCGCTGACAGCCTTCGACGATGATCAGTTTTTGTTGAGGCGAGGTTCGAGCGAACACAATTTCGGTGTGGTATCTGAGAATTTCGTCTATTGCCTCGGGCCCCAGTTCTCTCAGTTCAGTTCCATGGACGACCGCGGCTTTGGCCTCTCGAGGATTCACCTCGGACACAGGAATGTTCAACCGCTGGGCGATGTCCTCAACGGTTTCGTTGCCTTAAAAAGAACCAAAATTCAAATATAGAAAGACAATTAAAGATTCAGTAAACTCAAGAATCTCTCACGATCAAATTTCATGATAATTCTATAACTGTTGCTTCCTCATAGAGGAAAGCTTTGTAGTGGTGACTGACAAAATCCAGTTTCCAAAAAAAAAAGTATTTTTTCAACTTATTTCACGGGGGAATATATCTAATATGATTTCCTACAAATTTTTTCGGATATTTTTGTGTATGAAATTTGGCGGACTTATTCCCCTCTAAACAAAGTTCAATCTCATAGAATGGTTTAATGAAGCTTGTTTTGAATGAGGTGGTGAAAAGTGGTGGATGGAAAAAAGTAGTCGCACTAAAAATAAGAAAAAGACTAAGAAGAAAAGAAAAACGCACCTTCGGAGATGATGCCGACGGACTTGGCAATGGCTTTGGCAGTGATTGGATGGTCACCAGTAACCATAATGACCTTAATACCAGCGGAACGACATTTCGCTACAGCATCAGGCACCGCAGCTCTGGGTGGGTCAATCATTGACATCAGTCCCACGAAGCGGAGTCCACTAGTTGGGAAGTTGGGATCGTCGCAATTGAACTTGAAGCCAAGTGGGAACTTGTCAGTCGGTAGTATGAAGTCACAGAAACCAAGTACACGCTCGCCAAGACCACCGAGTTCGAGGTAGGCGTTGTTGAATGCCTCCTTCATCTCCTCATCAAGAACCTTCTCCTTGCCGCTGATAAAGATTGTCGAGCAGCGATCTAAGATCCTTTCTGGGGCACCCTTCATGACCAACAAATGACGAGGATCGTTTGCATCATCTGGTTCGTGAATGGATACTTGATACTTGTTCGTAGAATTGAACGGTACTTCGCAGACTTTCTTGTTGCGTTTGCGGATTCCCATGACATCGCCGAGGGCAAGCTCCATACACTTGAGTAAAGCTGCCTCGGAAGCGTCACCATTAACTTCTTTTTTCAGGATGGGAATACCCTCTTGTCCAGGCTTGAACTCAGCTCGATTGCAGAGTGTAGCGATCTTAGCCAAAGCCTTAAATCCAGGACTTGTCCTGTCATATTGCACTCCAGATTGATCCTCTGTTGTATCGGCTTCGATGATCTGGTTGTCGAACCACATGTGAGCGACGGTCATTCTGTTCTGAGTTAAGGTGCCTGTTTTGTCTGAACAGATGGTTGATGTGGAACCTAATGTCTCGACAGCTTCGAGATTCTTTACGAGACAATTCTTTGACGCCATTCTCTTGGCGGTGAGGGTTAGACACACAGTGACGGTAGCCAGCAAACCCTCGGGCACGTTAGCCACAATAATACCGATCAGGAAGATGACGGCATCGAGCCAATGGTAACCCAAGATGAAGGCAATCACGAAGAAGGTTACGCCGAGGAATACTGCTACACCAGTAATCAAGTGAATAAAGTGATGGATTTCCTTGGCGATAGGAGTCTCTCCGGTATCAAGGCCGGACGCAAGACCAGCAATTCTTCCCATTACTGTCTGGTCGCCACAACAGATCACGACACCTTTCGCGGTGCCTTCGACTGCGTTCGTCGAGAAGAACGCCAAGTTCTTTGTTTCCAACGGATTCTCATTCGTGAAGTCCGGCGATCTCGACTGTGGCTCCGATTCTCCTGTCAAGGAACTATTATCTACCTGCAATTGCAACAAAACAATTAATAAAATAATACTAGGGACAAACTGAAAATAATTTCAAATGTATGTGAGGTCAAAAATTGAATTAGATTTGCTATTGTATATTATATACTTTTTAGTCTCTCTCCATATACAGAATTAAATATTTGAGTAATTAAATACCTTGAAGCCTCGAGATTCGATGATTCTAATATCGGCAGGGATTCTATCACCGAATTTGACCTCGACAACGTCACCCAGTACAATGTCTTCTGCCCTCAAAGTGAGCTTCTCGCCTTCCCTAATTACTGTGGCGAATTGTGGAACCATATTCTTGAATGACTCCATGATTTTACTGGACTTACTCTCCTGATAATACGAGAAGATACCAGTGACTATCACGACGGCCGAAAGGACGATACCCAGGTAAAGATTGTCGTCGTTTGGGTCCTCGCTTGTTGAGGCCTGGATCGAATACGCGATAAAACAAAGAATCGCACCGATCCATAAAAGCATGGCAAAACCTCCGAAGAGATTCTTGCAAAATTTGACCCATTCAGGCGTCTGCTTGGGTGGCGTGAGGGCATTGGGTCCGTCCCTTTCCAGATTTTCCTTCGCTTTTGCATGGCTAAGGCCCTGAAATATAAATCAAAATATTTAATATTCAAAATTTAATAATACCAGAGCAGAAAATTAAATTAGAGTTTGTCAACCTGTGGCACGCCCGTAAAAAGTCTTTTATTATCTTCAAATTTCTAAGATACTCTTGGTATACACTACCGTCGGAAATTGTGCCACCGACTCATGTGAACGCTAATAAAAATCACTGCTGACTTCGAACCACGATATCTCGGTGAAAAAAAGAGATAGGACATTCTTAAAACAGGGTGCACAGTGTAAAATTAATTGAAAAGAGGAGAAATAGGGTGACATTTTTACAAAAAAGGGGAAAAAAGGGGAAAGACTAAACAATAATTTTTACATACAGAAAAGAAGAAAAAAAAGTATTTTAAGGAAATGTTATATTATTATTCATCTTTATATAATTACAATGTTCTATTGAGTCAATTTTCTAAATCTGCACAAAGCATATTAATTATTATTATTTTACACGTTTCTCTTAATGCAATCGACGATTTTCATAAGTCTGTGTGAAATATAGATTTATAAAAGCATTTGTTGGTTTTTACAACTAAAATATAATTTTATATTTTCACAACTAAACTTCATAATTAAATTCCTTTTTTAATTTTCATTATATATATTATAATATATAAACATCTTGAATTTTTAATGATTTTTGGCTCATAATTTTGGAAAATAGAGAAATATAGGTACATTAATTAAATTTTTTGTAGACGTATAAATCAGTTTTTAAAGGATATTTTTGTTTCCCAATGTTGTGGAACTAAAAGTCTTATAAAATCCGTTATAGATTGCTTAATATGCTTCGTATAGGTTTAGAAAATTGACTGAAAAAAACAACTTTAATTAAAAAAGGGGAAAAAGAGGAAGATTTTCGAGAATAGGGGAAAAAAAGGGGAATTTCTCAAAATAAGGGGAATTTCTCTAAAAAAGGGGAAGACTGTTTTGCATCCTGTTAAAAAAAACAGTTGGAAAGCTTAAGAAATTCCACGTCCAGTGGTACCCAACAAATATTTTTTTGACCTACTGAAAATAATACAGCACGTGACGAGTTTGAAAAGAAAATTCAAAATTTTCTCAAATTTTCTACCACAACTTCAACTTTTAGCATGACCTAGGAAAATTTTTTCAAAAATCTTAAAATTATACGACATAGAGTCTGAAATATTAATTTCCCATCAATAAAATAATGTAATTATTATTGAAAATATATATTACTTACATTTTCGGGGTGTGTCTGAAATCTCTGGTACAACTCCTCGGGAGTGATTTTGTGAAAATCGATGTCCAACTCCTGTTTCAAGTCGTCCAAATTATCCCCCCTCTTTTTCGGGGTCTTTCGCCGCGACTACAAATAAAGGAGATAAATAAGATTCAAATACATTTGTGCGAATAAAAGAAAAAATAGGAATCAGGAATTTTTATTCATAATTAATCATCACTTCAGTCATTCAAATCTCAAGTATCAGTCTGCAATTTTCTTGCACACATCTCATTCTCATCTTCATCTTGAAGCAATTTTGGCACTAAAGCTCGCATGAATTGCGTTTGAAAATTATTCCGATTAGTCACCATCACCATCATCATCACCGCATCACCAGTAAAAGTATAATCCAGTTCAATGCTAGATGTTCAATTAACAAGTTACCCTTATTAACCCTTTAATTAGAACGAGTCGAACCAATAGCGCCTTTCGTATTTAACATACTTCTTAATTCAGTCTTCTCACTGACCGTTCACCAAACGAGTCTCCAGCTTTTTCAAACTTTTTATTTTCGGTAGAAATCAAACATTTCCATCGATTTTAATGAAATTTCCAAAAATTCAATTTCGGAAACAATGTACACTGAGAAAACTGTTTGGTTCGGACAAAAAAACTTTTTGTTGCTATAGAAGCAACAAGAATTGTTTGGTTGTGCCAACCAAATCTTGGTTCTTTGAACAAATCTTTTGTTTAATCAAAAAAATTCATTTAAACCAACAAAATTTCAGTTTTGGTTGAATTAACAAAACTTTAGTTGGTTCAACAAAAATTCGGTTGGCACAACCAACAATTTTTGTTGCTTCAATAGCAACAAAAAGTTTTGTTGCCCGAACCAAACAGTTTTCTCAGTGTACTGGAAAAATAATTTATTTTAAACAAATGAAACAACAATACCTTCCGGTTCTTTGCGACTCTTGAATGAAAAATGGTGACAAGCAAATGATTTAATGACTCAAAAGAATTCAAGTTTTTCTGTCCTGCTTCTGTTATTCGTGAATTTCAATAAGAAAGCCAGTGTTTCTTTGAAAAGTTTTGAAATATGTAAACATATAGAAGGCAATAAGTGACTTAGTGATATGTATTATGGATTATCATTTTCGGCAGAAAAACATATGCTCATGGTAAGTCGATATTTGATTTTCTGTAGATTACTGAAATTTAAGGCAATTCATCGAATTTTAAGAAATTTTCGGAAATTTGAAGAGAATTCAAGGTATTTTAAAAGTTATTTAAAGGACTTTTGTGAGAGATAATTGCTTTGGCATTTTTGCGACCCTGTGTAGTGATATTCGCAGATTTCTGCCAAGACAAAAAAAGTTATAAAAGAGTTATAATAATCTTGAATTTTCAAAAAGATTAGTTTTTTATTTATTGAAAAATGACAATTTTTTTCAAACTTTGATCAACAATATGATAAATAGACAAATTAAAGTTACTAATTTGCGGATCTCATAGCTCTTACAAGATTAAGAATCTTTAATTTGACAAAGAAATTGCAAATCGCTGCAAAATTGTAGGTTTTGGACTTTTTTTAATGGAAATAGGGTAAGCGCACCAATTGTTGGCACCTTCACCTATTGCTGGCATCCCTCTTTAATTTGTTAAAACAATAAGAAAATGCAAATATTCAATAGTCTAATCAAGATAAAATAATGTGTGATGTGTTTGCTAAAGCAAAATTGAATAAGGTGCCAGGGGCGTAGCGAGGGAGGGAGGAGTGTCCCCCCAAATAGTCATGCCGAGCCGGTATTTTTGAAAGTTTCGGGCAATTCGACTATATAAAAGTCAGCTAGTCAGCAAAATTTCACTTATTGAGTCAGCATTTACCCCCCCCCCACCCCCCCAAAAAACTCGATAAGCTCGTTAGGCCCCTGGGGGGGTGCATTTCCTATCACTGTTTGTGAAGAGCGGATTCAGAAACTGATTTTTTTTGGGAGCGAGGGAGAAGATTCGAAAAGTTAAGACAGGGCTACTTTGTAATAGCTGCATGTAAATGCGTGCATGGTGAAAAACATAATTAAAAAAAAAAAACATAAACATAAAACATGTTCAAGAAATTGGCAACGCCAACTATAAAATTCAAAAAAAATGAAAATTGTGCTGAATTGTGCTACGTTTGTGCTTTATTGTGCCGTAAAAGATTTTAAAAAAATGAAAATTTGACCCCCAAAATCAAAAAACAAATATTGTGCTAGATAGTCAGAAAAACACACAATATTGTGTCGCAAAAAAATTTAATGTTCTTAATAATTTCAAAAAAATACAATTAAAAAAAATCAGCCTCGCCATTTTGTTTTATGAGGTAAAAAACTTGTGCTAGGAACTACGTGCTACACATATTCTTGTGCTGCAAATATGAAGTCAAAATCTTAAATCCAGAACAAGTTTTAGAATTTGTTTACAAGTTCGTATTTTTGAAAATGTTGATTTTTTGGGAAAATATTGATTATTTGTTTTTTTTCGAAAATGGTTTAAGATTTTGAATTCATATTTGCAGCACAAGAATATGTGCAGCACGTAGTTCCTAGCACAAGTTCCCCCCCCCAAAAAAAAACAAATGACGAGACTGATTTTTTTTAAATTGTATTTTTTGGAAAATAGTTGGGAATATCAAATATTTGTTTGCGGCACAATGTATGCCTTTCAGACTATCCATCACAATATTTGTTTTTTTCGAAGAAATCAATTGACAAGGTTGAGGTAAAAAAATGTTTTTGTGATTGTGGGGGTCAAAATTTTATTTTTTCAAAAAATCTTTTACGGCACAATATAGTACAAATTAACACAATTTTCATTTTTCTGAATTTTAAAGTTGGCGTTGCTAACTTCCTGGACATCAAAAACATGAGTTTAACTTGCAATTCAAAATTCAAGAATCTTGGGGAGGGGGCGATCGCCCCTATATCGCCCCACCGTGGATCCGCGCCTGTTGTCTGTTAAGCCTAAAAATGTATTCACAAGGAGAGGGCGCGAATTGATTTTTTTTATTGGCTTAATAATATCATGTCAAAACAGCAAGATGCGCTTTTTGGCCCTGTTCGAAAAAAAAAATTATAACATCTTTTTTTCAAATTTTTTCGAATTTTTCTTTTTTATTTCTATTGATTAAAATATTAATTTACTCAATTTCCTCTTTAAATTTGTTAAAATTATGGCAAAAAAGCGCATCTTTCTATTTTGGGAAAGTATAATTCTAAGATAAGGAATGTCATTTGAATATAAAAATATGAACCATAAAAGAAATACAAACTCGCGCCCTCTCATTGTCAGTTAAACAAAATGTGCACATGTTTAAGTGCATGTCACAACCAGAGGTACAACAAATCATTATACAAAAAGCTTTTAGTTAGAAGAAAGATATTTTACTCATGCAATCAGTTATTTGAGAAAAGACGAATGTGTTAGAAAGATTGAGAAACCGATAGGATAGAAAGGCGAGGAAGTTGTACATATTATAAAGAAATTTATGTGGTGAAGTGAAAGAGCGAAATGGCGAAATAGAAGATCTTCATCGAATTAAGCAAGGCGACACTGTGTTTTCCCCGAAATAAAATTTCTTAATCCCAGGAAAGAAGAAAGAATACATATGTATAAGTAAAGCGAGAGCGAGATCTGCTTCAACAGAAGCACCTCTTCTGCTTTTGGCAGAAGGCTGAAAGAGAGACTATAGAAGAAGAGAGAAGAATGTAAAAGCCCACCACCACCGCTAGATAATCGAAAACCGTAATCCATGAAGGATTTTGGTCTCGTACAAAATATACCTTGTACATTCCATCCGCAGTTTTGTTGTCATCGCGAATATTGGGTAATGTGGCGACCCTGTATGAATCTGTGCGGCCATGCTGAAAAAAGTGTGTAACAAAAAAGTTATGAAAAAATATTCAAATAATATAGGTATCATATGTAAATTACGCTAAAAGATATGATGGGCCATTGTCAAAAACTTGTGAAACTTAAGTCCTAGTCATTTTTCATATTTCCTGAATTTAATATCACTTTGTCATTTATACGAGGATAATAAAGTCTTACGTCCAAGTAGTTTTTAACAAAATTTCTTTACATGAATTTGAAAAACTATCTTTTTTTAAATTCATATATATAGTCGAAATTTCACAACTTTTTGGCAGTGGCATTTTGGCAATACACAAAATAACACATGGGTCATTAAGTCCCGGGACTAACACACAAGTTGTACCACGAATGCCATGTCGATTTTTTTGTCAGTAGTATCAACCTTTAGAAGATATCTGTGAAAATTTCATGACATTCGGTTCAGTGCTTGTCGAGATATTGTAGGTTCTTTAAACAATGGACAAAAACGAGTTTCGTGTGTTAATCAAACACTGTTTTTTAATGGGAAAAAATACAGTTCAAGCTCAGCAATGGCTTGAAAAGTGTTACCAGGAAAATTCCCCGTCGAAAACGACCATTTGCCGATGGTATGCGGATTTTAAACGCGGTCGAACAACCACCGAAGACGCGGAGAGGTCAGGTCGTCCAATTGAGGTGGCTACGCCCGAAAACATCCAAAAAGTTTTTAAAATTGTCATTTCGAATCGAAAAGTCAAGTTGCAAGAGATAACTGACATCCTAAAGATGTCAAAAGGCACCGTGTTCAAAATCATACATGAAAATTTGTGTATGAAAAAACTTCTTTCCAAGTGGGTGCCGCGTTTGCTCACCTTGGAGCAAAAACAACAACGAATCGATGATTCGGAGTGCTGTTTGAGGCTGTTTAAGCATAATAAAAAGGACTTTTTGCGTCGGTACATAACAATGGATGAAACGTGGATTCATCACTATACGCCAGAGTCGAAAAGAGTGTCAACCGAGTGGAGAGGAGAGGGCGAAAGCCGGCCAAAGCTTCCGAAGACACAGCAATCAGTAGGAAAGGTCATGGCGTCTGTATTTTGGGATATGAACGGAATTTTGCTCATCGACTATCTTCCGAAGGGCCTGACGATCAACAGCGACTACTACATTGCGTTATTAGATCGCTTGGATGAGGCAATAAAGCAGAAAAGGCCTCACATGGTGAAGAAAAAACCGCTGTTTCATCAAGACAATGCACCGATCCACAAGTCGATGAAAACGATGGTGTAATTAAACGAATTACGATTCGAATTGCTTCCACACCCCCCATATTCACCAGATCTGGCTCCATCTGACTTCTGGCTGTTCGCAGACCTCAAAAAGATGCTCCAGGGAAAGAGATTTGGCTCCAATGATGAAGTTATAGCCGCAACTGAAGCCTATTTTGAGGCCAAAGACAAATCATTCTATAAGAAAGGCATTGAAAATTTAGAAAGACGTTGGAATGATTGTATCGCTATGGAAGGTGACTATGTTGATGAGTAAAGTCGAATTTTGGAAAAAAAATGTATTTTTACTGGTTAGTCCCGGGACTTAATGACCCATGTGTTAAATATGGCAGAATAAATGTATATTTTGGCTCCAAATAGAAAAAGTAGAGCCTAATTTGACCACCTACAAATGCTTACAGAATGTGGAAAAAATGAGGGAGTTAAACTTTTGAAAATATTTTTTTTGTGCTCATGAATCAAGTATTTTTTTTGTAACAAAAATGAAACAGCGATGAATTGGTGCCTAAAGAATAAAAAGAATGCCTTGAGTTACGATACAAACTGGTTTCATTAGATCTGAGAGTACAAATATGCCGAAACTGGTTACATGTGGATACGCGAAAATTGTTTGACGTCAAACTTTATTTTCGGTGGATCGACTTTTCGCTTAGATTAGCTTAGATGATTTCTAACAGATCTCGATTCGAACCCAGATTTTTTTTAATTCATAAGATTCAAATCTGGACTAAAATTTTAATATTACATCTCAATAGTAATGTTGACTAATACGTCACAAAACTAGTTATTTTTATTAAGTCAAAACAAAAATACTTTTTTTGACAAAACTGCTTCGCAACGGTTTTTCTTTTTTACTTTGCGGACCATCAAAACATTTATTGATTATTCTATGTAGCCTCTTTTCTCCACATAAATTAATTATAAATTTTAATCTAAAATAGTAACATTTTTAATTAAAAAACTTAAGTAGTCTACAATTGTAAAATTGTTAAACGACGGCCTCGGACGAATCTCGAGGTCCTTCGTTGATACGATTGAGAGTTTCGGTAACGACTATTTCCTGTGCTACTTGAAAGGAGATACGTCATCGTTATGTTGAATTACCGAAGAGTAAACATAACCAGTAACCATTATAATACTCAGCTTCTTCTCTTCTCCGCCATGAGCTCTATTGATTACTAGCTGTTGTTATAGTTATAGCTTTAAGGGCGTATTTTACACATTATTCTATATTATAAGGGTCTAAAGAGATATACCGGGAAAAAATAATTAAATATATATATATATATATCTACTTTTAAGAATATGTATAATTGTGGTACTTTTATGAATTCTTTTGAATACCTTGAACTTTTGTGAATTCTCTAGAATTTTTTTTAAATTCTAAGAATTGTTTCAATTTTTTTTATTTCCTGTAAATTCTTGTGTACTTTTTTTGAATTTTTGAATTCTAAGAAGTCTTTATTAAACCCTTTTAATTTCTGTGCATTCTTCTGATTTTTTTTAATTCTTAAAAGTTTGAATTTGCGGGAATTCTCTTGAATTTCTTTGAATACATGTCATGGCGTGTAAGCGAACATTTGATTATTCGATATATCCGAAAAGTGTGACGTAATCCAGTAAGTTACTGATGCATGGACTTCACCTCCCTCTCCAACTTCTTTCGACACACCCTTCAAATGTTTACTCTACTTAGGGGCTGCAACTCTCTAGTCACCCTCCACCAACCTACATCGTAAATTTCTTATCTCTCAACTATCAAAATTGAATATGTATCACCACAATCGCAATCCATAAAAGAAACAAAACAAAGTAGGATATTAAAGTGGTACCAAAATGGTTTCACTATAAATTTTTAAAGAACTCTGAGCTTTTTCAATCAATCAATCAATCGCCTTAAATACGTACACACTAAAAATCGAAGAGCCACGATTTGATGCTCAGTTTAAGCAATTCAATCAATAGTAATGAATACCAGCAAAGCAGCCGGTATTCATTATTATTAAATGTTGCGTTACCGTGGAAAAAGCATATAGATTTCAAGAGATTTAACAGATTTGAAAGAATTAAAAAAAAAAAAGAAAATATCAAAAAGCTTTTGAATGATTTCAATGATTTTAATATTTTCTGCACCATTTTAAGATTTCACTTGAAATCTTTTAAAAATCCTTTAAAATTCTTTAATGTCATTTAATATACTTTGAGATACTTACAAAAAATTTTTTAATTACATGCTTGAAAATCTTGAAACTCTTCTGAATTTTTTTAAAATTTCTTCGAATAGTTTAGTCCCTAAATCAGATCATCAGATTGTAGTATAAGTTAAAACTTTCAAAGTTTTTAAAGACAGATAACTTGTTAAACACAATGTATACAAATATAACACGATATATAACTGTTGTACAATTGTATAATTATACAACCACATGTCTACTGGCAGGTCTTCCCTAGAACGTATTGATTTCGCTGACAGGTAAAATTAGCCTAAAGATATAGAATATCCCGTTCTCAAAATATAAAAAGCCTTATTTTAAACTATAAGTCTATATATGTACCTATACTATTCAGTTCATATATGAGGTTACATAATAACAGAAGACGAGTGTCTGTAAAACTTTAAGGTTGTAATTTTTTAGTTCACCCTCTATCAAATTTACGATCAGAATAAGTTTCCGATTTGTGTGTTTTGAAATTGGTAACGATCACTTTTCAGAATTCCGCCTCCCCGCGCTTCAGTTCGCCACTTATAATTTTCTTTCGTCTTTCCCCTCTCCCATCATATATTCTGCTCTCTTTTGTGACCTTTGTACCTGCCCACGCTTTCACAGACAAATTATTTATCCGGCATATAATAAAGCTCTCAGACATGTATTCATATGATCGGTAGAATTCTTACGTCATGGAAGATTAAGTTGAACCAGTAACATCTAGACCTCTTTTGTAAAATCTTTGGAGATGTCTTGCGATGAATCACGAGTTTCAATTCTAGTTGCCCTTAGAGCTTATGAACAAAAGTTCACTTATTTCTTCGTCACTTACAAGAACATGAATTAAAAAAAAAAGTTTTCACATACAAATAAAAATAGGACGCTACAAAATTTTTGCAATACAGGCAAACCTACTTATAGTCATCGAATATAAATAATCAATGAAGCACTCAATACACTTTATTTCCATATGTGGAAAATGTTTTTGAAATATAAAATTTAGTAGTGCACTTTAAAGTACATACATAAAAGATAAAAATCCTTCTTTATTTTAAAGCCGTTTTCCCATGGCATCGTTTCATTATCGGCAGCCCCTATACCAAGAAAGCGGTAACACAAGAAAAAGTCTGGAGTAAAATTTGTTGCAGGTTATTTCAAGGTGGGGTATAATCTACACCCGGACTCTGGGAACGAAAGCGCCTTCTTTTGTTTTGGCCGCAAAAGTATCAAAACAATTGACAGCGTACCCCAAGTCCAAGGGAAATGATACCCTCTTTGCTGGGTGATATGCACACCACCGAGAGTAAATTTTGTTGCAGGTACATAGTACCCTGAAATTGGTGTTAGATTCACACTTTGTTTTTTCTGTGAACATGAACCCCCATTGAAGGTAGGGTTCATGTTCTGTGCATTTGTTTTTCGTATGGTTTCTATGGCAACATATTACGTCAAACAAATCAAGATAGATGGATAGTGTATATGTAATCGAAACTACTTTTGCGGTTGTAGTATGGACAAAAAAATTGAAAAGAAAAAAATTAACTTTAGTAACCCAATGTATTAGTCAAGCTATGAGCCTAATATTTTTCAGATAATATGTAATAGCCCTGCTCGGCAATATTCTTTTTACCTTCCAAATCTAAGAATCTTAAGTTAACAATGGGGTTCATTTTAATCAATAATATAATGGTTTCATAGTGACGATTCATGCAACTCTCTGACTTTTCATTATCCCTATATCTACGGTTACACTTATACATATCATATAGGGAGACCAGAGGCTTAACCTCAATACAGTTCTCCCGTAAATTGAACATTCGCCGCATTGAAAATTTCATATTTTGATACACCCGCCACCACGGGTCTTTTTCAAATTTTGTACACTTCGTCCTTTTGTTTTGGAAGCGCGCGCACCAGTGATCAGAGTTGTACCAAAGATATTAGTATTAATATTAGATATTAAGATATTAGATATTAGATATTAAGATATTAGTACTGATATCTTTGGCTGTACATACTTTGTGTAAATATTTCTGAACTGAATTTCAAAATAAATTGTAATTTACAGAGGACGATACACTTAAGTATAATATGTATTATTTCCTAGAAGCTAAGTAACTCCTAAGTACAAATACATAAGTCATTTATATAATGTATTTTTTCATGCTTATTTCGAGTACCATATACGTCCCTGAAATATTCTCTTGCCATGCGCAAGGGGCGTGGTTTATGAAGTGTTCAATTTTTGAGTTTTTTGATTCAAGCTAGTGTTCAATTTACGGGAGTCGACTGTATATAGAATATTTTTGTAACCAAAACCACTACCACCACCATCAAGCAACTCTACACCCTAAAAGTTTATCCGTCAGATAATAAATTATATGCACTTTTCTCATGGGTGAAGGTCAAAATTCATAAAAATAACTTTGCTCATTCTGCAGATTTTAATGATACGTTCAAGTTCCGGTATTCTGACTTGGCCGAAGAAGTCAAATACGCATGCATCATTACGACAATTGAAAAATCTGTGATTTTCTCTAAGCTCGAATTTTCGAACATCCCACTTTGAAAGTGAACGATATCAATGATAAAGTCGAGAATCATAACATAAGAGCGTTTATATGGACATTTCTCTACAATTTTTCATTTTCGACATTAAAAAAAAAAAAAAAAAAAAAATTTAGTGGCACAGTCCTCCGACCGATCTTATCCTCTTCTGTAGACCATAAAATGAGAGGAAAAATTATGGAAACTCAGTTTCTGAGCTCAGTACGTAAGAGAAAGCGATAACAAAATAAATTAAAAAGGTTGTTAACTATGTTTACTCTATCAAATTCATTTCACGACTGATATAAGTATTCATATAAACAGCGCGGCGATCGGAAAAGAGAAATAGCGTTTTTTTACACGTAGTTCTTTTTGATTTCACAGAAAAAATCAAATGTAATATTTACCTCGATTTCAGAGTAAATATTACTTGCAACAAAAAATATCCTCAGGGTAGAGGTGAATATGTCAACTTATTGTACCTTCTTTTATTTCGATGCGAAAAAAGTAAATTTTATCCACAATAAGAGAAGAAATAGTTTATTTGACTTCTCAGAATTATCGCCTTGAAAACTCATTTGGACTTCGTTTACACACTTACCGATTTACCAACATATTATACAAGTGAATTCCAAGATAAAATTTCATCTAGCTATTGATAAATATAAGTGTGCCAGCCGAAAAAGTGATTTTTTTCCTTGAGTTTCTTTTCCGATACTATATTTCTAAAATCCCATATTATATGGATTTATTATAGGCATATGTTTCGGTTTGGTGCCATTTTATAGAGTAGACCAAGTACCGAACGGTAAAAAAATTACGGGAATAAAAGCTAATTTTAGATAAATTCCAATAATTTATCATCAAAACTTTGGGAATTTATTTTAACTACCACATGACGGGCACACCTATCTAAAATATATTTTTAGTATATTAATATACGTAAGATCACTACAAAAAATTTTCAGCCCCAAAAAAACTTCGGTAAGAAAAATTCAGCACGTGAAAAATTGTAGTCATAAATCATCACATTCACTTCTATAGTATTTAGGTGGTTTCACGGGTTGTAACGGATGGATAATAATTCGAATCGATTGAAATACTACAGTAACCCTTAAAATAGTATATTTTCTTGGGGAAAATCGATTTCAAGTGTAGCATTTCTTATCGATTGTAGTCGAAACTGTGTATCATCACCAAAATGAAAAATTGTAGAGAAAATCCCATATACACTGACAAAAATAGATTGTAAACGGTAATGAAAAATATGTTACTAGGTATAATAATCTTGGACTATTAACTATGGGACAGCAATCTAGATTATTAAAACCATAATCTCTAGATGTTTAAAAAAAAAGATATTATCAGATAATATCTTAGATTATAAACTGAAACGCGCCAGATTTAAAAACTTACAATCCAAGAGGTTAAAATTTATAATCCTCAATATTAGAATTTATAATCCAAGGTGTATTAAAATTTGTACCAACACTAATAAGATTTTAATCAACAGTTTACACAAAGTATTTTGAATTTTATTAGTGATAAAGGGATAAGTATTTATCTATTTACTTTCCTAAAATCGGATTCCAATGTACGAACTTGTTAATAACCAATTATCTAATGGCCCAGCCGAAAAGTCTAAGACAAAGAGTTCACGTGTTTGAGAAAAGAGCGCAACATCCATGTCCGCCATGATACGCTTAACGGGCGTTTATTATCTCAAGATGTTACTAATTAATTGCTGAAGATTATAAAAATTTAACATCTGGGGATTATGTTCAGTAATATCTTTATATATTAGGTAAAACTTATCTCTAGTTTTAGTATCCAGGTTTTATGATCCATTTTTCTCAGTGTATGTCATATATACAAATTAAATTAAACCGATTAACTATATTTAATATAGATAGGAGCTTCTATTATTAATATTTATCACTCGAGAATAATTATTTTTCCGTTCTGTAAAAATATCGACTATCTTCCCTGAAGGGAACCAAGTCCTTAACGTGTACATGTCGACTGTACGTTCCTTTTTCGCTCTTTAAGACGAATATAACGTTGAAAATTTTCTTGAAGACAGAAAATAGTCCCTCAAATTTTTCGGCGAGTTTGGCGTTAAAATCGCCAATCTTGTTTGATAAGTGGTGTGTCTTTTTAAGGACTTTATCACCGATTTGTTGTACCCATTGTCACCATCTCAATTATAGTATCCCTGCTGTTTTTGGAAACTTCGCGTTATTAATTTGGTTGCGAGCGAGTTCGACTGCGGCTTGTAATTTTTCCAAACGGTCATATGTCATTAATTATATTAGAAACAAAGATTTATGTAGTGTGATGGCAGTAAACTATAAAACAAGTAGAGCACTGGAGCAAGAAATTATTGATACTTGTATCTAAGAATCAAGGCGCAAGCATGAGTGAATATTGAAATCGGCATAGAGCTCATAAATGTTATCAATTAATTTAAATTAGACCATGATTAAATTAGAAAAACCAAAGATCATTTTTATCCGACACTCGACAGTCGCTTAAAACACCGCAAACAGTTGACAACAACATTTTCTATTCTACAAGGACAATTGCAAAACCATTCACAACTCTTGATGTAGATTTGATGTAGATCAAGCAAAAAATGGATATATATCTATTTTATACCAACTTATTATGGAACCTTAAGAATACGCTTCATCTAGCTATTCATGGTCTAGCCATCTCTAGCCTACCCCTGAGATCAAATTTAAAAACCGCAACAGAGTTGAAGGGTTTTCCAAGGTTGAACTCTACACTCTAGACTCCATCTTAAAAGGCATTTACTATACAAGTTAAACTGCAAGGAAAATGTTTTTTCCAGAAAGTGGCACCGTACCACTCGCTGATGCTCGTTGTGGAAGAAAGTGGTATTTGTTGCGGGTCGATCGCAACGAATGTCAGCTTGGTTGGAAGTGCGCATGCGATCTGCGATCTACCACTCAACCACTCCCCGTCTCGACATTGCCATTGCGGATCAATACCCAACCAGGCCATCTACTCTCCCTCTTAGAACACCAAAAGTCCAACACACTTAACCATTTCTGCATCCACGAGGTGTAATCTCACCCAACCGAACAAATCGCATCTTAGCCCCCTCGACGCCAACCATCAATGCAGTTCATGCCAGTTCATGCTTGATTTTTCGAATTTTGGACTACTCTACTTTGGTTCCCTATTTCTTTGTTTGCCTGCTGGTTGCTAACCACACTGAGATGTATATACTCATGGTGAAACTGTTTAATTATCTTCTTAAGAGGCATCATGCAGAGAAACTTGTGATCATCAAAAATTAATCTCAGATTGAATGTCTTTAAACTGTGAAGATTAATTAATACACTTTGATGCTGTATATGCGGCATTGCTTCTTCTATGAAAGTACTTCCTAGTTAGATATTTTTATGCTCTATGGAGGCAAATAAAGTTTCATTAGAAAAACTTAACCAATTTAGAGAAAGTGAAGGAGGAATTTCATGATCAAATATGTCAACCTTCACAGAGAAAAATGGATATTCAAACTTAATATCTAGATAGTCAAAAAATTGAATTACAAATATATTCATCCTAAATATCTAGATATTCATCTTAAATATCTAGACATTAATCATAAATATCCAGATATTCATCCTGTTGAATATCTTAGATACTTGGTCACCTATACTCAATATCTTAGATACTTAGTCACCTATTTGCGTATCTAAGATATTGAGGCTAAATATCCAGATTCTTAAACTGAATATCTTTAGATGGCTGTCACGTAGTTCAGTATCCAAGATATTAAGCTTGAATATCCATTTTTCTCCGTGTTCAAATGTATCTAAAAAGGGTGACGATTGCTGAAGAAATCGAATTTATAAAAGAATTGTTTCTGAGGGTCAAAAAATTCTGGATAAACTCTTGAAATCTTGTGAAATCAATTCAAGAAACAAAGGAGCAGATTTTGATAAAGCCTTTGAACTTTAGTGGAATTACAATCGTAATAGCGGACTAGAGTGAATCTTCCCCTGGGTGCTTGAATATAGGGTGATGTAGTTAATGTATTCTGCTATTATGCCATTGCTCACGTGAGACTGTTTAGAGTTTAGATCATTCTCAGTAATATGAGTAAAGCTTTTTTTCTTTTTCAACTCGGACCGGCTCGATAAATAAAGTATCATGCTGCGATGTTTAATTGTTCAGTATTTTTTCTATATTGATCTCTCTCTCCTCTCGTCTAACTCCACCCTTAGTAATCAACAATTATTGAAATTATCCTCCCAGCCCAAAACAGTTTCATCCACTTAACCCCCTAGGTTCACCCTCAAAATCAACTCCTAAGCACAAAAAAAGTCATTAAAAATCTCCAAACATCCATCCCTAAAATTTTATCATTTTAAATGGTTTCATATAATGCTAAAAGAGGCCAATAACAGTTTCATCCACTTAACCCCCTAGGTTCACCCTCATAATCAATCCCTGGGGTTAGGGTTGATATCGGGGGTGAACCTAGGGGGTTAGGTCTCGGATTAGGTGGATGAATCTGTTTTGGGCTTCTTTTAATCTTAAATGGACCCATTTGGAATGATAAAATTTTGGGTCTGGAAATATGAATATTTTTAATGATTTTGCTTCCTCATAGAGGAAGCTTTGTGGTGGTGACAAAATCCAGTTTCCTAAAAAAGGTTTTTTTCAACATATTTTAAAGTCAATATATCTAGCATGATGTCCTGAAAAATTGTCCGTGTGTGTGTGTCCGTGTGTGTCTGTGTGTCCGTGTGTGTCTCTGTGTCTCTCTCTCTCTCTCTCTCTCTCTCTCTCTCTCTCTCTCTCTCTCT
>CAJFCO010000260.1:97105-113427 GCA_904066015.1 Synergus gifuensis
ATTTGCTTACAGGAAGCAAAGTGCTCATTGAATGAGCACAAAAGTTGATACAACTTCACAGCTAGTTTTGTATTTAGGGGTTGATGTTGAGGGTGAACCTAAGGAGATTAGGTAGATGAAACTGTTTTGGGCTTTTTTCGACATTAAATGGAACCATTTAGCGCAATCAGATTTTAGGTCTTGAATTTAGGGGACTTATTTTTTTGTGCTTATGGGTTGATTTTGAGGGTGAACCTAGAGGGTTAGGTGGATGAAATTGTTTTGGCCTTTTTTGGACATTAAATGGAACCATTTAGCACAATCAGATTATATTGGTCTCAAATTAAGTTAAGTGAATTAAAATGATTTTTTTTGTACTTAGGGGATGATTTTTGGGGTGATTCTGGTGTGGTAGGGGGTTGCAACTATTTTGTGTCTTTTGACATCGAATGGAACCATTTAGCGCAATCAGATTTTAGGTCTCATTCTTTTTACAAAAAATAACTTTAGGTTAACATAAACGTTGAAAACTTCAGTTCTTTTATATTTCATCTTTCCCCTGCCAAACGACACTTAAAACCGTGTATTTTTGCGGCCTCAAAATCAAATCTACGAAATGACTTTTTCACTTTTCGTCCGGCACTCCAACAGTCTTAAGCTCTTTTATTAATGATTCAATAGCCAATTCAATAATAATAGTCAAGTTAATTCAATGGATACATTCGAGACATTGAACTAGAGATATCGAGATTGTTAATCATCAGTAAGGCGTGGTGAAGGTTGAAATAACTGAAGGTACTGTTTAAAGCCCTACTATAGTTGGTCTCTACTTAAACGAATTGACTGACACCGTAAATGCATCGCATCTACCTCGGCATTCACGCGGGACGTATAACGACGGCAACGTTAATTCGATTGGTGTAAATTAGCGACCATCAGCGGAGTCCCTTGACATTAAGCTCTGTATGCAAATTTTTAAAGCTTTACGTAGAAAGGAGCCATAACAAGGACCTTAAGGCTGCTTAAGGGCATGTGATACTTTACCATAAGAGCAATTTAATTTGCGCAACTTATTTAAGTTCGCCATAATAAATATTTTTCACTAAAACTAGACCATTTACCTTTGTTTAGTACAGACGGAAATAAATGGCCTAGTTTTAGTGAAAAATATTTATTATTGCGAACGTAAAGTTGCGGAAATTAAATTGCTCTTATGGTAAAGTATTACGTGCCTAAGCATAGTCATTTAGTCTATTTGTCACCTAAAAATCTGTTTTCTGGTTTCCAATTTCCGTATTATGTATAATAAGGTTCTTACACAGGGAACTGAGAGAGCTCTGTCTCAAGGATATCTTGGTTTCCATGAGTAATTCTAGTATTCCTCGATTACATTCGATACAGTAATCAATCGCTTCTATTGTATATTAGAAGACTCTATGCAGAAATCGAAACGTTATTAATTAATTATAAGAAAATAAGATTTCTATCTTTCCACAAGGCATAGAAGTTCCTGGTGCGTTTCTGCTAGGTTAACGCGTATTTTTGTCTCACGATTTTTTCTGTCGCCGAATAACAGTTTAGCAGAGTACATACAACTTATGTCAATTTGATATTTCTCGCTAAATATGTTGTTTCTGTCAGTATAGAGCTTTTATATAATTTATTTAACAGATTTTAGATTGCGATTATTAGAATAAAAAAATTATTAAAAGGATGCATGGCGTGCTGATTTTGTGTAGTTATATATAATTTGCTGTTTTGTTTTTTATAAAACTATAGAGTCCCAAAACTCCACAAAAAAAGTCTATGTAGCATGTTTTTGTTACACCTTAATTTAAGTCCCTCACTAGACTAAACGCTAGATTTAAGCCCATCTTTAGTCTTAAAAAAAGACTTTAGGGTCTTGTTTGAAGACCAATAAGAAGGGCTTAAATCTATATAGCGTTAAATCTAAAAAGGGAATGAAACAAAAACTATTAGACCTTTTTTACTGAGTCAAGGTTGAACTTGAAGAAATAACAACTGAATTCGAAATTTCCCTGCTGGTACTGACATAAAACTTGAAAGTTATAATGCATCATTCCGTTCAATTAATATACGAACGTAATCCATTCATTCATTCATTCATTCCTTATTGTGAAGGATACTGTTAGAGTAATTCACAATATACAAGTTCATCAGCATTTTTGTTGTCCAAATTCATCACACCTGATATAGTGATATTACGTTGCAGTTATTGTAGTTCCTGACTGTTACGTATCAGTTCCTTCCGGTAGAACCAGTGCTACGGCCTTGTACGCACCCTAGTCCGTTCCGCGTTACGTGTACTACTACGTGTAGAAGAGTGACGTCAAGTGCGTGGTTGTGTTGTGCTATGGTACGGTACGTACGTCCGCGTCGTGGCTTGATGTTTCACAAATTGGGTCAAGAGAGAGAGAGATTGGCCGCGGCCGTTTAACTTGAGCTGACTGCTCTTGTATCATCGACTCTAAGGCACGGGGATATCAATGACAGAGCTTCATTTTACATTTTCACAATCACAGATTTACTACTGCGCATCACGATCAGTCCGGAACCAGAAATCTTCAATTTTGGGATGGTCAAGTCGATTCCGATTCCTTCATAGAGTCGATTCTTTGGAATCGATTCTTGATTCTAAGGAATCCATTCCAGGAATCGATTCTTCGTCGAAATCGACATCGATTTCGATCACAGAGCTAAGAAAAATAAATTTTCGTTCCCAAAACGAAAACATACAAAAAATAAATTAAAGTTTATAAATTTTCAGGGATGACCAAGTCGATTCCGATTCCTTCGTAGAATCGATTCTTCGATTCTTCGGAATCGATTCTTCGTCGGAATGGACATCGATTCCGATCATAGAGAGCTAATAAAAATAAATTTCCTTCAACAAAATGAAAACATACAATGAATAAATAAAAGTTTATAAATTTTCAGGAATGACCATGTCGATTCCGATTCCTCCGTAGAATCGATTCTTTATTTTAAGGAATCGATTCTTCGTCGGAATCGACATCGATTCCGATCAGAGAGCTAAGAAAAATAAATTTTCGTTTTCCAAAACGAAAACATACAAAAAATAAATAAAATAGTCTATAAATTCTCAGAAATAGCCAAGTCGATTCCGATTCCTTTGTGTCGATTCTTCGGAATCGATTCTTGATTCTAAGGAATCGATTCCAGGAATCGATTCTTCGTCGGAATCGACATCGATTCCGATCGCAGAGCTAAACAAAAAATAAATGAAAGTTTATAAATTTTCAGGGATACCAAGTCGATTCCGATTCCTTCGTAGAATCGATTCTTCGTGTCGATTCTTCGGAATCGATTCTTGATTCTAAGGAATCGATTCTTCGTCGGAATCAACATCGATTCCGATCACAGAGTTAAGAAAAATAAATTTTCGTTCCCCAAAACAGAAAATATAAACATACAAAAAATAAATGAAAGTTTATAAATTTTCTAAAAAAAATTTAAACATGAATTGAAATTTATTTTTAATGCATTGTTTTTAATCATCATAACAAACCTCTCCAAATACCCTTAAAAATTTTGAATATACGCGGGCTTTTTGAGGAGTGGGGGAATATTGGAATCGAAGAATCGATTCTCACCGAGCATTACCCATCCCTTTATTCTTGATAAACGCGCCAGAAATTTGAGTGATTTAATTTTTTTCAATTTTTTAAAAAATTAGATCAGAGTTACAGATATAATATGCTATTTATAAATTGAGAAAAAAATTGCAAGTAAGTATTTAACTTCTTAATGTTTTCTTCCATCTCAAAGTGATTACAGATGTAGAGTGGTAATATTTATGATCTAAGTTTTAAACGTCCAACGTTAAACATTTGTTTTGCTTTTCCATTAGAGGTTAAGCTTTGTAGTCGTAATATTTTTAATTCTTTCGAAAATTATCGCGTTAACTTTCTTTCGAAAGTTTAGTTAACAAACTAAATCCTTGGGCACGTTTTGAGATATTGGTTGTGCAAATAAGCCCAAAAATGTCATCAATTTATCTACAATTTTTTTAAGTTACTTATAGCGGCGACACTCACACACATTGGAAAATATAACGACCATAAAGCTTCCTTTATTATGAATTTTTAATCTTTTAATTTTACACTCAAAAAACGTCTTTAAATTTCGTGCCTGCTGGCTATAAGGCATTGCCGCGAAAAATTCTAGTCTGAAAAACGTGTAGAGTTGGGTAATAAAACCCGGAACCTCACTGGACATCAAGATTTCTGCTTGGGACTTAGCAATTCGATTTTCTCTTTATTCTTCGTTTTTTTTTTTTATTATTCGGACGATGACCTATCTCTCAGTACGTTTCACTGTGACAATGACTCTAGGCAAAGACAAACATTCTTTAGTGCCAGAATCTGGTTACTTCTGAAAAAGTACATATTGTACTCTTATGATAACTATAAATATGTATGTTACTAGAGTTTTTTTTGTGTGAAAGTTTAGCTGAAACTTAACATAAAGGTGTGAAAACAATTGTTAATAATAAATAAAGTACCATGCAGCAAAAGCCACACACTGAAGTTAGAAGTATATTGTAGACTCGATTGATAGATAATAGATAATGTAAACAATTTTTTGGGGGCAGTTTTGGAATTGATCGATTCACTTTTAAAAATGTTATATGTATGTATATTTATTTTTAGAATAGAGAAAACATGCATTGACAGAATGTTGAGTAAAAACAAATGGTATATAAACATTATCAGTAAATTATATAATGAAAGTGATGATGCATAAGAAAAAAAACAAAGAGAAATGTGAAGCTGTGATTTGGTACGGTATTTAAATAAATTTACGTCTATAGACGTTAAATAACGGTAAAAATGAGGTTCCTCGATTAAGCTTGTATATGCATCCGGATATTTTAAGTTTGTTTGTCCCTGAAAGTACACCTACCTAGAAGAAATTGAGTGAAGCTATTTGTGTAGCGCACGCGTTTGTTCTACTCGCATCATTCTGTTCTCTCACCGTAGAGTGAAGATTCCCTCTACGCTCTCACCTCCTCCAGTCAAGTTATAAAAACATAAAAGCACTAAAGAATTTTCGTAAACGACCTTGACACTAATCTTGAACTACGAGGGATATCCAATGGACACGAGGGGTATTCATTCCATCAAGGGATATTTTCTCCACATTATAGTGCAAGTATTATATTTCAAGACGAATATGTACTTTTTGTTAGCTTTGATATAATAATAGATTTGTTATTATTTGGATCGATGTTATCTGGTTCAATGTCTTTTGATATTTGTAAATAACCAACATTCCTGAATTTGTTTGTATACCTTCTTTATGAATTAGAGATTGACTTTTTGCTCTTGAAATATATTCACTTCTGCTTGTTCATTGCAGATATTTAGAGGTTGAATTCTATAGTCTAATAAAAGAATTAAAAAGCTAAATATAAACTTTACAGATATAGTCAGCAACCCTAAGAAAAGTTTGTTGTCCGATCAGGGTGCAATACAAAGCCACATGGGACAATGACCGGCGATGACAGGGAAAACGTTGTATCATCCGAAGACTTACAAACGCCCTAAGCCATAAGCGGAAGTCTTTTAATGCGGCAATTAAAGTAGTCGGATTTCTTCAGTGGTTATGTTTTTAATACAAATTTGAAAATTTTACTTAACTTTAGAAAATTCCTTTATACAGCATATAAGTGAACAAATATTTCAATGTAACAATAAAATGGTTTGTTGAAATATATTTGCAAATGAGAAAACTTTAAAAATTCTTTCCAGTGCCAGTTCTTATAAAATAAAGTGTATAAATTGTAAAACTGATCCGGTAGAAACAAAGAGGAATATGGCAGGAAATTTCAAGTAGAGTTAAAACAATGGAGACGAAAGGATGTTCAATCAAATCAATCAATCTAGAATCTCAGCACATGCATGCCAGTAGTTAGGAAGAAGAAATGAATGCGTATAATCAAGACAGAAATGGTAGCTTTATCGCACGGCTCGAAATATCAGATGAATTATAAATAGGTTACGATCGATAGGCGCCCTAGAACAGACATGCCTATGGCGCCATCTAGTCTGCCTGCCATATCTATCTAATCTACTCTGACCCTAAACGTAAATTTTGAAATGATCCAGTTCGCATTTTTTCTTTTAAAGCAAACAAGGTTCGACATAATATATTACATGCCAAACAAATAACAAACTCAAAAAAATGTCCAAACTGTTTCAAGATATTAAAGTTAAAAAAGATTTATCTCTAAATTATCCTTTGAAACTAAAGCAGTCATTAATCGAAAATTCGCATTCAAAATTGCTGAACAATCATGCATTGCAGATAAGGAAAAGAATTTTTTCCATATTGCCTTTCGAAATAAAAGCAGACACTGAACAAAAAATTTTGACAAAAAATAGTATTATTTTACAAAAAAAATTTGTAAAATGTAAAAATTTTGTAAAATTTCACTGCATGCTAAATTGTTGCACAATAATTAGTTTTAGGAAACAAAAATCTGATACAATTTTAAAGTAAAATGTTCAATTTGTATGCCCTAAGAAAGAATGAAAAAAAATGTATTAATTTTCAGACAGGGGTCTAGGACGACTAAATCAGCAATAGCGTGTAACGAAGAAATTTGAATGAATGGAAAACGTCGTGTCGCGTCGGTGTGGTATGAGCTGTAAGGGTCTCTAAAAGGATCGACCTTTTCAATTGTCGCGTGTCCTTGGATTCCATCGTCATTGTCGGTCATGAATTGGTACGACTGTTTACTATTTAATTAACCCATTAGAATAATTTCTTACAGCAGGTGAGTTACAAAAAAAACCATCCTAATTATAAGATTAAAGTATCTTAATATGTTCAAAACCAAAATTACCCATTTTTGTCATTTAATTTTTTGATTTTCAATACAGTTTGGTGTTAAATGAAAAATAGGTTTTCAAAATTCAGTTTTTGGTATTCAGTTTAATCTTGATTCAAAAAACTTAAAAACACAAACATGATTATTAAAAATCTAAAGTATGAGCATCAGTTACAGTCTTTTTTCTGTTTAACAATTCGAACTAAAGCTAAATGAAAACATTAATTTGAGAGATTTATCCTAAAATATAAGTATTATTATTTCTCGATTTCAATTCCTGAATTTATAGCGACCCATTTTCTATAAAATAAGGTGAACTAAAATTTGAAAACTTTTCTAAAAACTATTTCGACTTATATATGTAATAAGAGGCCATACAAGTATGTATTGTATAACGCTTTTGGGGAGAAGTCAACTTTTAAAATTACATTGGCAGAGGGTCAAGTTGTTTAAAAAAATAAAACTGATGATGAAACTTCAGAAAGATCTAAAAATGTTCCTATTTTTTTAAAATATTACCACATCAAACAAGAAATTTCGAAACAATATGCTTTCATATTTAAAGAATGTGTAACATAGAAAATAAATTCCAAAGAATTAACTTGCCTATAAATATAAAAACATCTTCAAGTAATTCAAATAATAAAAATAATCTTGACCTTGATTTGGCAAAGCACAAATACCGAGAAAATGATCTCCACTTAATTTATTACTAACGAGTTAAAAGCATATTTAGAGGAAGTAGTTAAAATAGAAAAAAAGATTTAATTACATGTACTAAACATTCTAATATAATTTTCATTTCAAGAAACATTAAGTGATAAATAAATTTCAACAATTTAAGAGAGAGCTCAAAATCGCTCATTAGTGTGAGTAATGGAATATAAAGTTATTTAGAGATTAAATGGCACTAAACAAAATGTTGTTGTCAAAAATTTTTCCCGAGCTGGGAATTGAACCCACAACTCTTCTATTACTAACTGGACTGTGCAGAGAATTTAGAATCGTTCTTCAAGATCACAAACTTTATTTTTCAATCAATTCAAAAACATTTTTGTCTGTACAACAATTATTCAAAAACGTTATAAGAACTACTTTCAATCTGAAAGATTAGTTGTTTCTCCATCAGTAAATTATAATCCACCAAATGAAATAAAGAGTGTTAAAGAAATTAAATATCTGAAGCAAATGTGCAAAAAGAAGAGAGCAACTCGAAGAGTTGATTCCAAAATCCAGAGTGAATCTCTGCTCGATAAAAACACATCATTGGATCTCAATCCACTCATGAAAATAAAATTTCAATATAGATTCTTCAATAGTTATATTTCAAATTCCGACTAAATTCCCATTATTCGAACAAATCCTATTTTTGAATTTTAATCGGTATATTCTGCACTAAGAAAAGTATAGACCTTCCTCGACAGAAGCTTTGCAGCTGGTAGCTTCCGCATGCGCAGTAGCTTTCCTTAGAAATCACTAAACCACCCCTCATCCTTTAGGAGAAAATCTCCATAGATCCATATTGTACTACAAAATTTGACAAGGAGAAAGTATAAAATGAAAAGTATCGAACATTTATCCATTCCAGACTGAATCTATAAGCAAAATAAGCAAAATGACCAGCAATGATTTGCCGGACGTACATGATACACGTCCTTGAGCTTCTTTGCCCTTCCCTACAACTAGCCAAGAAGCTAAGGGCGAAGCCCTCTCTAGAAGAAGGATTCTTTGCTAAAAAAATTCGCTTCAGCGAAAGGTTGATTAGAAAATGGTCGTTTTTGGGATGTCCTAACGAGGTCTCTAGGATTTCCATGTCAATCCAATTGATGTTTTGTGAACGTCTACGTCCTAAAGACGTTCTTAATATATGAGACGTCCACAGGACATCAATTGGAATGATAAGAATATCCCAAAGAGAAGAATGTCCCTTCCCAGTGGGGGCACTAATCGTCATTCGAACTTCCTTAAGATTTCAAATCAACCATCTCTTCTGTGGCCTATGGGCACTACATAGTTTATACCATACATCTTCTTCTTCACCAGCAGAGTTTTCACCAATTCAAGAGACTCGTTCTTCTAAGTCCAATTCTAAGTTAATTATGTGATTTCTTTGGTGTATCAAAAGAGAATTGCCAGCACTAAGATAGCACTACAGAGGCCTGCTTCGATTCGACGATTATGCGTACTGAGGGGGCGAAAAGAGAATGCGTGAGAGAATGAGAAGGGGGAGAGGGATTGGTCGCGAGAGGAGAGAAATATATGGACTTGTTCCAACCCTCGAAGCCCTCCAACTCTCTCTTTCTCTCTCATTCTTTCACCCTTTCTTTTCCGCCTCTCTTCTTCTTCCTCTAGAGCCACCCCCTCTCGCTCTGCGTCGATCGAAACTCCTCTTCAGCAGCGGTTACGCGAGCATCGTTCAGAATATACCCGTTTTCTCCTGCCGGACACTGGACGTCATTGATCTTCACAGTCAAGGTGTCGATGATATGCCACTTGTGAAGATATCAATAGCAACAAAGTGAGAATTACATGAGAACCATAATCATCATATAGAAATGATGGTGGCGAATATGTAATTGTCATATAAGTGGTGTTGTTCACACGAAGTTTGTAAAGCACGTGATTGATCCGTCAGAGCCGGGACCCGGAAGCCGCTCTTGGCGAGTTGGTACCCCGCGGAAAATCCTCACGAAGGAGCACTGGTGTGTAACTAGATGGGAAGCCTAGGCACCGGTGAACGGATCACATTTTATTATCTTTTATTATTTCACTCCAGTTTTGTTCCTCTTCCCTCCCATAGTCTTCTAGCTCTTGTCATATCTGGCACGGACTAGAACAGCATTGGCACTCTAATATAACGCGATCTCGAACTGCACATTATTCGCCGCACTGTATAAACCTCCGATGATCGATAACTCGGGAAAACTCTGCTCTCTCTCTCTCATTATCATATTTTCTCACAAATTCTCACCTCTCCTCAATCACACACTCACACATACACATAAATTAACATTCTCTCGGCCTTTCTTTCGACAACGAGCAGACAACAGGCAGAGATAGAAGGATTATTTTGAATAAAGGTTTAGGGCAAGATTGGGGCGGGGCGGGGTTTTAAGGGACAAGGAGGCTAGCGGTGCACAAACCTTGTCACCCATGGCTGTGGCGAGCGGTGTTCGATGTGAGAGAAGATAACAGCGCGGCTTCGAGTGGACCAGAGACTGACTGTCGTTTTCTGTCGTGTAGGACCGCCAACATCATCGACCCGTCCTCCCCACTCTTGAAATCGACAACCCCCACTAGTTTCCACCAGTGAATCGCGACGTGCTCGTGCGCTTCACCCTTCTTCAACCCGCGGAAGTGCATATCGGGCATATCGTGCATAAGTACTTTCAACAGCCTCTACTCCCACCTCTGACTTGACGCCGCACCCGAAATCCGCGTCCCGAAGCTTCGCGCAAGCTCGGCGAAGCACGCCAGTGCGCATGTCGTGGATTTCTAGCGGAACTTCGAGGACTAAAAGTTCACACGGGTTGAAAACTGAAAGCAATGAAAGCTACGAGAGCGACAAACAGATCTTAGTTGCGATGAGTCTATGCCTAGCGTAAAACAAGACTCAGACTGCCGACTAATAGAATTACATCTTTACTACAAACCTATAATTCTATCCTATTATAAAAAAGGCACCCATGAAAAATCTCGAATTGAAAAAAATCGAATATCGAACTTCGAGTTTAGAGCATTTAATATAGAAAAGAAACATAGAAAGGCACATGTATTAAGAAAGCATGGGCATTGAATGTAAAAAAGAACATAGAAGGGCACACGGAGAAAAAAGTATGGTTGGGCCAACCATATTTATAAATATGGCACATCCATATTATATGGTTGCTGCAGTCAAATTTAATGGTTGCGCTAACGAAACTTTGGTTGCAGCAACAATAATATGGTTGCAGCAACCATATAATATAGATGTGCCATATTTACCAATACGAGATTAGGCGCGCGCTTGAGCGCGCGTGTTTCGTTTATAGAAAGTGAAATGAAAATTGAAATCCTCGCGCCAAGTCGAGAATACTCACGACTTGACGCTCACTTCATGCGTAACCAGTGTTTATGCAGGAAATTCATGTAAAGGTAACGCTATGAAGTTAGCTGAAATTCATGTCCTTTTTATAATAGGATATATGGTTGGCCTAACCTTTCGTTTTTCTCTGTGCCCACAGAGAGAAAGCTATGGTTGGGTCAACCGTATTATAATGAAAAATATGGGGCAATCATATCTATGGTTGTTGCAACCATAGTTATGATTACTGCAGACATGGTTTGGTCAGCGCAACGATTCAATTGCTTAGCTTATCTATTTTTTTGGTTGCGCAGTTGCGCTGACCAAACTATGGTTGCACCAACCATAGATATGGTTGCCCCATATTTTCCAATATTTATGGTTTGCTCAACCATATCTTTTCTCTCCGTGTAAGTAGTGCGACGACGGCCGCGAAGCGGCCGTCAGTGCATGGCACTAGTAAAAGAATAATCTTGAACTGCACTGCACCCCCAGTGTGCGCATAAAACCACGCAGGAAAAAACGCGACTTTGAGTATATTGAACCTTTGGTGTCATTTTTATATTCTCACCAGAGAGAATGTATTAGATTTGTGTAAAATTTGACCCCCCCGCGGTTTTCTCAAATGTCCATGTTTTATGACCGCCTAACCCAAAAAACATGTTTTTACGAATGTGTCTGTCTGTAGATTTTTACATTCTCATCAGAGAGAATGTATTAGATTTGTGTAAAATTTTACCCCCCCAGTTTTTGTCAAATGTCCACGTTTTAGGACCCTCTGAACCCGAAATACATGTTTTTACGTTCCGAGAATCGATCGAGAATTTACTTAAATATCCGTTTTCGATACGATTCTATAATATCGTCTCGTCATATTCGATCGAGATTCTTAAAAAAAAACGATGTATCATAACGAGATTCTCGAATTGTATTTTCTTAAACGTTCATGAAACCAGAAATTTTAATAATAAAAATTACAATTTTCACATTGAATACAAAATGAGCACAAAAAAATTGACTTTTTAAAAATAATACCACCTACATAATTCCATAAGTTCGTAAATCACAAGGACAATACTTTTACTTTATAAAAAAAATCTGCTATTACAATAATTAGATTCTCATAAAGGGATTGTTCTGCACATAAATACTTAGTGACTTATGAGCGAAAGAACTGTTCCTTATTAATTTACCTTTGTGTAACAACAAAAAATTCATGTTTGAATAAGGTTACAATATTTTTTGGCTTACGACCTTATAAAAAAAAATGAACGACACATTCAATCTTTAATTGTTATATTAATTATAATAGAATATTGTATTATATGTTGTTATATATTAATTAATTAGTATATTAAAAAATGCTAATTTTTTTAAGTTAATTTTTTCAGAAAATTTTACTTTTTTATGTTAAAAAATCCTCTTTACGATAGTTTCTGAGATGTCTCGTTATTCCAGTCGTTTTGCTACCTTTCATTTTAACAATAGTCTCTTCATTAGTTAGTAAGAAGCATTTTTTACACTTGGCAAACTTTTCCTTTTGATCAGTATATCCGAATTCATAAGTCTCATCGAATACTTCACGTCTTCTTTTCTTCGTATCAAATGTGATATTATCGTCATTGTCATCATTGAAATCATTTGAAGCACTCGATAATCTTTTCCTTGATGATTCTGCAGCATTCTCCATTTTCAAATTAGTTTTTAAATCAATTTTCTTAATTCAACTTGTCAAAGTGACAGTTTTGATATTATCGCTCGAATTTGCTTGGAAAAAAAAATTTGATTGGAAACAAATGAAGACACGAGAAGTTTGCTTCAGAATTTGGTTCGAAAAACGATCGATACCGATCGAATTATTTAAAATTCTCGTATTGAAATGCAGCACTTAGTTTGTTAACACGATAACTTTTGAATAAGAATTGACCGATTGGATTGGCCTTTGGTATACTCGTTTAGTGTCCTAAAATGAAGGTCAAGTTCGTTGGTCAGCCATTTTGGATAAAAATTCAAAATGTTCGAGCATTTTGAAAAGTTTTTAAAAAACTTTTTTTAAATTCACAAATTCTATGAACGAATATATATATATATAACATACAAGAGCGATGACTGATTGAGTATCCCGAATGTTCGACCCCTTCCCGATGAGATAGAAGGTTGTTGTTTTTTTGCAATCGATTCTACGATCGAGATACGTAATTCCAAGTGAAAAATTGTCAAAATCGCCAATTTTTGATTTAAGAGTGAAGATCTCCGATCTCGGTCATAATAGGGAAAAATGTCTTCTTTTCACCCCCAACCAATAAAACCGACAAGAAATTAATAAAAAAAAAAGTAAAAAAAAATATGGTAATTTTAGAATTTTTTTTTCAATTAACCTATTAATTGATTTTAACGATTTTTTTTTTAATTTTATTTTTTTAATTCCAAATTTATCAGAAGCT
Source organism: Synergus gifuensis (assembly GCA_904066015.1). Classification (NCBI taxonomy): domain Eukaryota; kingdom Metazoa; phylum Arthropoda; class Insecta; order Hymenoptera; family Cynipidae; genus Synergus; species Synergus gifuensis. The sequence goes on from CAJFCO010000260.1 coordinate 110,469, forward strand.
TTTTCAAAATAATAAAATTGCAAATTGAAATGTATTTCAAATCAACTTTGTTTCTGAAAGATCTTCGCTACCTCCTCGCGATGAAACTGGGTAACGGATAATTATTGAAAGCTTTTTCACGGCAAACAGTAGAGGCAAATCTTCCACGAGCATTGAGGGGGCCGCGTAGCGGCCCCCGAAAAGGCGAATCTACAGTATACAAAAAGTCAAATAGTTTCTCCTTATGACTTTTTTCGATAAAAAAAATTGTCAGACTTATAACATTTTAAAAATTCAAACTAGCTGTGAAGTTGTATCAACTTTTGTGCTCATTCAATGAGCACTTTGCTTCCTGGAAGCAAATATGATTTGCTTCCTCCTAGAGGAAGCATTAATTAAATAATCAAATGTATTAATATTAGGTAACCTGATTCGTGTCAAAACAATGAAATGCATTAATCATATTGGTCAATCGATTCATCTCGATACAAAGTATATGCATTTTCCTTACGCCAGCTAAAAAGTATGAATATTTGAGAACTTATAGTGGAGAAATTCATTTTCGAAAATTACAATTAAGCATAACTTTCTTATTTTTTAATGAAATGCATTAATCATATAGGTCAATCGATTCGTCGATAGACGAAACACGCGCGCTGAAGTATACGCCTAATCTCGTAATTAAAAAAAAAAACATATAGGCACAAGCGTCTCGAAGAGCGCAAACGCGCAACACAGAGCGTGAAGCGCGACGACCGAACCAGCCCGAACCCCACCGCGCGCCATAAGCGCCCTGATTTTTGCGAGCGAAGCGCGCGATGAGAATGTGATGATTTTATTACATGTATGATGATTTTTTATATGTATATAGTATACATATATAGGGTGTCCCATTTTAATGTATCACTCAAAATATTTTCTAAAATACTCAATCTATAATAAAAATTGTTGAGACAAAAGTTGTTTAAAACAGAGGGGAACATTTAGCGGTACTATTTCTTTTGACCTTGAGGTCAATTTTCAAGTCAAATGAAGGTCAAGAGCCTTTTTTATATGGAAACACCTATTTTTGACTGAGGATGAAAAAAGCGAAACATTTCACGTTTTAATAGTGATCTTAGAATAGTTAAAAATCAAGGTCAAATGGCTAAAAAACGGTCCCATTTTTATGAGTCGAAATATCTCTTAAAATACTCCAACTTGAAAAAAATTGTTCAAACAAAAATTGTACAGAGCAGAGGGGGGTATTTGGCGGTTTTATCCATTTTGACCTTGAGGTCAATTTTCAAGGTCAATTGAAGGTCAATACCATTTTTAGTGGTAACCCCTATTTTTGACTGCGGATTTAAAAAGAGCAGAACGTTTCCATTGTTTCCAATACGTCCATGTTAGCGGCCGACCAACTGAGCTGGCCGCTAACATGAGCTTCAAGTGTATTTGAGAACTTTCTTAAAAATTTTCTGTTCTTTTTAAATTCGTAGTCAAAAATAGGGGTTGACATTTAAAAAATGGTCTTGATCCTCAATTGAACTTGAAAATTGACCTCAAGGTCAAAATGGATAAAACTCTAATTGCGAAATACTTTAAGAGATATTTCGACCAATAGATCAAAATGGAACCATTTTTTTTTATCCATTTGACCTCTGTTTTGAACAACTTTTGTCTCAACAATTTTTTTATCGAAGTCAAAAAGTAAAGCGTTGTCAACGATTAAGACGATTACCTCTACTCTCTACACGGAAAAAAATTAATACCAGGCGAACGAAGGAATGAAGATTAATCGTAATTTAAATAATTGATATATCTAGAGTAAGCAAATATTGTTCCCTCAACAAGCACTTGTTTTGTCTGGTATCGTAAATTAGACTTTCGTTGTAGTAGGTATATTTACAAATGCCTGCGAAGTAATGTGATATAAAATATTTTTAAATGACAGTTCAGGTTAGAGTGCAATATTTCCTGTGCAAGGGTGGATAATTTTCGATAAATAAGCTAAGTGTATAAGGATATTCCTATATTCCCTCGTTCGTTTCCAGCTATATGTTTAGCTATCATAAGGAAAAACTTCCCTGCCATAGCCACACTCTTTTTTCGTGTAGTCTGATAGTCGCTTTAAAGAATCCGTGAATTACATTAAAACGACAACTCAACCGATGGGAGTTCTTCATCCCTTCTTCGGACTTAGTCTAAAGTGACTCTAGAAATCTTCAGAACACTACTTTGGAATAACTCGGTGGTATTATCATCAAAAAATATATTCGATTTATCTAATATTTGCCCCCCCCCCCCCTTCCCGATTTTCATCAAATAAGTTTTTGCAATGTCTGTACTTCTTTTAGTGTTGAAAAATAAAGGTTAAATTTGTTAGCCAGTCATACATATTTGAACAAGAATCTTGCGAGCTATAAAAGCGAGCCACGTGTGCAGCGCGTGATGAGAATGCACGATCAAAATGAGCAGATTTTGTAATATGTATCTTTAAATCTCGATCTCGACACCTTCAGTCTCTTAAGAATTGTCAAAATTTAATCAAATCTTTGAAATCCTTTGTTGAAAAAAAAAATCCTTTAAAATATCTGAAATGTACTTGAAAAAACAATATCTCATAAAACCATATGGAAATTTAAAACTAGCTGTAAAGTTGTATCAACTTTTGTGCTCACTTAATGAGCACTTTGCTTCCTATAAGCAAATATGATTTGCTTCCTCATAGAGGAAGCATTAAGTATTCTTTAAATCAACATTAAATTTTGATTATTTGAGAAGTTATATTCGAAAAATTCATTCTCGAAAATTACAATAAAACACAACTTTCTTATTTTTGAATGAAATGAATTAATCTTATAGATCAATCAATTCGTCTCGATGCAAGGAACATTTCTTTTCCTTACGTCAAGTCAAAATTTTGATTATTAGAAAAGTTATAGTCGAAAAATTAATTTGTGAAAATACAATTAACCATAACTTTGTTATTTTTTAA